>JACEFZ010009116.1:0-464094 GCA_014155875.1 Cepaea nemoralis
TATATTATTTTAATATATATATTTTATATTTATAAAAATTTATATATTTAATTATAATAAAAAACTTATTGTTGCACTTACATTCATTACTTTTAACGCAACGTACTCTCCACAAATATCAATACACTTGATTCGTGCTTGGAAACCTTAAGCACTAAAACACGTGCTCTTTTGTCTCAACCACATGCATATTACACACTCACATTCTGCATCATCCGCGACAAATTTACTTACAAGAGAGTTTTAGTGGTGCCAGCAGGTGAAAATAAATTGTTGCTAAGTCATAACTATCAAGAAGATTTTTAAGAATTGGATACCCTTATTATTTCATTTTCACTTGGCTTAATCAAGCTGTATGTAGTCTGTCATTGTTGTAACTAAGCAGTACCGCCTAGTTAGTAAGCCTGGACATTTTCTCTAGGCTGCATCCCAAAGCTTCAAAAGACATTGATAAAGTATCCTGATGCTGCAGCCGAATGACACCTTTAAAAACTACAAATTACATGTTCATCTTCTCATATGTGTAACATTCTGACTTACATTCGTTCACTGGTAACTAAGTCCTGCTTTCATTATGTATTATTGTTATTATTACAGTTTACTCTTTTTTTCTCAATAAAACTAGTGCAAAAGAAGATGGGTGTGAGCTGCCAACTGTGCCCTTATGTCCATACTTTGAGACTGTGGAGACGATAAAAGAAATGATAAAGACCAACTATGGATTTACCGTTACACAACTGAATCATCAGAATGGCTACGACGATCTGAACTATCATGTTCTAGTAGCCCCTGATCACTCCAACCCTCATGTCGGTGAAGTTTCACCCCTAGGCTACTTTATGAAAATCTCCAACATCAGAGATTCACAGAGGCCAGAGTTTCTATGTAAGCAACTGTTGTGTTGTTTACCGTTCGTAGACAGTAGACAGTCAAGAATTTTGGGCATGTTTTCAGGAGGAATACCTAGAAAACTTAATGACAGCTAGTGAAATTGATGGAGAAAGAGCAAGTGGAAGGCGCAAATATAAATACCTGAATGACTTGATTGCATGGCACAATCGAAGCAAAAATACAGATCTGGCCCGGTATTCTAATGATGGTGATGTAGTGAACCATGACCGCCCACGTGTATCGGCCATGCACATGATGATGATGATGATGATCATCATCATCATCATCATCATCACCATCTCCTGACATGATGAGAGATTAATACCTGGGTGTCTTCACTACCTGATATGACGAGAGATTAATATATGGGTGTCTTCACTACCTGACATGACGAGAGATTAATATAGGGGTGTCTTCACTACCTGACATTACGAGAGATTAATATAGAGGTGTCTTCATTAACCTGACATGACGAGAGATTAATATAGGGGTGTCTTCACTATCTGACATGACGAGAGATTAATATAGGGGTGTCTTCACTACCTGACATGACGAGAGATTAATATAGAGGTGTCTTCACTACCTGACATGACGAGTAATACCTGGGTGTCTTCACTAACCTGACATGACAAGAGATTAATATAGGGGTGTCTTCACTGCCTGACATGACGAGAGATTAATATAGAGGTGTCTTCACTACCTGACATGACGAGAGATTAATATATGGGTGTCTTCACTACCTGACATGATGAGAGATTAATATAGGGGTATCTTCACTAACCTGACATGACGAGAAATTAATATAGGGGTGTCTTCACTACCTGACATGACGAGAGATTAATATGGGGAGTCTTCACTGCCTGACATAACGAGAGATTAATACCTGGATGTGTTTACTACCTGACATGACAAGAGATTAATATAGGGGTGTCTTCAGTACATGACATATCAATTCATTCATTCAGTAGCATGTCCTTTGCAGAACCTCGCTCCCATAACAACCTTCTGGAAAACCTCTCGATCATAAGCAAGATGTCTCGCGTCTGATACACCCATCTGGAGATCATCCGCCACATCTTGCACCCATCTTCTCTTTGGCCTTCCTTTTCCTCTCTTCCCAGACATATACTCCTCCGTTATTGTTCTCGCCAAACTTTCGTGACGTTTCAAGTGACCAAAATATTTCAATTGTCTTTGTTTTATCGTCTTTAATAGCCAAACTTCTTCAATATTCAGTTCTTGAAGTATGGATGCATTTGTTCTTTTCTTTACCCAAGATATTCTTAGAACTCTTCTATAACATTTATATTCAAAGGCATTTATGCGCTGTTCAGCTTGTTTAGTAAGTGTCCAGGTCTCATGGCATAACGAGAGATTAATATATGGGTTTCTTCACTACCTGACATGATGAGA
The DNA here is from genome assembly GCA_014155875.1 of Cepaea nemoralis. NCBI lineage: Eukaryota > Metazoa > Mollusca > Gastropoda > Stylommatophora > Helicidae > Cepaea > Cepaea nemoralis. The sequence goes on from JACEFZ010009116.1 coordinate 2,305, forward strand.
GATTAATATAGGGGTGTTTTCGCCAATCTGACATGACGAGAGATTAATACCTGGGTGTCTTCACTTTCTGACATGACTAGAGATTAATATAGAGGTGTCTTCACTACCTGACATGACGAGGGATTAATATAGGGGTGTTTTCATTACATGACATGACCAGAGATTAATATATGGGTGTCTTCACTATCTGACATGATGAAAGATTAATAATATAGAGGTGTCTTCATCAACCTGACATAATGAGAGATTAATAAAGAGGTGTCTTCACCAACCTGGCATGACGAGACATTAATATAGGGATGTCTTCACTACTTGACATGACTAGAGATTAATATAGAGGTGTCTTCACTGCCTGACATGACGAGGGATTAATATAGGGGTGTTTTCACTACATGACATGACTAGAGATTAATATATGGGTGTCTTCACTATATGACATGATGAAAGATTAATATAGAGGTGTCTTCATCAACATGACATAATGAGAGATTAATAAAGAGGTGTCTTCACCAACCTGGAATGACGAGACATTAATATAGGAGTGTCTTCACCAACCTGACATGACGAGAGATTAATATAGGGATGTCTTCACTACATGACATGACGAGAGATTAATACCTGGGTGTCTTCACCAACCTGACATGACGAGAGATTAATAAAGTGGTGTCTTCACCAACCTGGCATGACGAGAAATTAATATAAGGGTGTCTTCACTACCTGATATGACGAGAGATTAATATAGGGGTGTCTTCACTAACCTGACATGACTAGAGATTAATATAGAGGTGTCTTCACTACCTGACATGACAAGAGATTAATATAGTGATGTCTTCACTATATGACATGACGAGAGATTAATATAGTGATGTCTTCACTAACCTGACATGACTAGAGATTAATATAGGGGTGTCTTCACTACATGACATGGCGAGAGATTAATATAGGGATGTCTTCACTACATGACATGACTAGAGATTAATATAGGAGTGTCTTCAACAACCTGACATGACTAGAGATTAATATAGGGGTGTCTTCACTACATGACATGGCGAGAGATTAATATATCGGCGTCTTCACTACCTGATATGACGAAAGATTAATATAGGGGTGTCTTCATCAACCTGACATGACGAGATATTAATATATGGGTGTCTTCACCAACCTGACATGACGAGAGATTAATATAGGGGTGTCTTCACCAACCTGACATGACGAGAGATTACTACTTGTGTATCTTCACTATGTGACAGGATGAGAGATTACTACCTGGGTGTCTTCACTACCTGATATGACGAGAGAAGAACACAGAACTGAACCGAGACTATTGAGATTGTGAGATATCCAAAACTGTCGGCGTGGCACATGATGATGATGATGATGATGATGATGATGATGATGATGATGATGATGATGATGATGATGATGATGATGATGATGATGATGATGATGATGATGAACACATGCAGACATAAATGTATTTTTAAGTACAATTGATAATGTTAGCAATGATAAAATTAATGTTAGCAATTATAATTTGTTGTGATTATGTACTTAGAGACTTGACACGCTATTTTAAAGGTGACGTCAGGTCATATTATTTACTATGTCATTGTGATGTATCTTACTTTGTAGATGCCCAGATAGCAGTCATGGAGCATTTACTGAAGAAAGGTATTCTATGTCAAACTTCCATCAAAGGTGTCAATGGCCATGGTATCACAGAATGTACCACAGCAAACAAAGAAGGTAAGGGCAGCTACTCAGAAAAAAATCAGCTGCATATATCACAGCTGCATCTTCTTGTGAATTCATTATGCAGTATAACTTCGATTAACCGTCACCGTCTAGACCAGGGCTGTGGCGGATTACCAAATAGACGGATAACAGAAATCTCTTAATACATATGTACAGTAACTTGATTTTACTGCGGGCTTGGGACGAAAATGAAAATAAAATCCTTCAAAAGTGAATAATACATACATATTGTTTAATTTTACAAAACGATCAATATAAACTTCAATATAAGAGTAGTAATGCACAGAAATGTATTTTAATACTATAAACATGGGCTACTTTAAAGTAATCTGTCATCTCCTTCTGTGTCTTTCAGGCTCGAGCTTTCTGCATTGCGATGTTCCGTATCTGACTCAGAAGTAGGATCTGTGTTGTATTTCCCTCCTCTTGCATTTCGAACCAGTCGATGCACTTTGATAAAATTGTTTCTGCTTCTGAGTGGCTAGTTGTAGATTTTTGGTTAAGAACTGATCCTTCATCGTCATCAATCTCTTCTTCTTCAATGGTAGTCACACTAGAAACAATGTTGTCACCATTAAAAATTTCAAAGCCTCCATCCCTTTTGTCACATTCCAACCAATATGTTACTTATTCTGGCATAAAGTTTTCACTGTTTTTAAGGGGTAAACAAGACGATAACGGATAACAGAACCTGACGGTTAAAATGAGTTTCGGTTAATCGAAGTTCTACTTATTTTAAAAGTGAGATGATCTATTTAACAACAAAACTTATAAGGAAATTAATATTTCATTTCTTCATAGTAATATATATTTCGTAGTTGTAATTAATTGCTAGCTCTTCATTATAATTTCCAATACGGAAGTTTCGTCCACATTAATAAGTCAAGATCATATGACTTTATCTGTCATAATCATCATCATCATGTGCCATGTCAATAAACACGGGAGGTCATAGTTCGCCATCTCACGCGATCACTAGTGGATCAAATTTGTATTCGTGACCTGATTATGTCATGTGGCTAAGCCATCCAGATAATTATGTTTGTGTCTTCCCAATGCTCTTTTCTCATCAGGTTTGCCTGTTGTCACTAAGTCTTTGAGTTTATTTCTCCTCATAATATGCCCAAGAAATTTCGGCTTTCTACGTTTAATTTCTCAAATCAATTTGAGGTTTTCATTTGTTTCCCTAAGAAATGTCTCGGGCGTTTTTTTCTGCCGGTCCATTTTTTTTTTTTTTTACATTTTCCTCAGAAATCACTATTTAACTCGCTGTCATTTGATTATTCTTGATTGCTTATTGTCCTTGTTTTACGTACTCTTCTGGGTTCTATATACCACTTTAATACTCTTTTACTCATTGCAGTTGATAGCTTTTTATTAGTGAATTTGGTGTCCATCTTGCAAAAGGCTTTTTTATACTATGGCCATTCTTGGCATCTTCTATCAGTTGTTTGACTGTTCTATGATAATTGTACTGAGTCACCCGTTTAAGAATTTTCCCTTTTATTTGGTTGCTATGTTGTTATATATGTTTTTCTTTTTGCAATCAATACTGTATAATCTGCATATCTTATAGTGTTGATGTTGTGTGATGATAGCTGCAACGATGTTTTTAAAAGTACTCGTCATATGTTCGTTATATAAAAAAGCGGGTCTGGAGACATGACACATCCCTGCCATTCACCTCTCTTTTAATTGGCTGATGTTGATCTATTACGTTATAAAGTTTTATGGCAAATGTTTATTGCAATATATGTTCTTTACAAGATTAGTAAGCTTGAAGATCCGTAAGCTCTTTTATTCGCCTTATACTCCCACTTGCGGTCTAACTTCCTACAATCTTTTTTGCCCTTCATTAGGTGACAGCGTGTCTTACCTGGTATCCCTCAGAACATACCTACCTGGAACTATATTGGGAGCCGTAAAATTGACGCCAGCACTTCTGTACAATGTTGGACAATATGTGGCTAAAATCACCCAGGCTTTAGAGGTAATTGCTACAGTATGCTTTACATTAGAGGTAATTGCTACAGTATGCTTTACATTAGAGGTAATTGCTACAGTATGCTTTACTTTAGAGGTAATTGCTAAAATATGCTTTACATTAGAGGTAATTGCTACAGTATGCTTTACTTTAGAGGTAATTGCTAAAATATGCTTTACATTAGAGGTAATTGCTACCGTATGCTTTACATTATAGGCAATTTCTACAGTATGCTTTACATTAGAGGTAATTGCTACAGTATACTTTACATTAGAGGTAATTGCTACAGTATGCTTTACATTAGAGGTAATTGCTACAGTATGCTTTACATTAGCGGTAATTGTTACAGTATGCTTTACATTAGAGGTAATTGCTACAGTATGCTTTACTTTAGAGGTAATTGCTAAAATATGCTTTACATTAGAGGTAATTGCTACCGTATGCTTTACATTATAGGCAATTTCTACAGTATGCTTTACATTAGAGGTAATTGCTACAGTATGCTTTACGTTAGAAGTAATTGCTACAGTATGTTTTACTTTACATGTAATTGTTACAGTATGCTTTAATATCAAGATAATTTCTATAATATGCTTTACTTTGGCGGTAACTCCTATTGTATTTTTTTCTTTATTTTCCATGTACCAATTCTAGAACAATAAGCCGTGGGTGTATTGCGGTTAACAGAAAGACGAAAAGGTCATAGTCTGAATAACAAACAAAAAACAGAAGCAGTAGTTATTACACTGTTAAATTGTATATCCAAATGCCACATCAAAGTGAATGGAACAAACCTCACACACATTAATGTATATTTAAGTATATGTGCACTTTAATATAGCAGATAGAATATCTGTTAAGAAAGTTAAATGTACAATACCCCAAGCAAAGTCATTATTTCACAAGTTGAAGAATATTATCTGCAGTTTATCTTAAGGGCTATATTGAGCCATTCCTGGTATACGGTACCTCCCGAGCCCAAGGCGGACATCATGACATCTCTGTTACGTCTACCCCCATCCTTTCTATATTTATAAATTTTTTTTAATTTGCATATTCTTTTTAGAGGACATCGCAGTCACCACTAGCATTTCTGCAGCTGTGATCTCTTGGCAAGATTACGATCAGTAGTTTGCCATTGCTTTCTGAACGACCGGCACCGATATCAACTCAAACCAACGCAACGCGGTCTACTGTTAAATCGCGTGCAGCTGTGTTCCGAACGCGGGTATACGGGATTACGAACCACGTTCGTAAGCCCTTCGCTACGGAGACCCGGCATATTTATAATTGATTTATTTGGTTGTTTCGGGATTTGAGGTTTAAAGATCGAGCAAACCCACTACTTTCAACGCTGATCGTATTCCGGTAGGTTTGAACCAAACAAACATAGATGGCAGAAAATGGGAAGTAAATTTGTGTCACGGTTATGACATAAAAGTTGTACATATGGTAGCAGACTTGTTGTATTATAACGCATTGACAACATTTCGCGATATATAAGTTCATGGCAGATATAGTATGTCGCTTAAAACGATTAATCATCCCATGTTTTCATTTCAATATTCTTAGGACTTCAAACACCCATTTTATGAAACATTTGAATGTCCTTGGAGTATGGACAATATTCCCCACTTGAAAGGAACTCTATTTGCTGTGAAAGACGATGTGATGAGACGAATAGCCGAAGACGTAATACAGGCGTATAACTCTGAGGTTGAACCCATCAAAAAAGATTTTAGAACAGGTTTGATATTATCTCCTTTGAATAATGCAGACGAGAAAAATAGATTGCACAATTTATGATCAGTAATGAGAGAGAGAGAGAGAGAGAGAGAGAGGAGAGAGAGAGAGAGAGAGAGAGAGAGAGAGAGAATAAAGGGCCCCTTTACATGCATTGAGTCTATTGGGCATAACGTGCCTCATGAATGTGTAGACCATTGGGTGATTTATCAATATCAAGCCGGTATCCAGGATATTTGCTAATACTCTTTAAATCTGGGAAGATCTTTGAGCCTTGATCAGTTTTTTTATGTCTCGACATTGATTCGAAATCATGACCACTGGGCCAGCAGTCAAGCACAATTAATGGTAGTCACTATAAATAGGTCCTCGAGAATGCAACATCAGAATCAATTCCTGAAGGAGGTTAATGAGTTCAGATATATGAGCATGCTGATAACAGTAGATAGAGATTTCGGAAAACCCTCATAATCATCATCTTGTGCCCTGCCAAATAATATTGGCATTCATGTGTCTCCACAGAGCCGATGATATTCCTTCATGTCACAGTCTTAGGCCATCAGTCATCTTCCTCAGTCTGCCTCTGCCTCTTGTACCCCTGATCTTTTCAATCATCGCAGTATTTTCCGATGTTTCTCTTCTCATCACATGCCAAAAGAACTGTGTTTGTCTCTTTCTTATAGATGTATATAATTGTCTACTTTCATTAGCCATTTCTAGGCAATCATTGTTGATTACTCTGGCAGTCCAAGATATTCACAACATTTGTGTCAGAAACCACATCTCCGTTGCTTCCAAACTGTTCCTAATTTCTTCGTTCACATTCTAAGATTCACTGCCATAAAACAGAGCAGGTTTCATGTAATCTTTCAGTCCTATCTTTCTGATATTTAATGACAGTGACTAATTACATAAAATGTTTTTTAATCTTGAGAAATGAAGCTTTGCTTGCGTTATTCTTCTCTTAATTTTTGTCTTGCATCTACCTTCAGGTGTTAGTTAGTTAGTTAGTCGCGGTTCCAACTTCACGGCAACGGGACGTCCCCATTATGCTCCGTTCCTGTGCCAGTGAATATCATACAAAATGCTCCTCACTGCTCTATGTGAACAATGGAAAAGACAGGACTATCGGCAAGCCAACAGCCCGCACCGGTACACTGTGCATAATGCCGCCGCCAGAATGCCAACACAAAAGTCCTCCACGAAAAATACAGTTCATTGTCGATGGAAACTGTTGTCACCAGAAAGACCTCATTGACCCGGGTTTTATCCCATATGGTTCGGTCTCTTTCCGCAGGGCGACCCGCCGAAAGCGCCGCACAAAGCACGAACTCTGTAGCTTCAGCGACGCCTAAAAATGTCATCCCACAGAACTGTGTGACTTACTTATTGACTTGCCCTCGTAACTTTTTCTTCCCAGCTATGCACCGCTTAATGGGACAAACATTTGTCAGCGTAAACACTGAACACCCACATTGGAGACATTTCGCGAATGACGCCGAAGTTGAATGTGAAGTGAAAACGGTTTAGAAAACAGAGCACCAGTTCTATATAGCGGGTTTGGGAGGACTGATAAAACGATGGGATAAGTGCATCAATGTTGGTGGAAATTATGTTGATAAATAAGGGGCCAATGTATGTATAAAAATTAATTGATTTCAAGTTGTTATCATATTTAGTTATTTTTCTGCAGCCATTTGTGGCTTCCTTATTGACTTTTCCTCGTATGTATAGAAAGGGATTGGCAGTAAGCGTGATAGGAAGCTGTTGAAAAACATGACACCTAACAATATATGGCATGTACTGTAAAAAGAAGAAAGAACCAATGGTAAAGTATTGGGTGTATGATTCGTGTACTCGTATTTCTTCACACATTTAATAATGTTTCCTTGTTTAAAAATATATACTGTTACTGTTGTTAAATGTTGCAGCTTCATTTCGGTGTCTCCTTTATTCAGGTCAAATCCATGGAGATGTAAATGAACAGAATATTCTAGTGACAGTGGAGCCAACTCCAGACACAACTCCCGAGATTTGTGGACTGCTAGACTTCCAGGACGGGGCCAAAAGTTTTCCCATATATGACCTCACCATGAGTGTTGCATACATGATCATGACAAAGTTATCTGATGTGCCAGTTTTGGATGTTCCAGGCCACATTTTAGCTGGATACATGTCTTTGCTAGAACTCAATCCTGCAGAGAAAGCTGCATTTAAGAACTTGGTAGCTGGACGCATGGTACAGAGCCTCGCCATGGGTGCATACACATACTCTTTGGATCCTACAAATGAATATATTCTGACCACAGCAGAGTGTGGCTGGAAAGCATTGAAGATCTTCTGGGAAACTAGTGAAAAGCAACTACAGCACAGATGGAATGAGATAGTTAATACTTACAATTAGTACTCTTTTGTACAAAAAAGGGGCAACGTTCAGTCCACTACATTGCATGCAATAATCAAAGTGCCTTCATAATGTGTACAAATTAAATGAAATATTGTTTATTGAAGCTGTTAAAGTATACAGCAGTGGTTCTCAACCTTTTTTGACCCATGCACCCCTTCACCATATGTTCAGAATGTCACCCCTCCCCTCTTATGTATTTCCTCCCTATACATTCCCCCCCCCCACCTTGCCCCTACACAGTATACGGAAAATAGGAAGCTAAATTTAATAACACATATTAGAGCAAGTCTAGACGTCTACATAAATCGTGATTTGTGGGTCTACTTACGTTATAAAGCGAATTTCAGAAGGGCGAGAAGTACAGAACTGTAAAGTATGGAGGGAAAAATAATAGAAATTAATCGGTTCTTATATTATTTCGATCTTGAAATAATCTTAATTCCCCTCTCCCCCCCCCCTGGAAAACCTAAATCCCCCCCCCCCCTTGGGGGGGGGGGGGGGGGGTGGGAATTCCCCACCGGTTGAGAACCACTGGTATATAGTATTGTTAAATATACTTTTGTTTAATTATGTTATGTATTTAATTGTGCCTCTGCTCAGTTAATTAAAATGTTGTTTATGTGTCTCTGTTCAATAATGTAATATGATTATCTTGCATGAACTTAACAGAGGATGAATACAACACTTGGACCGGCAATATTTTCAAACACTGCACAGTCATTAGTACCTCTGTATGTAATATAGTTCATTGCGCGTCTGTTCAATTATATTATATTTTTAGTTGCACTTCTGTTCAAGTATATGATATAGTTTATTGTACTTCTGTTCAGTTATATAATATAGTTCATTGTACCTCTTTTCAGTTATATAATATAGTTCATTGTACCTCTGTTCAGTTATATAATATAGTTCATTGTACCTCTGTTCAGTTATATAATATAGTTCATTGTACCTCTGTTCAACTATATAATATAGTTCATTGTACCTCTGTTCAACTATATAATATAGTTCATTGTACTTCTGTTCAGTTATATAATATAGTTCATTGTACCTCTTTTCAGTTATATAATATAGTTCATTGTACCTCTGTTCAACTATATAATATAGTTCATTGTACCTCTGTTCAGTTATATAATATAGTTCATTGTACCTCTGTTCAGTTATATAATATAGTTCATTGTACCTCTGTTCAGTTATATAATATAGTTCATTGTACCTCTGTTCAGTTATATAATGTAGTTCATTGTACCAATGTTCAACTATATAATATAGTTCATTGTACCTCTGTTCAGTTATATAATATAGTTCATTGTACCTATGTTCAGTTATATAATATAGTTCATTGTACCTCTGTTCAGTTATATAATATAGTTCATTGTACCTCTGTTCAGTTATATAATATAGTTCATTGTACCTCTGTTCGGTTATATAATGTAGTTCATTGTACCTCTGTTCAGTTATATAATATTATTAGTTGTACCTCTGTTCAGTTATATAATATAGTTCATTGTACCTCTGTTCAGTTATATAATGTAGTTCATTGTACCTCTGTTCAACTATATAATATAGTTCATTGTACCTCTGTTCAGTTATATAATATAGTTCATTGTACCTCTGTTCAGTTATATAATATAGTTCATTGTACCTCTGTTCAGTTATATAATGTAGTTCATTGTACCTCTGTTCAACTATATAATATAGTTCATTGTACCTCTGTTCAGTTATATAATATAGTTCATTGTACCTCTGTTCAGTTATATAATATAGTTCATTGTACCTCTGTTCAGTTATATAATATAGTCCATTGTACCTCTGTTCAGTTATATAATATAGTTCATTGTACCTCTGTTCAACTATATAATATAGTTCATTGTACCTCTGTTCAGTTATATAATATAGTTCATTGTACCTCTGTTCAACTATATAATATAGTTCATTGTACCTCTGTTCAGTTATATAATATAGTTCATTGTACCTCTGTTCAACTATATAATATAGTTCATTGTACCTCTGTTCAGTTATATAATATAGTTCATTGTACCTCTGTTCAACTATATAATATAGTTCATTGTACCTCTGTTCAGTTATATAATATAGTTCATTGTACCTCTGTTCAACTATATAATATAGTTCATTGTACCTCTGTTCAGTTATATAATATAGTTCATTGTACCTCTGATCAGTTATATAATATAGTTCATTGTACCTCTGTTCAACTATATAATATAGTTCATTGTACCTCTGTTCAGTTATATAATATAGTTCATTGTACCTCTGTTCAGTAATATAATATTATGAGTTGTACCTCTGTTCAGTTATATATTATAGTTCATTGTACCTCTGTTCAGTTATATAATATAGTTCATTGTACCTCTGTTCAGTAATATAATATTATGAGTTGTACCTCTGTTCAGTTATATAATATAGTTCATTGTACCTCTGTTCAGTTATATAATATAGTTCATTGTACCTCTGTTCAGTTATATAATATAGTTCATTGCACCCCTGTTCAATTATATAATATTATTAATTGTACTTCCGTTCAGTTCTATACATTCTATGAAATGGAGTTCAGCGTAGGGTTATATTAGAGTTTGACAAGTCAGTCATTACTTTTATTACAAATAACCAAAAAACGCACATTCCCTGTTGAATCGAACTTGTTTATTCAAGACCTAATTTTTTAAAACTTACGTTGGACTATACAAGATTTTAATCGGTTATCTTATACACGTTGCTGCTTTTTTTAAGCAGAGATTTACATCTGTTTGTGTCTTTGTATTAGATAATAAATATTTTATAAAGGTTTACTACTAAATATTTTGAAAATGTTTACTACGTGTTGTCATCATCATCATCATCAAGTGCCCTGCCAGATGACGTAGGTGTTCATGGCTCTCCACAGATGTCGGTCCTTGGTGTTCTGGATCAACTTTGCTGATGATATTCCTCCATGCCACCGTCTCAATCCATCCAGCATCATTTCTCTTGGTCTGCCTCTGCCTCTCTTCCCCTCAATCTTTCCAGTTGTAACGATGTTCTCCAATGTCTCTTCTCATCACATGACCTAAAAAGCTATTTGTCTCTTTCTTATTGTTGTATATAGTGTTCTAGTTTCATTAGTCTCTTTGAGTCAATCGTTAGTTACTCTGGCAGTCTAAGGTATTCGCAACATTCATCTCAAAAACCACATCTCTGTTGCTTCTAAGTTCTTCCTAATTTGTTCATTTACATTCCATTTGTTCATTTACATTCACTGCCATACAGCAAAACTGGTTCTATATAGCATTTCAGCAATCTCTTTCTTACATTCATTGATAGTGACTTATTGCATAAGATACTCTTCATTTTCTGAAATGTGGCTTTTGCGTGTCCTATTCTGCACTTAATCTCTGTTGCACATCTTCCATCTGATGTTATAAATGCCTCTAGATATGTAAAATTATTCACTTGGTTAAGAATTCTCCCTTCCATTTCTATGTCACATTTTGGTGTCACCATTGTCTTTGATATCACCATTGTTACTGTTTTCTTGATATTCAAGGAGAAGTCCTTTCTTTGCACTGTCTGTTACTACAAAGTCCAACAATTCTTGTAGGTTTGTTGCATTATCCGCTACCAATACTGTGTTATCTGCATAGCGTATATTGTTTATATTATAACCTCCAATTAGTATACCTGGCTTCTCTTTGACCTCTCTCATTATTATTTCGCTATAGAGGGAGAAGAGATCCGGTCACAAGACACACCCCTGTTGTACTCCTAGCTTTATCTGTTCATAACTACCCTCATTATTTCCCAATTTAATTGCTGTTACGTGGATCCAGTAAATAGTCTTTATTATTCTTAAATCTTTCCCATCAATGTTGATATCTTCTAACATTTTAATCAGTTCATCATGTTTTACTAAATCAAATGCCTTAGTATAATCTATGAAGCACAAATATATGTCTTTCTGTGTCTCTATTGACCTTTCTATTAGTGTTCGTAATATATATATATATATATATATATATATATATATATATATATATATATATATATATATATATATATATATATATATATATATATAGTATTGTTTGTGCCCTTTCCTTCCACAAAACCATACTGTTATTCACTAATTTCCATTTTTATTTTCTTTCTTGTTCTTCTCATTATAATTCTGAGTAGAAGCTTAGTGACATGATTTATGAGGTTAATTGTATGAAAATCTTCGCATTCAATTGCTCCTGGTCTTTTTTGGTATAGCTATAAATACAGATTTCAGCCAATCGCTTGGTAAATATCCACTGCTATAAATATCATTCAACATTTTGGTTAATATATCTACTTCAAATTCTCCCAATACTTCTAATTCTTCTATTGCGATTTCATCTGGCCCAGCTGTTTTTCCTTTCTTCATATGTTTCATAGCGTCAGCGACTTCTTCTTTTAGAATAGGTGGACCTTCTAAGTTACTTTCTTCTGTTAATTCTTCCCTTTCTCCATCATATAATTCTCTTATATACTCATTCCACCTCTTAATTATAGCACCTTCCTCCAATAATATCTTTCCTGGTTTTGATTTCAAGCACCCTGTATTTATTATTATTTTTCTTCTCGTGAGCTCACTGATTTGTCTGTGCATAATTTTTGTATCTTTAATGGAATTTAATTTACTTTTTTTTTTTTGCATTACTCGTTTAACCAACTTTCTTTTGCCTTCACACATTTATCTCTTATTTCTTTATTTATCTTAGCATATTCTTGTTTATCATTTTTATTCTGTTTCCTTTTGTCAATCAGCATTAAGATTTCTTGATTCATCCATTTTTTTCTGAGCTGTTTGGCTTCTCTCCGGTAATATTTCTTTGCTAGTTTGATGAATGGAGTCCCTTAACATTTTCAATTGTTCATTTATACTCTATATTTTAACTATTGCATTGTACATATTTTTCACAGTCACTCTGTATTGTTCTTGAATTTCTTTATCTACTTTCAGCACCTCTTTATTAAGTCTCAAGTTCTTAACCATTGTTCCCCTCTCTTTAATCTTACTTTTATTTGTCCACATAGTGGTACATGATCACTATTACAATCAGCACCAGGCATTGTCTTTACATTAATTAACGCATTTCTAAATCTTTGAATAATAAGTATGTAGTCAATTTGGTTGCGTATTTTCTTATCAGAGCTTTTCCATTTGTATAGTCGTCTTGTATGGTGTTTAAACTATGTGTTTCCAATTATCGTATCATTAATATTTGCCCACTCCTATTAATTTCTCTGCTTTTTCATTTCTTGTACCTAAACCATAATTCCCCACTATATCCTCCATTTTTCACTTTCCTACTTTTGCATTAAAATCTCCCAGTATTATTTTTATTTCTTGTGATCTAATTTGAGCGATTGCCATTTCTACTTCATCGTGAAAGTGTTGTATTTCTTCATCACTGCTGCTTGTTGTTGGTGCATTTACTTGTATAATATTATATCTATTGGTTTGCATTTGATTTTGACCATTATAACTATATCTGAAATACACCAGTATTCATTATTTAATTTGCCTGTTTTTTTTAATCAAATATTATTCCTACACCTTTTTCATTTGTATCCCCTCCAGAATAAACTACTGTGTGTTTTTCTGTTATAATTTTGCCAGATATCCTTCCATCTCATCTCACTTATGCCTAGTATATAAATTCTCATGCTTTCCATTTCTCTTTAGAACATTGTTCAACTTTCCCAGCTCATTTAATGTCCTAACATTCCATGTTCCTACTCTAAATTTATTTAGTTTAGTTATGGTTTTGCCATCAGTAGCTGGATGACGGTCTGGTGTCACCTGTGGCTCATGACTGTCCCTACCGGTTGAGGATGTTCTAAGACAGCTATTAACGTCGTTCACTATCGCTGAAATTTGTGTCGCCAGGAAGTCTTGAGAAGATAATGTGGTGGTTTCCCCTTAGCTTCCATATCCACATGGTGGTATTTTACCTCTACCCTTGACAGCCATTTCCGACTGTCAGGACAAGTGAGTGCCCTGCTCTGCTTAGCTGCAGAGTTGTCCACTTATTCCGGTGGATACTCGGTCCCCAGAGCTGTGTTAGCCACACCCTGGTGTGTTTACCATCCTCTACCACGGGGAGGTGCAGTTGGGATTTTCCCTTCATACAGTTATGGTCTATGACCAAACCTCTCCAGTACTTTTAGAGGCGTGTTGTATCGAGTCATATTCCGGCAGATATGTTTTACTTAGAATAGCATGTGTTTAAGATATTTACACACAAGTTACTGCCTTTTTTGCAATATACACTAAATACACGGTGCGGTACCTGAACATAAAATTGTGTTCTTAGATTCAACTGTTCTTTACTAGTCTGTTATTGTGTAGCAATCGCTTGTCCACATTTTCTATTTGGTTTATCTTTCTATCAATTTATCGTTGTTATTTATCTTAGCAGGTGTTTGTATATTTTGTTTAAATCTCTTTCCCTCACTATACATCCTCTCTCTCTTCTCTCTCTCTCTCTCTCTCTCTCTCTCTCTCTCTCTCTCTCTCTCTCTCTCTCTCTCTCTATCTCTCTCTCTCTCTCTCCATCTCTCTGTGTGTTTGTGGGGGGGGGGGGGGGGGTTGCTCGCTCTCAGGTCTATGGAGTCTAACTTTCCGAGAAACTAAGGAAGGGGGTTTTAATGAGCAAAATAGAGGTTGATTTTCAAACACACGGAGACGAGAAATAGAGACAGAAATGGATAATATGAAGAGGACATAGTCAGATCTGCATGGGATTGCAAAGGATAGGATGGCTTGGAGTGAGTTGGTTGAAGACCTATTCCCCCTCGGGGAATAGAGGACAAGGGGAGAGAGGGAAGGCGGCTGGCGTGATATCCATCCACATAATCTATCAAGTGGCAATAGTAAGTGGCACCTTGCAGTCTTAACAGACCAAAGTATGTGAGTTGGAATGTGGCCAATATTCCATCACAATGCCTGGGCAGAGCTTCAGAGAAACATGCGGTGCCCAAACGATATGTTCCCTCTTTCGGCCTAATCTCGTGTTTTCCAGAGGAATGGGTAACCAATACGTCTGGCACAAGTTAGGGTGCAGACGCTGGCGGCACAGCGTCAAACTTCCGAGACCTCGCCACCACGAGCAGATGGCGAGTGATGGCCAGACCCTGGAACCCAAGGGAACCGGCTTAGAGGCGTTCAGCCAAGTCCCACAGGTGAGGGCCTCGTACGCGTCTGGGCCGTAAGGGCGCGCACTTCTGTCAATCACAAGTGTCCGGCGCAATAAATATTCATATATTTAGGTAGCAATGGATACAAAGATGGTGGAACAGATAGCGATATTCAGGCTTGGCCATGGGAATGTTATTTCTATGGAAATCCCATGGAAAAAGTCACATGGGTTGGGATAGGATTAGACAGGCATGAATTACCATGGGATGGGATGGGACAGAAAAATATGTCCCAAGGACAAGTATGGCGATATTAAAAGAAAAAGACCAAACAACAAAAAGAAAAAAAAAAGTTTTCATAGCATTAGATAATATGTGCCGTCTCCGTGGCCAAAAGCTTGCGGACGCGGTTCGTGAGCCGCGTACCAGGCGTTCGAAACGCAGCTGTGACCGATTTCGGAGCAGACTGTGTCGCGTTGTGTTATAATGTGTTGGTATGGGAGCCGGTTGTTCAGAAAGCAATGGCAAACTACTGAACGTAAACTTGCCAAGACATCAACAACAACAGTGCTGGTGTTGACAGCGATGTCCTGTAAATAGGATATTTTAAAAAAAGATAATCTGTGAAAGTCAAAAGAAATTAAAGTGGTACCAAGCTTAGGATATTTAATGCTAAGGTTACATCATTATTGCTTTGTAGATTTGAAATTTGGAAAGCCACTAAAGCCATGACTGTCACTGCCATCTATTGCCTATAGTAACTTGCAGTGTAGGGCACGGGTGTCTTCTGGGGAATTAAGTCCGCCTGGCTAGTGCAGTCGCCGCTAACTGTGCACATTAGGATTGTCATTTTGCCCCCGACAGAAAAAACAAAACAATAATGACTAATAACCTATAATCATAAATTAACGTGTTGTCTGTGCGAATCGAAGGACTTGCAAAGGTATGGCAGAATCATTACTACAGAGCTTAAAGATAGAACTGGGCATATTATAGTGAAACAAGAGGTGGGGAAAAGGTACTGGCGCTGGATAGGTCACGTTGAGAAGAAATAGCATCACCATCCAAAGCCTTGCTGGCTGACAGAGCGAACATGTTTCTCCACAAATCGCGGTCTTCGACGCCATGGATCAATTCGTGTGTTGACTCTCGTCCGTGCTATAACACAAGCCTATCAAGAATCTTCTCATGCGTCTTCCCCTTTCTCTCTTTCCACAATTGTTTCCGGTTGTTACAACATGTTTCAGTTTTGTTTGTTTTTTTTGCCTTCTCATAATGTGGCCAAAAAATGATGGCAGCTTCTTTCTTATGTTTGTGATAAGCTGTCTTTGCGACTTAGCAACCCTCAGATTGTCCAAATTGCTAATTTTGACTGTCAAATTGACCACTTTAATTTCTTTCACAAATTATCTAGTGCTATGAGAAGAGGTAACAATAGTATAACTAGAAGATTATTTCTCTTAAACCCAGAAGGCAATCGAAATGGGGGGGGGGGGGGGGGGGGGGGCCTAAAAAAATATGAAGCCATTGATAAATAATATAGGAAGGACATGACAACAGCTGCAGGAGATTGCAGCAGGTAAAACGATTTGGTGTGAATTAGTTGAGAGCTTATGTTCAAATTGGGTGGGGGGGGGGGGGGAGAAACACGAAAGAAACTACATACTCAAACACTCAATACGTCTCTTTATTTTATGTGACTATTCTGAAAACTAAAACACAGGTTTGCTTTGCTTTTCATTATGTTGATTTGTAACATATCACTTTCCGTACCTCTCCGTCATGTCGCCACCTTACAGTGGTAGAGGGGTTTGCGTGTTCCGATGCACACAAGAGCTGATGGTAGCGCAGCTAGTGGTAGGGGTCTCCCATGTCGGACAGGTCAAGGGATAGGAACCAAACGAAGAGAGACACAAACCTGCTGTCTTGTAGGTAGACTGGGACAGTCAACGGCTAGGAAAAGCAAACACGAAAATCTGCTGTCGAAGTCAGTTGTACAGAACCAAAGACTTGACGAAACAGTTCAACGCAGTTCATTTTATGAAGTCACTTTCATTATATGCAGATACATCCATAAGTGTTATAGTCTCTTCCTACAAACCGTACAAGAAGAATCTCGGCATTAAGAACGACCTGCATAGCGATGATCACTCACCTATGAATAGTTTCTTGCAATTGCTTTCCTCATTTAAAATGTATCCAGGATAGTGACATGGATTTCCACCTGCCAAGGGATTTTTAACTTGCTCAGCGTTCTCGCGGGACACCCTAGCTTTTCGCCATTACCCGATATGCCTACACGTCCGATTCACAACCTTACAATCAGAGGGCAGTATACCAATCGTGTTCGTGTCTTGTAAACATGCATATCGTCTACCCCGAGAATCTTACGAGTTAGAGGTGGACATCATATACCCCTTAGCCACGCTACCGCCCCCCCCCCCCCCTCCCTCCAGATATAGAAAACGAAAACTGCAGTCAGAAACCAATAGCTTGACGGCTTGCTTCAGTGTTGGCGAACCAGATCTGAATTTCAAGTGATGGTCATTGACACAGGCTACAACCCTGCAGTTCTGGCCGAGAGAGGCAAGGGAAACCTAGTTCTGAAAGATGTCGTGCTTAAGTCGGATGTGTCAGTCAAACTCATGAAATAGTAACTTTCGAATAAACAGATATAACATCCTTTTCGTTAAGAAAGAGGATAAAAAATGTATCATCATCATCGTCATGCCGATCAGTGTGGGCGGTCATGCATGTAGCCAAGCCATTCAAGCCGGTTATGTGGCGAAGGAGTTTACGGACGTTGTTCGTAATCCCACAAACCGCGTTTGAAACACAGCTGTGGTCGATTTGGCAGCAGACCGCCTTAAGTTGGTTTGTTATGAAATGGGATGGGTGCCAGGTTGTTCATAAAATAATGACAAACTACTGAACATAGACTTTCCCAGGAATCACGAACAGCCAGAAGAGAATTAGAGACAGGAGTTAATAATATTGTGGGAGATCAATGGAGCCAGAAGAGAATTAGAGACAGGAGTTAATAATATTGTGGGAGATCAATGGAGCCAGAAGAGAATTAGAGACATAAGTTAATAATATTGTGGGAGATCAATGGAGCCAGAAGAGAATTGGAGACATAAGTTAATAATATTGTGGGAGATCAATGGAGCCAGAAGAGAATTGGAGACAGAAGTTAATAATATTGTGGGAGATCAATGGAGCTACATGAGATAGCTACGGATAGGACGGCTAGAAGTGAGTAGATTGAGGGCATAAGCCCTGATATGAAGATACATGGCGAAAAAGAAGACCATATACGCAATACATCTCATGGCTTGAAAAGGAGTCTTGTGAATACTTAGTGGCTGTATAAGACGGGGTTGGGGGAGGAGGAGGGGGGAGTTAAAAATAGTGAACCATCACATAACTGCTGTTGTCAAAAAATACGCGCCGAGCGAGATACTGAGGAGGGGATCCGGGCACTTGTGGACTGAATGGTTCGATGGGCAGTGAGGATAACCTGATGACTAACCTCTTCTTATAGTCCATGCCATCTGGCTTTGGTGATCATGTCTTTCCACAACCGTCTGCCTTGTGTGCTGCCAATCATTTTTGATATCTATGTTACTCCGTGATAGATGTCAAACGGTCCAGCATATTCTCTCTTGGACTGCCCCTCCTCTGCTCCAGCTTTCCCGTTGTGACGACATATTCCAGCTTTCCTCGTCTCATGACATGCTCAGAGATTGTGAGCTGTTTTCTTCCGATGGGAGTAACCAGTTCTCTTTGTAAGGTAACTTTTTTTTCAAAATACCTTATTAATCTTTCTATCCTTCCACACTGCTTTTATTATTCTTCTATAATAACTATATATAGGTAACTTCTACATAAATCTTCACTTTTCTTCCAATTGTCCGAGATTTGCTTCGGTACATCAGAATTGGCTTAATATAGCCCTTAAGAACTCTTTTCACAACAAGCAATAATGTACAAACCAAATGGAACCAGAAGAAGAGGCCGACCAATGAAACGACGGACAGAGAGAGTGACCGTCCATGAGTATCTCGATATATGAAGAATCCAAACGGGCACTTTTCCATTGTAGGGAGTCAACGGGCGAAGTGGTCAAGCCGTTTGCCTCGCGCTCCGAAGGATGTGGGTTCGATTCCTGGCTACGTCTTTCGGTTCACGAGTGCATTTTTTCGGTGACTCCTGGGCGTCGTCGCCGGAGCTTCGGAGTTCGTGCTTTGTGGGATACTTTCGGCAGGCCATCCTGTCGAAAGCGACCTAGCCACATGGGACAATACCCGGGGTAATAAAGTCGATCCTCCCGACTTTTAAGACATGTTTAAGACTTTCCACCTTGAATCCACAAAGTATAAGAGGAACAAGATGAGATTAGATGAAGAACTCCTTTCATCACCTAGATTGACAAACCTTAGCAGAGAATATTCTTCATCCTGTGAGTTAAGTTGAGTTGAGTTGAGTTGAGTTGAGTTGAGTTGAGTTGAGTTGAGTTAAGAACCGACATCACTGCACTCAGAACATTTCCATATGTGCTCCGTCTCCTCGTTCAACATACTTTGATGTGGATAGGCCTTAGGTTCATGCCGGAGTGCGATCAGCGTTGCCAGTAGTGGGTTGTGCTCAATATTTACATTTCAAATCCCGAAACAACCAAATAAATCAAACAGCCAAGGGTCACACTACTAATCGTTCCCACCGCTAACTTATTTAAAGTTCTCCTACTCTTCCCTCTCAGTTTTGAGATTCTTACAGAACCCCTACCGATCCCCCGCAATCTCATTCTTTCCACATACGGGTTCTCAGTCTGTTCCCCCGACTTCTGAACTTGGTCCCACAAACGCATGACCACCACCCCCTTATCCATAGGCAGTCCATCACCAAGAGGTGCAATCCCTGCTAGCCTAGCAGCCTGTTCATTACCCCACTCCCCCGCATGGCAAGGGCAAAATATCCATGTAATGCTCACAATCTGAAGCGACGATAGTCATTCCTCATCATGTGAAAGGCTGCCTAAGCTTGGGCTATTCTACATTCAACTTCCATAATAAATTTTTCCCATCTACTGTTTTTCAAGCACCCATTTGCTTAAATATATTGACTTGTTTCAGATTGTTTCCATTTACTTTAGATACTGCATTTGGGTATACTAACCAACGAATTAGTTTACGACAGGCGGTGTGAACCTAAGGGTGGTCAATACCACACGGCACCAATAATACCCAGCTTGACGTCATGGTCAAATTCTTGCGGTTCACATCCGTTTTCGTCATGCCACATGCCAGCAAACCAACATGTCTCCTCGACAAAGACTAGAGGATAAACAAAGAACCATGTTGTGGATGACTGCAACATCAAAGATACCTGAGCCATGACCAACGAGGTATCACTGGACGGTGCAGCAGGATGCGTTGCGGCTCCGCATCCTGCTCCTGTCCCGGACGCCGAAATGAAAAAAGTGCTCAGTGCACATGCGTGCCAAGTTCTTGCAGAACTGCGGAAAACTGGAGAGCTTTGTGATGCAATCATTAAGGTTTTTACAAACTTGTACTATTTTAGCTTATTTATCGTACTTAAACTCAATCAAATTAAGGTTCTCGCGCGATAGAATTATACTGGTTTATTCGGTGTACTGATAAGCAGACGTGAAATCGCGGTTGAGGAATAAGTAACTTGAAGAATTCGAAATATTAACTAAGTTGTTGAATGTATTTACATTTGCGACGCACACCAACCGATATGCTGAAATTTAGAGCTTTAACTTAAAGGCAATGGGCACTTGAATGCGAAACAGGTCGTACAGCCAACCCCATAAATAATGTCACTAAACTTCTAGTAGACTTAAAATTAGAAAGGCAAGCAGGAAGGTAAAGGTGTTCATTAGTGAATAACAGTTTTGATTTGTGAAAGAAAGTACTGTAATTTACACTTACAGAGAGAAGGCTGAGATACAGATGATCTATACTTGTACCTTGCGCGTTATAGATTATGCCAAACCACCTGGTAAAGTGAAACATGATAAAATGTTGCAGGATAATCGGAAAGGTCTCAGAATAATAAATAAATTATTTACTGGGGGATAAAAAAAAAAGTAGCTGCAATTAAAATGGGAAATAAAGTGGAAAGTATGAATCGATAAAGAAAGGAGTAACACGATATTGTGTTTCGTCACCGTCTCTCTCTCTCTCTCTCTCTCTCTCTCTCTCTCTCTCTCTCTCTCTCTCTCTCTCTCGCTCTTTCTCTCTCTCTCTCTTCATCTATCTATCCTTCTCTCTCTCTCGCTATCTCTCTCTCTCTCTCTCTCTCTCTCTCTCTCTCTCTGTAAATAAATAAATGACCTTTTTGCACGCCTCATACACATTGGGTATATTGTGCTAGAAGTATATTTTATAGATCAATCAACATTCCAGGGATTGTTTATGTGCTAGCTAGCTTTGAACTCAATCGTAGTCCTTACACACTACTTCTAGTAGTGCTGGACTGAGATTTGCATGTGGATTAGCTATCCCTATAAACAGTGTCCCTCGGCATCACACGAACCCACTCCGACTTCAGAGGTACTTGTAATTTACGTCCCCAGGTCAAGGACGATAGGTCAACATTTTAGTCAAACTGTCCGGTGTAAGGGTTGAAGCCCTTACCTCGGCATCAGCACACCGGATGTTTAAGAACAAGCATTCTTATCCATTCGGCCATGCTGACCAACACTACAGGTAGCGTACGGTCATTATCACACCGGTCGCTTTTACTTCTCAAGACATTTTCCCGGTAGCCACTTTAGGCTGGGTCGACCTGGGAGCCCTGGTCCAATTTTACAATTATATCTTGAAGGAGATTCGAACATTGTCTGGCAGGCAATTGCAATGAAGAATGCCAATTCCGAATCCAGCTGTCGACAATGTTCACACAATGCTGAACGCCAAGATGTTATATAAGGTGTATTTTTAATGACTGTGTAGTGTTTGAAAATATTGCCGGTGCAAGTTTTGTATTTACCTGTTATGTTGCATGAACTTTACAGAGTGTGAATACAAAACTCGGACCGGCAATATTTTCAAACACTGTACAGTCATTAAACATGCACGATATACCACCCTTTAATCCTAGGTTAGTGGTTCCCGGCCATCTCAGGTAATGTAGTGGAAATGTAAGGTCGCATGTGCACGTTGAGAGCAGCGCTAGGGTAGTGGCTAGACGCTCGCCTGACGGTCTGGTAATTACGTGTTTTATAATCATCGAGGCAGATTGGCATTTTTCAAATAGGCCTGGGCTCCCTGGTTCACCCAGCCTAAAATTTGTACCAGGAACTGTCTTGAGAAGTAAAGTCCACGAGTCTGATACTGACAAATCACTCGCCGAGTACCGATTTGTGCATACAAATTATGGACCTAGCACCACATGACCAATGCACCTTAATGCGTATAAATGGGTCCTTTACTTTACCTTTACTGGCTTATGTGCACGTTCCCTACGTTCAGGATTGCGAATCCTAATGAATAGGCCGTTGTCGCTTTAATGGCAAAATTCCATAAATTTCAAACAATATCCCACGATAGAAAATGTATAACATGTAAATTTCTATTTAGAAGTCAATTAAAAGCCACCACGTTAATTTCCTACGAATAAGCTTGTGAGCTGTTGCAAAGATATTATTGCGTGAAAACTTCATAAAAATGTACATTAAACCATCTTCGGACTGACTTACTTTACTTAATATGGCGTGCCATGTAAGAAATTTTTGCACAGCCACTGAGATAAGTGCAGACAACGGGTCTACGCCATGAGGTGTATTTGCACATGATGTAGCCTCATATTTTATAGACAAGGCAGCATGCGAGAGGTAATGTTGGCAATGTCACTAGGCTGTCTTTATTCCCCATGACATGTCCTGATACCTATTTAAAGCTGTGCCAACCTAGGAGCCCATGATAATTGTAGAAGCCAGCTTTAACGCGAATTTGTGAACTCATGACTGCAGGGCCGGCATGCCAGCATACAGCGACTGCCGCAATCAATGATGGCTCCTTAACGCATTCGTAATTCATTCATTCATTCAGTAGCATGTCCTTTGCAGAACCTCATTCCCATAACAACCTTCCGGAAAACCTCTCGATCATAAGCTTGATGTCCCGCTTCCGAAGCATCCATCTGCAGATCATCTGCCACATCCTACACCCATCTTCTCTTTGGCTTTCCTCTTCCTCTCTTCCCGGGCATATACCCATCCATTATTGTTCTCTCGAAACTTTCATGGCGTAAAAAGTGACAAAATATGTCAGTTTATTTGTTTTATCGTCTTTAGTAGCCATCCTTCTTCAATATTCAGCTTCCTTCGTATTTGTTTTTTTCTGTATTCATTATTCAAGAACCCGTCTATAATAGTTATTTTGAATAACGAAGACACAAACAACAGATTGCACGATTTACACAACATAGTTAAATAACTAGATAACTCCTTCAAGCTGAACTATACACATGTTCGCACAGTAATGTCGATTGTCTACCACGGTAATTTTAAACTGACTAACATGTCTTTCTGCTTGTAAAGGCCGGCTTACGTAGGTTGATCATTATAGCTTCTGCAAATTTTAACAAGCGACAACTTTGTGTGTTGAACAACACACGGAAGACACTGTCTCTCTCAATCACATGACCCCTCTAGAGCACATGCCTCGCGACCGATGATATAATAGTTATATGCAAAGGCATTTATGCGTTGCTCAGCTTTAACCCTTTCCCGACTATTACCCCCAAAATCCACGTTTTTACACACGTCTTGTCCCAAGCGCTTCTGAATAATAATTATGCGAATGAATGAATCTACGATTGTATCACGGCCTAGGAAACAGGAAGAGTCGTTTCCCTTGTTCTTCCTGTTTTGATTTGTGAAAGAAAGTACTGTAATTCACACTTACAGAGAGAAGGCTGAGATACAGATGATCTACTTGTACCTTGCGCGTTATAGATTATGCCAAACCACCTGGTAAAGTGAAACATGATAAAATGTTGCAGGATAATCGGAAAGGTCTCAGAATAATAAATAAATTATTTACTGGGGGATAAAAAAAAAGTAGCTGCATTTAAAATGGGAAATAAAGTGGAAAGTATGAATCGATAAAGCAAGGAGTAACACGATATTGTGTTTCGTCACCGTCTCTCTCTCTCTCTCTCTCTCTCTCTCTCTCTCTCTCTCTCTCTCTCTCTCTCTCGCTCTTTCTCTCTCTCTCTCTTCATTTATCTATCCTTCTCTCTCTCTCGCTCTCTCTCTCTCTCTCTATCTCTCTCTGTAAATAAATAAATGACCTTTTTGCACGCCTCATACACATTGGGTATATTGTGCTAGAAGTATATTTTATAGATCAATCGGCATTCCAGGGATTGTTTATGTGCTAGCTAGCTTTGAACTCAATCGTAGTCCTTACACACTACTTCTAGTAGTGCTGGACTGAATCTTTGCTCGTGGATTAGCTTTCCCTATTAAACAGTGTCCCTCGCCATCAGACGAACCCACTCCGACTTCAGAGGTACTTGTAATTTACGTCCCCAAGTCAAGGACGATAGGTCAACATTTTAGTCCAACTGTCGGTGTAGGGGTTGAACCCCTTACCTCGGCATCAGCACACCGGATGTTTAAGAACAAGCATTCTTATCCATTCGGCCATGCTGACCAACACTACAGGTAGCGTACGGTCATTATCACACCGGTCGCTTTTACTTCTCAAGACATTTTCCCGGTAGCTACTTTAGGCCGGGTTGACCAGGGAGCCCTGGTCCAATTGTACAATTATATCTTGAAGGAGATTCGAACATTGTCTGGCAGGCAATTGCAATGAAGAATGCCAATTCCGAATCCAGCTGTCCACAATGTTCACACAATGCTGAACGCCAAGATGTTATATAAGGTGTATTTTAATGACTGTGTAGTGTTTGAAAATATTGCCGATGCAAGTTTTGTATTTACCTGTTATGTTGCATGAACTTTACAGAGTGTGAATACAAAACTCGGACCGGCAATATTTTCAAACACTGTACAGTCATTAAACATGCATGATATACCACCCTATAATCCTAGGTTAGTGGTTCCCGGCCATCTCAGGTAATGTAGTGGAAATGTAAGGTCGCATGTGCACGTTGAGAGCAGCGCTAGGGTAGTGGCTAGACGCTCGCCTGACGGTCTGGTAATTACGTGTTTTATAATCATCGAGGCAGATTGGCATTTTTCAAATAGGCCTGGGCTCCCTGGTTCACCCAGCCTAAAATTTGTACCAGGAACTGTCTTGAGAAGTAAAGCCCACGAGTCTGATACTGACAAATCACTCGCCGAGTACCGATTTGTGCATACAAATTATGGACCTAGCACCACATGACCAATGCACCTTAATGCGTATAAATGGATCCTTTACTTTACCTTTACTGGCTTATGTGCACGTTCCCTACGTTCAGGATTGCGAATCCTAATGAATAGGCCGTGATTTGTCGCTTTAATGGCAAAATTCCATAAATTTCAAACAATATCCCACGATAGAAAATGTATAACATGTAAATTTCTATTTAGAAGTCAATTAAAAGCCACCACGTTAATTTCCTACGAATAAGCTTGTGAGCTGTTGCAAAGATATTATTGCGTGAAAACTTCATAAAAATGTACATTAAACCATCTTCGGACTGACTGACTTTACTTAATATGGCGTGCCATGTAAGAGATATTTGCACAGTCACTGAGATAAGTGCAGACAACGGTCTACGCCATGAGGTGTATTGGCACATGATGTAGCCTCATATTTTATAGACAAGGCAGCATGCGAGAGGTAATGTTGGCAATGTCACTAGGCTGTCTTTATTCCCCATGACATGTCCTGATACCTATTTAAAGCTGTGCCAACCTAGGAGCCCATGATAATTGTAGAAGCCAGCTTTAACGCGAATTTGTGAACTCATGACTGCAGGGCCGGCATGCCAGCATGCTAGCAATTGCCCTACAGCGACTGCCGCAATCAATGATGGCTCCTTAACGCATTCGTAATTCATTCATTCATTCAGTAGCATGTCCTTTGCAGAACCTCATTCCCATAACAACCTTCCGGAAAACCTCTCGATCATAAGCTTGATGTCCCGCTTCCGAAGCATCCATCTGCAGATCATCTTCCACATCCTACACCCATCTTCTCTTTGGCTTTCCTCTTCCTCTCTTCCCGGGCATATACTCATCCATTATTCTCATCTCATCTCATCTCATCATGTTCCTCTTGTACCTTGCGGTGTCGAGGTGAAGTATAAACTTCGTGAGAGTGCCCGGTTATGGGCTTCGTATATCGACATTCCCATGGATTCTGTTATTCCCTCCGTCCAGCGTTTACGTGGTCGGCCTCTTCCTCTGTTTCCATCTGGTCTGTACGTCATTGCTTGTTGTGGCATGCTGTTGACTGGTAGCCTACTTGCATGGCCAAACCATTTGACTTGCTGCTTTCTAATAAAATCTAGTGCAGCTATAACCCCCACTTTAGTCCTGATTTCTTCATTTCTGATCTTATCTCTTCTTGATACGTTGAGTATTCTTCTCAGGAACCTCATTTCTGTTGTTGTGATTTTTCTTTTCTCTTTTTCTGTCATTGTCCAGGTTTGGCATTGGTAGCACAGAGTTGGTAGGAAGATTGTGTTGTAAAGTGCTTTCTTAGTAGTTATTGATACATGTTTGTTCTTTAGTATTGGTGCCATTTGTCCAATGAGTTGATTTGCCTTATTGCACCTATTTTCGATCTCGTCTTCTGATCTGCCATTTGATGATATTATACTTCCTAGGTACTTGAAGCTCTTTACTTGTTTCAAGGGATGTTCGTTTAGGTGAATTGTTGCTGTTTGTTCTTCTTTAGTTATAGTCATTACCTCTGTTTTGCTTGTGCTAATTTTCATGTTATGTTCCCTACACATTTCGTTTAGACTATTCATGTGGTCTTGTAATATCAGCTTCTGATTTTGCTATTAGTGCTTGGTCGTCCGCAAACAGGAGTTCTCTATGGTTAGGTTTGCAGATGGTTTCTTCTTCTGTGTTCTCATCATGCGGTATTCTTGCTGTCTCTGCTTGGCTGGTTTCTTTACATATGTTGTCTATATATGTTATGAACAAGAGAGGGGACAGGGACACAACCTTGTCGTACTCCAGATCTTATGGCGTTTGCCAGTTCTATATTACCCTGTGTGGTCTGTGAATGTGAGTTATGTTCCTTTCTAACCTCTATTGTCAACAGCTGGATAATTTGTTCAAACTCCCAAACTCACACACAAGGGTTGGTGATGTTGGCCATCTCGCTTTTCGGCGTCGCCTGGTTTCTACTCTCTTGAAGGGTAACATTTCGAGGAAACGGAAAGCTTCTTCTTGCCCCACAACTGTAGGTCTGGGTACCAGCAATCTTTTGGACCACAGACTAATTCGTATGGATGGCAAAGGAAAACTTGCTACTGGTGTGCCAAGATGAACACCAAGTCTGGTAAGAAGAGCAGAGCCAGTGAGGTTGTTTTTGGATGCAGTCTTCGTCAGATATGGCTGTGCAAGGGGGAATGCTTCACAAAATACCATGAATCACTTGTATCAAAGCACATGGATATATAGTGCAGGATATTTGCTGCTATCAGGGCACTTGGAGACATAGTGTGGGACACTTTCAACATCATTTTGTGAGTAAAAAAAATTTTCTTCACATTTTTTTCCCAGTTAAAATGTTTTTTTAAACCTTTCTTTTTGTTTTATTGTTTTTAATGTTGCTTTATGTTAAACTGTGTCCATTTTTCTAGTTTATTAGTCATCTAGGACATTTATATGTCAAACCAATTCGTGTATAATGACTTTACAAAATATAAAGTCATTAATTTTGCGGAGTTATTTCCCTTTTGTTAGTTATTAAAGGGTTAAACATCAGTAAAATGCGATGATGAAAAAATACGAACATTCTTCAAGACCTGAACTATTTATAAACAGCGTCATGTCTGTCTCTGAAACGGAAATACTTTAGCCATACTAAACGCCTCAGTGGTTTGGAAAGAGCTGCAATGGAAGACATAGTTCCTGGAAGAAAAAGGCCAATTTCCACGAAGATAGAAGCAATACATTACCCACAACTTAGGCACGTAAATAAACGATGTGGGAGAACTGATAAAGGATCGAGATTCTTTTCAATTGGTCATGATGAACGCGATGGTATGCAAATGACCTTCTACATGATGACAATGAAGTAAAATAACATCTTAATCTTCCTCACTTCTGTCAATATCAATGGTTAAGTTAACACTGTGCTGTAAACGAGTTCTATGGGTTTTCGCCTCGTATAAGTAATTGTCACATATAATTAAATGTAGGTGGAAAATTGTTTTGTGCGCTTGTCTATTACGGAAGTGGTCCGAATTTAATCCCTGGCAGTGATATATTATTTTTTCGGATAGTTGCGATTCTGACCTAGGAACCTGTTCTACTACTACATACGTCCACCTGGTGGCGGATGATCAAGTGGCCTCTAGATTTAGATTTTAATCGCGAATGCGCCGAGAAAGCGGCCGTGAACAAATACAGGCGATTATGATTGCGAGTAGACGAGTTTAGTTGGTGGGCCAGCTATCTATATAAAACTCTGTGACATGGCTATCAGTAGGTATGAGGAGCCATGCATAACTTACCACCTTTCTGCCTTGCAGGGTATGTATATTTAGACAAATAGTATTGGAGTCAAAGCATACATAAATCAATGGAAGACCAGGTGAAACCACCGTTGTATTTATCCCTTATTAATTATGCTTCTCAACAAATTGGTGAG
Organism: Cepaea nemoralis; assembly: GCA_014155875.1. Classification (NCBI taxonomy): domain Eukaryota; kingdom Metazoa; phylum Mollusca; class Gastropoda; order Stylommatophora; family Helicidae; genus Cepaea; species Cepaea nemoralis. The sequence continues at coordinate 31,184 of JACEFZ010009116.1, forward strand.
TTGATACTCGCTGTTAGAGATTGCAAGATGTGGTGAACGATGATAGCCCACGCCAGTCAGCAAGTCACATAATAATGTTGACAATATTGAGGTCAACCCAGCCTCACAGGTATGGGTACCAGATAGTTTTCTAGGAGTTGTTTATTAGGGAAAGATTGTGAAGAATAAAACTGGCCATCTCACCTTCATTCAGTCGTGGCTTAGAATATGTGAAGGCAAGCCTAACACTTCACATCCCAACGAAAGTATTAAGTGAAACAAACCTAAATCAGTGTATATTTTAATAAGGTATCATATTGTACAACAGGTCGAAGACTGGTCATTCCCAATCCATCGAAACATCCTGTCCTGCCTGCAGCCCTTACTTTCGAGCCTTGTTCACAAATTGCCAGTTTGACCAGAATACTCAGGAGATTCGCATCACTGGCATCAGCCCCGACAGTATGGCGGCCATCATTGATTACGCCTACACGCGGCATGTTAGGGTATGTACTGTGGCGTTCTTACATGTTCGTTTGTGGTCAGTAAGTCAAGGGCCTGTTTACACGATGTTTTAGGCGAGTCTGGCACATGGAACTAGATGTATATGTTGTATAGAGCCAATCAGCAAACGGTGGGTGATGTGGTCGGTATCACGCTGGAGGGGTTTACTTGCCAAAAGACATTTCCTGGCACCCAATTGGGGTTGGGTCGACCTGGGAGCCCTGGTCAGTTTTAAAAATACGAATCCGCCCCAAATTGGGATCGAACCCATGACCACTGGGCCGCCAGTTGCGAACGTCTGGCCACAGTGCTACCGTAACTCCTCTCGCGTGTGTGGTGCTACATTGTAAATTGACTGTCTGTCTGTGTGTGTGTGTGTGTGTGATGCTACACTGTAAATGGGCTGTTGTTGTGTTGTGCTATACCGTAAATGGGCTGTCTGTGTGTGGTGCTACACTGTAAATGGGCTGTCTGTGTGTGGTGCTACAATGTAAATGGGCTGTCTGTGTGTGGTGCTTTACTGTAAATGGGCTGTCTGTGTGTGGTGCTACACTGTAAATGGGATGTGTGGGGGTGTTCTTTATATTAACAACTTAGGAAGTGCTTTGAAGCAATGGTGATGTTGTTTTTTTCCTGAAGTGAATATCTTGTACTGCTAGAGCAGTGGTTCTCAACCTTTTTTGGCCCGTGCCCCCCTTCACCATATTTTCAGAACGTCATTCCCCCCTTCCTATCACAAATTTGGCCCGTTCCCCCCTTCACCATATTTTCAGAACGTCATCCCCACCCCACCCCCTTCATATTTCCTACCTAAAAATCCCCCCACCCCTACACAGTATACGTAAAAATGGAAGGTAAATATGTTAAAACAGGTCTAGACATCCACATAAAACGTGATTTGTGGGTCTACTTACTTTATAAAATGAATTTTTGAAGGATGAGACGTGCATAACTGTAAAGTATGAAGGGAAAATCAATATCAAGTAATCGGTTCTTGTATTAACGCGATCTTGAAATGATCTCCATCCCCCCCCCCCCCGGAAACCCTAAAATTCCCCCGGGGGGGGGGGATATCCCCACCGGTTGAGAACCACTGTGCTAGAGTAACTAACAAAGATTGCCTGGTATATGCTAATGAAAGCAGGACATTATCTACAATTATAAGAAAGAGACAAACAACAATCTTTGGACAGGAAAGTGGATTTTCTGGAAAGATCAGTGGAGGACGAGTCAGAGGCACACCTAGAGAAATGTTGGGTGTATGGACTGGACATCTGGTTGGAATCTGTCGATACTTAAATATTTCAAACCTTTACATCACTCGACTTTACTTTCCTAGGCCTAACGATGGCCATTTCTCAGGTGCCGTTCTGAACCATTACCTGGTTGCATCCTAATGTGAATCCCCTTGGGTGTGAGGTTCCATTACCGGTCTTGCACACCCCGCGAGTGTCTGGGCTTGGAGGGGGGGGGGGGGGGGGGGGGGGGGGGGGGGGGGGGGGGGAAGACATGCAACACAATTCACGCTGTACTGGCAACTCCTTGACAAAACTGAACATTAGAAAATCAATACTCAGCGGACTATTAATAGGAAATGGTGGTTTCTGATTCGTGGGCACCGCCGTGGGGAGAATTTTACAAATTGTCTACGACGCAACTACCTTGGTTAGGGCTGCCAGATACGTGGGCACCAAAAGGAGGACATAATAAGACAAAAAAGAGGACAAAGGAGGACATATTGAATGTTTCATTTGAATCGTTCCAGATTAAACCCACAATCAGTACAATTTTATTACAATAGCTACCAATAAGTGTATCTTACTCTTAGTGAATCGACCAAGAAACAATCATGTTAAAAAATAAATATAAATTCAATGGAGGCCTTTTTCAAAATGCTAAAATAACATTATTTAAACAGCCGATTGTACAATTATTACCTTATAATCTTTATTAATTACACAACATATTTCTCGGAGGAGCCAACTTTTCGTAGAAGATCCTCGTTAGCAATCACATATGCATAAAACTGTTCACAGGTAAGATTCTTCAAATTGTACTTTGTGAGAATGATGCCCTTTACAAAGTCGAGTAAGAGTCTGTTCCTTTGGTTCTCACATTTGGTATAAATAGGAAAATTAAATAAATATTATTAAGCAATGGGTTTTAATAAAGAAGTGAAAGTAAATATCAAAAAGAGTAATGAGCCAGATACAGATAACAGTTAGAATTACTATAATCGACTAGTTCACAGAAATACATAAACTTTGTACATTTTAACAATGTAAACATACGGTAGAGTGTAGATACATTGTAAGTTGTAACAACAATACATAACCAATTATAACATAAAATATAAGAAAGGCCGGACATTTTAAAGGTTTTTAGCTTTGCCTGCCGGACGGAGAATATTAGGCTAAAAAGTCCTCTTTTTGCCGGACGGAGAATATTAGGCTAAAAAGTCCTCTTTTTGCCGGACGTCTGGCAGCCCTAACCTTGATGGACGTGGTGCCTGAAGTCACGGCTTAGGTTAAGAAGATTAAATAGCGAATGAAACACGTGTGATGTGGTTTTATATGTGTTTCATTTATCACTGATATTGAATTACTACCATTGGGTTAGTAGAATGTTTATCATGCATCTATTCCTTCAGAAATGTGGCTTTACCCTGCATTTGGCTATTCGTTTAAAAAGGGGTGGTGGAGGGCCAATACCCACAATGTGAAAGATTGCATTGTAAATATAATTTTGTTAGATTTTATTGCACAACATATAGTATATCCATGATTTCAGATTTCTTTGATTCAGATTTATATTGCATAAGAAACTATATGCCTCTCTGCCACATTTTTTTGGATTTAGTTGCATGTAGGGCAGAAAACTATATGCATGGCCTACGCGTTTCTGTGAGTTAGATTTACAAAGCAAAGAAAAGTGCATTCAAGTCCATCATAATTATGTGATTTAGATTAATATTCCACAAGAAAGTACATACATTGTCCTCAGCGTTTCTGTCATCTAGATATTATTGCATGTTAAGTAAATTCATCTTCTCCACATTTTTGTGATTTAAATTTATGCTGCACAAAAAGTACATTAGTGTCTCCAAATGATTGTGCTTTTTAAAACTTTAACACACTCTTTATGCTTTCCATCGATCTAAGAAGTTAGCATTTTTCTTTGATTGGTATGCTAAAATTATTTTAATGCTTATCAAACCCATCGCAAGGAATACATCATGGCCGAATGGATAAGAGTTCTCGGTCTTTCAAGGAAATGTGTAACTTGTGAATATACTTTCTTCTAAATAATAATCTAAATCACAGACTGTGGAAGACACCATTATATTTATTGCAAACAATGTGATGGACATGCAAGTTTTATTTTTTAATTTTAGAACAAATTTTGTCTTAATTTAGTAGAATTGTGGCCAATGAGCTGCTCCGTAGGGGTCATATGCCGTCCATTCAATGTTGCAGATATGCGTTATCTTGAACTGATGAAGAAATAACAGATATAAAAATCCAATGTGTGACTTGATACATATATGACTTGATATGCATGTGACTTGATACACATATGACTTGGTACACATGTGACTTGATACACATGTGACTTGATACACATGTGACTTGATACACTTGTGACTAGATACATGAGTGACTTGATGCATAAGTGGCTTGATACATATGTGACTCGATACACCTGTGACTTGATACATATGTGACTTGATACACTTGTGATTAGATACACTTGTGACTAGATACACGTGTGACTTGATGAATATGTGGCTTGATACACAATGATTGATTTTCTTTCAGCTTAGCTGGTCCAACATCGAAGAGCTTCTGCCCGCGGCTGATCGATTCCTGGTGGTGGGTTTGATCAAGCCGTGCTGTGAGTTCCTGAAGAAAAATATTAACCCCGAGAACTGCATCGGCATTCGTAATTTTGCTCAGACATACTCTTGTAAGGACCTGGAGAAAGAGGCGCACAACTTCATCCTAAAGAGATTTCAAGAAGTGTCTACTATTAGTCTAGAGTTCTTGGAAATGCCGATTGATCAGGTTAATGCAGTATCGTGTTAGTTTGTATACGTCTTGTGCCCAATGGAATATATCTATACCGGGTGTTTATAAAGTCTCAATACGCTTTATATGTAGAACAAATATTAAAAATGCTTTCTTCCGTTGATAACACCAATCTGTTTGGAGTGTAAAGAATTACTCCAGCAGACGACAGCCATTCGCTGCATATTACTTCACGATGGACTGTGGAGCACATTTTATGATGACATCATGTACTTCGTTTTTCAAATTTGTTCTACATTCAAAGTGTAGTGAGACTTTACAAACACCCGGTGTATACATATATCCTAAGCCTTGGTCGGCAACTAGTCTAGGATGGAAGCTCCTACAGGCGGACAGTTAGAGTACTGTTTTGCTGCTCCGGCAGCTTCTGCAGCTTGTCTTGTTCCAGACGTATTGATGTTACCTTTCCGCTGGAGTAAACTAGGCAGGCTGAGAGATGGGATCATGTTGCACTGGGCAACACATGGTCTCTAAATTCAGCCCAGGCTTTGTGTTATGGAGGAGGTATAACTCCATTTTACAAACTATTGTCTGTCTGTCACGGCGGCAAGGTACCAGTTAGTCTATATATATATAGATATATATAAAGTTGGTTGCATATCCTTTACAGGACGTTTGCAGTCAACACCAGCATAGTTTTGCTGTTGTTGATGTCTTGGCAAGTTTAAGTTCAGCAGTTTCCATTGCTTTGTGAACGGCCGACATCACTACCATTTCGTAAACAGGCAGTGCAGCTTGGTCTGCTGCCAAATCGAGCGCAGCTGTGTTTCGAACGCGGGTATACGGGATCACGAACCGCGTCCGTAACACCTTCGCCACGAACCGCGTCCGTAACACCTTCGCCACGGATCCCGGCATATATATATATATATATATATATATATATATATATATATATATATATATATATATATATATCGTCATCATCATCATCAAGTGTCCTGCCAGCTGGCGTAGGCGTTCATGGCTCTCAACAGATCTCGGTCTTTGGTATTCTGGAAGAACTCTGCTGATGACATACCTCCATTCCACCGTCTCAATCCATCCAGAATCATTTCTCTTGGTCTGCCTCTGCCTCTCTTCCCCTTGATCTTTCCAGTTGTCACGATGTTCTCCAATGTCTTTCTTGTCATCACATGACCAAAGAAAGCTGTTTTTCTCTTTCTTATTGTTTTATATAGTGTTCTAGTTTCATTATCCTCTTTCGGGCAATCGTTGTTAGTTACTCTGGCAGTCCAAGGAATTCGCAACATTCGTCTCACAAATCACATTTCTGTTGCTTCTGTGTGTGTTTGTGTATGTGTGTGTGCGCGCGCGTGCGTGCGTGCGTGTGTGTGTGTGTGTTTGTGTGTGTGTGTGTGTGTGTGTGGTAAAATCTTGGTTTTGGTTGCCTTCGGTTATCGTCGGTTTTGGATTTTCGTTGACTTTCTCCGCGAAAAATTAGCCTCGGTTTTCGTCTGTTGCCTCGGATTTCGTCGGCGTGCCCACATGACCTCTCTGCTAATTTTGCGAGATCAAAGGGACCCACGCTTTCTTCTGTTCAGTTTGAGGTTGTTTTTCGTTCTGTGAGCATGACTTGCTAATAATAAAATACAGGAGCGATATTAAGATTGCAAAAATCGGCCGCATGTACGGGAAGTCGCCATCCAAGGTAAGTTCCACTGTGGAGAAGAAAAAGGAAGCAATAAAGGAGACTATTGTAGTGAAAGGCATGAATGTGCTAACGAAACAGAGAATCGCAACCAGTTGAAGATGTCCAACAGCTATTATTAATTTGGATAAATCAAAACCAGTTAGATGACGATTCTGTTTCGGAGGCAATCATATGTGGAATAAACCAGACTGTGGTAAAACTATGGGTGTAGCACCATATGCTCAATGCGCCTTAAAGTGGGTAAAAAGGTATACTCATTGGCCTCCATGCGTAGTAAAAGGAACTACTTTGCTCTCAACATAAACTCCACCAACATTGGCAAGCATACCCCACCAAATGTTGACCACAATGTGAGCTTCTGGTGGCCCAAAAAAATGAAAATTACTGGAGGCGAAGTTGGAACTTCACAGGCGATGCTGAACTGTCCTCTCTGGCTGGTCCGTTTTCTCCGGCGTTAGTCGAGCTGTATGCTGTTCCATATGGTGGCTATGGAGCAACCCTTATGTATGCACCAGATCCCAGTGTTTTCTTCCAATTGTATCCAAAAGTAGGGACTTAATTTCACAGTATGATCCTGCATTCACATAAGTAAATGAAATAAATGTTTTAAAAACAAGGAACGGATCATTTTTGACTACTTATGTAATGGTTATGGCGTTACGCTGACAATGGCTCAACGTTGTCGAAGGTTCAATGTCAGTTGTCGACGTTATCTAGGAAGGACTGACCACCTATTTCTCCGTGCACTTAGATCTACAAAATGTGAAGTTCTCAACCCTTTACACACCCAGAGTAGCTTCCTGACATACAAGGGTAAGTTAATAGGTTGGCCGAGTGGCTAGAACGCCGGACTCTCAATCGGGAGACCCGGGCTCGAAGCCTCGGTAAGATGTGGGATTTTTTTCTGTCGGGGGCAAAAAGAAAATCCTAACCTGCACAGTTCGCGGCGACTGCACTAGCCAGGCGGCCTTAATTCCTCAGGCTCAAGGGCTCCGTCTGCCATACACCGCAAGGTACTATATTGGCAGTAAATGACAGTTTTGACAGTTTTTATTGTCCTTTATTTCTCAACATAATTTCCACCAACATTGATGCACGTATCCCATCGTTTTATCAATGTGCAAATTATCTATTTTAATCTGAATCCATCTACGTTGGTGTTTTTTTCTCTTCCACTTCACCGCTACCCCTCCCTGGATGGTATCTTTTCAGACAAACACATGTGTTTATATCATCATGAACTTCATCTTCATTATCACGTGCTATGTAAACTGGAATAGGCGTTTATGTCTCTCCACAGATCTCGGTCTTTGGTTTTTGTGGATCAACTCTGTTGACGATATTCTTCCATGCCACTGTCTCAGTCAATTCAGCATATTTGTTCTCAGTCTGCCTTTTCCTCTTTTCCCACTGATCTTTCCAATCATGACGATGTTTTCCGATGCTTCTCTTCTCATTACATGACCAAAGAATGCAGTTGGTATCTTATAATTGTATGTGTTTCTACTTTCATTTGCGTTATCTTACAAACCCAAAATATTTCATTGTCTTCAATTGTATTTGCCAGAATAACTAATATTCTTTCATACTGAGTCATAGATCTATTTATTAGTGCCCTCTAAATGTACAGGTAAATAATTTGGTAAATGAAACTTAAGTGGGTAATAACATTCGATATTGTCTCTATTAGTTGTGCGAAGTCTTGGATTCAGATTACTTGAACGTGAGGAATGAAGAGATGGTGTTTGATGCCGTCATCCGCTGGATCGACCACAACCCGGAGGTCAGGAAGCAGGAGATAGCCAGACTGCTGACGTGCATCAGACTCGGCATCATCACAACCAGGACTTTCATTGAAAAGGTATTACCGATAAGGTCACCTTCTTCATTTGTTCTGGCAGACGAGACACTTTTTTTAAAGCTAGTTGTATATCCTTTACAGTACGTCGCATTCAACCCCAGCGTTGTTTTTTGTTTTGTTTTTTTTTTGTTTTTTTTTTGGGGGGGGGGGGCTATTTGTGATTTCTTGGCAAGTTTACGTTCAGTAGTTTGCCATTGCTTCCTGAACGACCGGTACTCATACCTTTCTTTATATAGAAACCAACTCATGTGGGTTTACTGCCAAATCGCCTACAGCTGTGTTTCGAACGCGGTATGCGGGTTTATGAATTGCATTGGTAACCCCCTCCACACAGCGCCGAGACACATAACCTAATGATGTTTACGGGCTTGGAATTTTGGTTTAAAATAATGCCCTTTGTATATTCTGTCTACTGCTATTGCCGTGAAGGGTCGCAGAGAGGAGGTGGGTGTACATTTCTGTTGTATCTTGTTGCTTCTACTAATGACATATCCTTCAATGTCTCTTTTACTCTTCATTGTGTATCCTCTCACCTAGTATCCTAGTGTCTCATATGGAACACTCTAACCGCTGGTTGATATTGTTCCATTCTAGCTATATGTATGGCCCATTTACTGCCTTTGAACTTCTATGAACAGACGAATCGATTCGAGAGAAATAAAGATTCATAACATTATGTCACTTCAGTACTGATGTCCAGAAACTAATCAACACTAGGCAAGTCTGGCCTATAGCACTATATGGCTCTGAAACATGTAGCTATAAAGATGTGGTGTGATTGCAAGATGTAAATTATAAGCTAAGCAGAAAAGAGATCAAAAAGATAAATGTTCACAATCACTGGAAAACATGGACAACCATTGACTATCATGTCAAAAAAGGAAGGTTAATATGGCTTGATCATATAAAATGAGACATGGAGGACTTTTAATGACAATATCGGAGGGTACAATCCAGGGCAAAAGAAAAAGATGAAGTCCTAGGAAAGACAATACCACACAAGTATGCAAGGGCGTTCAGGCATACAACATATGAAGTGCTGGAAATAGTTGCCGAGATTAGGAGACAGTTAAATAAGTTAGTTGCATATCCTTTACAGGACGTTGCAGTCAACACCAGAGTTTGTTTTGCTGTTGTGATCTCTTGGCAAGTGTACGTTCAGTAGTTCGCCATTGCTTTCTGAACGACCGACACCCAAACCATTTCGTAAAAGAAAAACTAACTCAACGCGGTCTGCTGCCAAATCGCGGGCTGCTGTGTTTTGAACACGAGTATGAGGGATCACGAACTCCTTCGTCACGGAGCCGGCTACGAGACAGTGGTGAAACATAATTAGACGGCTTCCATGCCAGTCTTGGGACTGGCTGAATGAAATAATGAATGAATGAATGAATGAATATCTGCTGTTGTTGGCGTAGAACACTATCTTAGTCACGGGGGTTTTCTAGATAAAGGTTCAAAGTACTCCCATGACTGACACTGTGCTAGGCCATCGCATATTTTAGGTCACCGCTTATTAAAGTGGTGTGACCAGTTCCCTTCTCCTCAGCACTTCCTTCCCAGAAATATCCCAAGCAATTCCCGGACAACTCGTATAGTTGTCCGGTACTCATTTCATGAGAGTCGATCCAACACAGGCCCGTGCTCATGATCATCATCACGCGCCTGTCAAACAGCATTGGCGTCTATGTATCTCCTCATATCTCGGTCCTTACTGTCAGGGGGATAGATGGACAGAGAGAGAGGAATGCCTGTCTCTGTTGGGAATTATATAAGGATTAGTCTTTAAAAGTCCATAATGTTATCGCACTTTCTAGATAACCGCCGACATCTCCAGCTATTAAATAGCTATATTTATTTTCAGTTGTTCAGTATCTTTCGTCAATTTATGTTTTATCAATTTTCCCTTCCTTTGCTATACCATCTCTTTTTTGTTTTTGTTTTTTTTTGTTTTTGTTAAAATGATTATTGATATATATAAGTAACTAAGTAAATAAGTAAAGGGCCCTGAAAGTGCAATGTTTATTGTAACATCGGGATGTGTATTGTACTGGTAAGACCTATATATTATAAAGCGAGCCGCGGTAGCATAGTGGTTAGTATCTCGATTACCCACACTGTAGTCATGGGTTCTAATCAACATTGTTGTTGTTTTTTTGCGCGCTCACTCGCTTAGAACTCAAGCGTAGTCCGTACACGTTACTTCTAGTAGTGCTGGACTGAATTTTGCGTGTGGGTTAAGCTTTCCCTATTAACAATGTCCCTCGCCATCAGGCGAACCCACTCCGACTTCAGAGGTACTAGTAATTTACGTCCCCAGGTCAAGGACGATAGGTCAACAGTTTAGTCCAACTGTCCTGGTGTTGGGGTTGAACCTCTTACTTCGGCATCAGCGCACCGGATGTTTAAGAACGCGTTCTTATCCATTCGGTCATGCTGACCTACGGAGCGGATTTTAAAATCGACTATAAGGTCGGCCCAGCCAATAATGGGTACCAAGAAATAGTATCTTGGGAAATGATACCGACCTCATCACCCATCGATCACCCGTAAAATCACCCATAAACCCGGGAAGGTTAACCCGGTCAACAAATGCCCGCAGAAGTAGGATGTGTCGGCTTAACGACGCAAGAGCGCAGCTCTGCTGTAAACAGGCACAACGCAATCACGTCAGAAAAATAAACTATGGATGAACGCAGAAGAAGAAGAAGAAGAAGAAGAAGAAGAAGAAGAAGAAGAAGAAGAAGAAGAAGAAGAAGAAGAAGAAGAAGAAGAAGAAGAAGAAGAAGAAGAAGAAGAAGAAGAAATCACCCATACAATTGACTATAAGGTCGGCCCAGCCAATAATGGGTACCAAGAAATAGTATCTTGGGAAATGAGACCGACCACATCACCCATCGAGTGGCGACCTGTCTACAATGTGAGGAGTCTAGCACCATATATCCAATTAGCCTTAAGGCGTGTCAAAGTCGCCTTTACTTATTTATTTTTTCCTTCTAAATTCGACCCTGCTTTTCCACTCAACAAAACGTGAATACTCTTACATGTTTCTTGTGTATCACAGGTCAAGCCGCACAAATATGTGAAAGAATGCGAAGCAGCAAAGTCAATCGTAGTAGAGGCCTTGCGCCTCCTGTGTGACCTTGACTGGGACGATCAGCGCACGACTGATCCTTCGAATCGCATGTCTCGACCTCGGGTGCCTCACGAATTGTTGTTCGTTATAGGGGGCTGGAGTGGGGGGACGCCCACCAACTTGATGGAGGTTTACGATACTAAGGCAGATTCATGGGTGGTCTCAAAGCATCATGACGTTGGTGAGACATGTGTCTTCCTCTTCTTCTTCTTCTTCTTCTTCTTCTTCTTCTTCTTCTTCTTCTTCTTCTTCTTCTTCTTCTTCTGCTGCTGCTGCTGCTGCTGTCTTTCATTTCCGAACGGAGCATACACCCTCAGCTTACTTATGCCAAGCCCATTTGTTGACTAGATCGTTTGTTTTTTTCATTCGCTCACTTTGAACTCAAGTGTTGTCCATACACGTGATACTACAGTGTGTTTGTAAAGTCTCACTGCACTTTGTATCTAGTACAGCTGTTTGTTGGATAGTATGTTTTCCGTTTACAAGACCGAAAACATACTCTCCAACAAAGAGCTGTTCTGGATACAAAGTGTAGTGAGACTTTTACAAACACACTGTACTTCTAATGCACATGACTAATTTTTGTTCCTTGGATTAGCATTTTCTATTACCGGTGTCCCTCACTATATAGAAAGTTACAGTGTTACTATTCTTGGCTTCATTTATGCTCCCCAGTGGCACACTGGTAAGGACGTTTGTGTCCTATCAATATCATCATCATCTTCATCATTAAGCCAGCACCTTGCAAAACGTCGTTTTCTTCCCAACCGGTCAGGAAGATTGTCGATCTTTCGCCAGTTCCCCTGTCTCGTGTATTTTCGTGCACAGGGGAGTCTTTAATGGCCCTGTTCTCTGTCGTGTTGACCGAGAACTGCTTCTTCCAGAGACCAATTATTCCATTACTGTTCTAGCTAAATCACTGTGTCGTTTAATGTACCCAATGTGTTTCATTTTCCAAGACCTCGGTCTGTTTACGTGCCAGTTTGTGTGTGTGTGTGTGTGTGTGTGTGTGTGTGTGTGTGTGTGTGTCTTGATTCACGGCATTCTTTTATGTTCAGATCTGGCAGAATGTCAGTAGTCTCCCTTTTCTTGATTCACGGCATTCTTGGATGTTCAGACCTGGCAGAATTTCAGTAGTCTCTCTCTTCTTGATTCGCGGCAATCTGTAATGTGCTATCAATATATCATCATCATCATCATCATCATCATCATCATCATCATCATCATCATCCTCATCAATTACCCTGTCAGCTGGCGTAGGCGATCATAACTCTCCACAGATCTCGGTCTTTGGTTTTCTGGATTAACTCTGCTGATGATATTCCTCAATGCCACATTCTCAATCCATCCAGCATCATATCTTTGCCTCTCTCTGCCCCTTTATCTTTCCAGTTGTCATGATATTATCCAGTGCCGCTCTTCTCATCACGTGACCAAAACGTTTATCACTATATAAAGTAGAATAAAGTGAACGATCCATTTTCACGCGATAAGACGTATTGGACATTGTGCCAACCCCATTCGGTTGGTGACGTAGTCAATAGCACACTGGTCGCCTTTACTTCCGGGACAATTTTCTGATATCCATGTTTTGATTTGGTGGACCTGGGAACCGAAGTAAAAAACAGAAAACATCAAAGGTAAGCGAGCTAGCCATTGCGATAGCGCGACTCCCGTATCATTTACACAACAGTGTAGTATAAAGACCCATCTCTACGCACTGAGGCGTTCTGGGTACCTGGTGCTGACCCCGAGTGTTGCAGACCAATCAGGCACTCGTGGGTGGTGTGATCAGTGTCACTTCGCTCGCATTTACTTTTTGGAACATGTCCTATTAACAACTGTCAATTTGGCCGATCTGAGGGCATATCGTCAGCATCGTGTGCCATGCCAGCAGGTCATTTCGCTCATGTCTCTCCACAGATGTCGGTCCTTGGTGCTCTGTTCAACTCTGCTGATGATATCTATCCATGCCACCGTCTCAGACCACGTAGCATCATTTCTCTCTGCTTCTACCTCTTTATCCACTGATTTTTCCAGTCGCAACGATGTTTTCCGCTGTCTTTCTTCGCAATATATAATCCTGTTTGTCTCTTTTTTATAGTTCTGTATAAAATTCTACTTTTGCTAGCCTCTTTTAACTAGACAATCGTTATTAGTTACTCCGGCAGTCCAGGGTATTCTCAATATTCGTCCTTGTTGTTTCTAAGCCCTTCCAAATTTGCTCATTCACGTTCTGTGTATTCATTGCCATACAGCAAAACATGTTCTGTATAACATGTCAGCAGTCTCTTTCTGACATTCAATTATAGTTACTTATTGCATAAGATAGTTTTAATTTTCTCAAATACAGTTGTTGCTTTTCCTATTCTGCTCTTAATTACATTTATAGAAAATATGAAAGGGATCACTATTGGTGGCCGTACTATTTTATTTACGCTATGCCAATGACATCGTCTTGGTAGCAACAAGTCAGAAAGATTCTTCAGAAAAACGAGATACAGTCGTGGTAAAAAGGAAATAATAGGCCTCAACTTGAATTATATGAATACAAAGTATATGGTAATTTACAAGAAACCGATAATGTCTAAGTATACAAGTCAGTGGTATTCATTTGGAGCAAATAAATAAATTTAAGTATCTAAGCAAATGTTTATCAGCAGAGGGATGATGTGTCACAGAACTAAACACAAGAGTAGGACAAACAAACCTGCATTTTATAAAATTAATAACCTCGTATGCAACAAATCCCTGTCATTGTAGATAACAAATGGAAGTCTTGCATGTTAAACAAAACCAATTTCAACATATAGCTGTGAACTCTCGATAATTAGTAAAATAGCCTCATGGAGATGTGGTTTTAAGAATAATGCTGAAAACTCCAGGTACAGTAAAATCAGTAATCCAAACTTATTGATAAAAGGCTAAGACCCAAACATAACATTACAAACATCAGAAAAAGACTATTTTTCCCGCCTCTTCTTGATAAGAAAGACAAACATATGTTGTGACAACTGGAGTTATTTGTGGAAAAAGAGATAGAGGCAGACATCGAAATAAGATGCTTCACAGTCCTCGCGCATAAAAGATGTCAGCACACGAACTGAAACATGTTGTTGGAGATCGAAGGGAATGACGAAGCCTGATCGACCCACATCAGTCGGTAAGGCATTTGTGATGATCATAAACGTGTGCAATAAAAATGACCCTAACACAAAATTCCGATGGGTAATGGTTCACAAATGAGAAATTCGTTGTAACTGTCTAATTACGTATTATACATGTGAAATGACTTGTCACTGCGTAACTATTAAAAATGTGACATTGGTTGTCACAGTGTTATTTTTATGAATGTAAAGTTGGTTGTCACCGTGTAATTATTATAAATATGAAATTTTTTGACATAATATAATTATTATAAATGTAGCCTACCACGCATGTCGTAAGAGGCAACTAAGGAGGCTTGATGGTTCCGTCGCCCTGCTACTGAGTGAGTGCGTGGCGCGACACTGTGAGCTGTGAGTTTCGTGTGAAATGCTTTTGAATCTGCCTGAGATTTTTTGGAACGTGACTGCATGTTCGGAGTGATGGCAGGTGGCTATGTCCCAGAGTTGACCGGTTTTTGCCTTATGCAGAAATACGTGGCTGCTGGGCTTCTGGTTGACTGTCATTGACATCAGCGATGAACTGTATTTTCGTGGACTTTGTGGGTGTACATCTAGGAAACATTCAGATGGGAAAATGACTGCCCATTCCATCAGAGATGAACAGGGTGTTTCGTGGGGGACTGGTGTGTTGACATTCTGGTGGCGGCATTATGCAAAGTGTATCTGTGCGGGCTGTTGTTTGTCGAGACTCCTGTCTTTTCCACTTTTCACATTGGGCAGTGGGGAGCATGTTGTGTGATATTCACTGGCACAGGAACGGAGCATAATGGGGACGACCCGTTGCTGTGAAGTTGGAACTGCAACTAACTAACTAACTAACTAACTTATCGTAAATGTAAATTGGTTGTCACTGCGTAATTATTATAAGTGTGACATTGGCTGTAATTGTATAATTATTATAAATGTTAAATTGATTGTAACTATGTAATTATTATATATGTAAACGGTTTGTCACTGTGTAATTATTACAAATGGGAAATTGGTTGTAACTGTAATTATTGTGTGATCTAATATTGTGTTATAGTGTGTCATCTGATGTGTACTTAATGTGTGTAAATTGGTTGTCACTGTATAATGATTATAGATGTGAAATTGGTTGTAACTGTGTAATTATTATAAATGTGAAACTGGTTATAACTATGTGATTATTGTCAATGTAAATTGGTTGTAACTGTAATTATTGAATGTGAAATTGGTTATAGCTGTGTAATTAATTATTGTCAATGCAAATTGGTTGTCACTGAGTAATTGAGTAGCACCTTGCCGTTTTGAGAGACGAAAGTATGTGGATTGGAATTTGGCCAAAATCTCATTCCCACAATGCCTGGGCATTGATTCAGAGAGCATGTGTTGTCCATGCAGCATGTTCCCTCTCTCGGCCTTGCCTTGTTTACTCCAGAGGAAAGGGTAACCAGCACGTCTGGAACAAGGTAGGCTGCAAATGCTGGCGGCTCAACGTCACACCTCCAAGAGACAGAGGTGAGTCTCACCTCCAAGAACAGGAAGTGAGTGGTGGCCAGACCCACACAACCGTGGGACTTGGCTTAGAGGCGTTCAGCCATATCCCGCAACAGAGGGCCTTAAAGCAAGTGTCTGGACCTGTACGAGCGCGTACACCTATCAATCGTAAGTGTCCGGACCAATGTAAGCGTGTACTACCGCCAGACTCCCTGCTTGACTCTGCGGATCCCACAAACAGCGAGAACAGGCCCGCCGGACATATTGCTCGTCTCTTGCAAACGAATCTCCATACTGACACTGTGCGGATCCCGCGACCAGCGAGAATATGCCCGCCGGAGATAACATTCGTCTGTTGCGACCAAATCTCCCTGACTGAATAAGTAAAGAAACGATAAAAGAGGTACAAAAACAACAAAATCGGACTAGAGTCAAGCTCAACAGGGTCTTCTTTCCCCGCTGATTCTACCAAGCCCGTTCCCTTGGCTGTGAGTAATTATTAGAAATGCTAATATGTGATGCTTCCCGTATGTACCCCGGTAACAGACGAACGATTAGTTTGTAGTTAGTCACGGTTCCAACTTCGCGGCAAAAGGTCACCCCATAATGCTGTTTCTGTGCCAGTGAATATCACACAAAATGCTGTCCCACGTGAAAAGTGGAAGAGACAGCAGTTCCTACAAACCAACAGTATGCACAAGCATACATACATTAAGGTCACTGCCAAAAGGCCAACACAACAGTCCGCCACTAAAATTACTGTTTATCATCGTGTATAAGAACGATAAGCACACACAATCACACACATTTAATAGTTGTTTAGTTTCGCTGTAATATTTAATTGTCTCCATACCCTGGATGACATGGGGAAAACGTATGAATGACTAAAGTCATGCACACAGTAATGCCGGTTAATGTTTGCTCTCTTGAAGGTGCCCGGGCTTACCACGGCTGTGTCACAATCGACCACTGCATCTTTGTAATCGGAGGCTTCGACGGTGTGGAATACTTCAACAGTTGTCGAGTTTTCAATGCGGTCACAAAGGCATGGTCAGAAATAGCCCCGATGAATTCCAAGAGGTAGATTGAGAGTTAGTCTAAATCCCAAGTGTTTGTTATTATTTACTGTGGCTTTTAGCGCGTTGATCGCAATTTAACTGTTTCAAATGCTTAACTGTAATGAAGAAATAAGTTCTTATGTAGGGAAAATTGTGGACAATGAAGAAAATTGATTTATTTGGTTGTTTCGGGATTTTAGATTTAAAGATTGAGCACAACCCACAACTAGCAACGCTGATCGTATTCCGGTACGAACCTAAGGTCTTGTCCACGTCAATTTGGAAGCACTATACTCGAGTTTCGCTCTCGTTTGAGCTCGTCGGTAATGCATATCCTAGACCAATGATGAAAATGTTGGGAGAAAGGAATTTTAATGATTCTCATCTCCCCCTCTCCCTCTCTCTCTCTCTCTCTCTCTCTCTCTCTCTCTCTCTCTCTCTCTCTCTCTCTCTCTCTCTCTCTCTCTCTCTCTCTCTCTCTCTCTCTCTCTCTACAAAACATTCATTAAATGATGCCCGTGCAAAATAGAAGGAATAAATTGGTATGACAGAGTGTGGAGGTCATGCAGAGAACTAAACAAATGCCAGTTAATCAAGAGAGGGGGTGGGGGAGAGAAACGCTAGTGCTGCTTAGGACACACACTGAGAAAACCAGATAATAGCATAGTATAACTAGATAGTCCCTAGTCTATTACCCACAGGGTCATCAAAACAGAGGGGGGCATAAAACATCCAGAGAAGAGAATGAGAGACAGGGGTGGATAGTATGGGGCAGATACAAGGGAATCTGGACAAGATAGCAAATGACAGGATGGCTTGGTTGAGTGGTTGAAGGCGTATGGTTCAGTGGGAGATAGAGGGCAGAAGAAGAAGACGGAACGATCCTGTTTGTTTCGGAAATGTTAAGTGTCCAGTGGGAGGATTTTCACACAGAGGTCATTGAGATAAGACCATCTGTTCATTTATTGCAATCGATTGGCGGCGTCTCTTGGCAGACAAGTAGTAGATTTGTTTCATTGGTGAGAAGAAAGTTTCACTTGAGATACTAGACTCAAGTATGGTTCGAGTATAGATGGCTTAATAAGAGATACTAAATTCAAGTAGGGTCCAAATAAAGTGATATAATACTGTGTTACTGAAGTGTACTTCATTTAGCTATGAGTGCCAATCAATGTCTAAGCTGGATGGTTTGTTATTGGTCCAGCTAGGTTAAAGTTACACCACCGCACATTCTTTCAAAAAAACACCTTGTCCCGAAGCAGTTTCTTGCTGTGGGTATGTGGTGTGGTTGGGTCATCACATTTTGTGGCCCTGAATGCAAGGGGGAATTACTGACCAAACTTTCCCTCACGTAGCAGCTGCAGAGTCCAGGCGTCGAGCCCTCGCCAGAAAATGTTCATGACATTATGAACGCTGTTTCCAATCAACTTCACAAACTAACCGCTCCTCATATTCTGTAACCGAGGGAAATCACGCTAGACACCAACAGAATATAAAAACCTCACATGTACGTGTAAAGCCTGTGGAAACGTGAGAGATAATAAACACAGACACAGTGTACATACCTTACAACTAACTGCAATATGGCAAACGTATATCACAGAGGAAAAAATAACTATTAACGTTTTTTTTAAATATGTAAATAAGTTATACAGCTACACAACGAATCGACGATCCATTATAATAATCTTCCTCGGGAACAAAACAAAGATCTAAAGAAAAACATGAAATTAGAAAATGTCATAAAATTAAAACATAAACAAACAAGTCTGGGTATAACACGTTGCTAGGCCATGCACGTGGGGGTCAAACTCTATATATAGTAGCCTGCAGACCTACAGGAGACTGTGCAGCTGGCGATGCAAACTTGCAGGTATAGGCTGATCCCAAAAGAACTCAAAGAAACAAGCAGAAAGCGTTTTCCCTTTCTATCCAATGTCATAAAGAAGTATACGCCCTTTACCTCAAGCATATCTGTTCCTGTATCATATGCTAGTCTTCCAGTATGTTCTTGGACAGCAGTGTGCTTTTACTTGTTTTGTTTTTATTGACAGATGTTACGTCAGCGTTGCCGAATTGGACGGTCTCATTTATGCAATGGGAGGTTTCGATGGGCAGCTTCGCCTGCACTCGGTAGAGAGATTCAACAGGAAGACCAATCAGTGGAGCTTCATACAGTTCATGAACCATCAGCGTAGTGATGCCAGAGCCACAACTATGGGCGGTGGGTGTGTCGTGGTCTGTCCCATCTCCTGTCAGGTTATTCATTTCGAAGACTGGTTTACAGTTTATGAACATGTCGAGTTTGTCTGTCGGGCCCCTGGCTGTGTGTTCCTATCTCCATCAAGACGGGGAATTTTCGTTTTGATCTAGGCTCCCCAGTGGACCTAATCTTAGCTGTGTACCAGAAAATGTACTGAGAAGTAGAGGGCTGCCGGCGTGATGCAAACGACATAACCTGTCGACAGCCGATTGGTCTAGAAAAATATGACGCTATCACCATACACACAGTATGCCTCAAGGCGTAAAAAAAACACTTGCTTTATTTGTGTAGGTAATACAATTTGCGATGTGCACAAAGCTAAGAGCCATGGATTACATCAGACACGTTAGAATTCATGAAACAACGAAGGAAACTGAAACAGAAAGGAGGTGAATCCGATAATAGCAGGATGAAGTATAAATCTTTAACTCGAGAAATAAGAAAGAACACAAGAAAGGACAAAAATCGATATATACAAGATTGCTGTACCAGAATAGAGCAATATCATAAGACTGGAAGAGATTACGAAATGTTCAAAGAAATGAAGTTATTGACAATAAATGGTCAACCTCAACTGAATGTTATCTGTGATAAGATGGGAAATACCTTAACAGAATCTAGACAAATTCTAGAAAGATGGCAGAAGTACTGCAGTGGAATGTATGATAGGAGTGACAGTGAAGATATGAATGAGATACATGAGCCAACGACAGCAGAGACAGAACCTGAACCCTCATTAGATGAAATTGCTTGGGCTATAAACAACCTGAAGAATGGTAAATCTCCTGGATGTGATGAGATACCAGCTGAGCTAATTAAAGCGGGAGGAGAAGAAAGCATACAAATCTATCACTGCATTATGTAAAAAGATATGGAAATATGGTATATGGCCAAAAGATTGGAAGAGAACTATCTTCATTCCAATACCAAAAAAGGGCAACCTGAAATCATGCACCAACTATAGAACTGTTGCTTTGATCAGTCATGCAAGTAAAATTCTACTAAAATCATAATGGGAAGACTTCGTAAGAAAATGGAAGAAGAAATTAACGTGGTTCAAGCTGGATTTAGACAAGGAAGAGGAACAAGAGATCACATTCTCAATATGCGTTTAATAATAGAGAAGTGCAGAGAATTTAATGTAAACCTATTCTCATGTTTTGTGGATTATTCAAAGGCATTTGACTGTGTACAACATCAGAAACTTTGGGAAATCATGAGGAATATGGGCTTTCCACCACATGTAATACAACTCATAAGAATGCTCTATCTAGACCAACAAGCAGCGGTTAGAATAGATGGCGAGACATCAGATTGGTTTGACATCAAGCAAGGAGTCTGTCAGGGATGTGTGCTGCCCCCCTATTTTTTTTAACCTGTACGCCGAAAATATAATGAGAAATGTAAGAGATGATATAAACAGGGAGCTATATGATGCCCTAAATATCGGTGGTCATGACATAACAGAGATTCGGTATGCTGATGATACAGTATTGCTATCCACAACACAGACTGGTATAGAAATCCTAATAGCCTCAACCCAATTGAATAGTGAAAATCACAACTTATATCTTAACATAGCAAAAACAAAGATAATGCATACAGATAAAACCACTATGGAGAAAGAAATATATATTAATGAGGAAAAATTGGAGGTGGTGGAAAATTTTGAATATCTTGGGTCATTGATTACCAACAACGGTGACACAATGAAAGAAATTAAACGACGACTATCAATTGCTCTTCAAAGACTAAAACAACTGAATAAATTATGGAATGGGACAGACAGAATTACAAAAATTAGATTTTTAAGAGCATGCATCTTTCCCATTGCAACATATGTCTGTGAAACCTGGACACTTACTAAACAAGCTGAACAGCGCATAAATGCCTTTGAATATAAATATTATAGACGAGTTCTAAGAATATCTTGGGTAAAGAAAAGAACAAATGCATCCATACTTCAAGAGGTGAATATTGAAGAAGGTTGGCTATTAAAGTCGATAAAACAAAGAAAATTGAAATATTTTGGTCACTTGAAACGTCATGAAAGTTTGGAAATAACAAAAATGGAGGGGTATATGCCTGGGAAGAGAGGAACAGGACGGCCAAAGAGAAGATGGATGCAGGATGTGGCGGATGATCTCCAGATGGGTGTATCGGGACATCTTGCTTATGATCGAGAGGTTTTCCGGAAGGTTGTTATGGGAGCGAGGTTCTGCAAAGGACATGCTACTGAATGAATGAATGACAAAGCTAAGGCAATGATGGCTCGAAGGGAGACGGATGAAGGAATATGCCCCAATCAGTGACACAGGCCGAAAGAAGAAGAAAAAGTAAAAATAAAGGACCCTTTTGTACGTCATGGGGTGTACGGAGTTTTGTGGTGCTAGCGCCAAATTTCTGTTACGATTTGTGTTGTGAGAAGTAAGAGCTGTGAACTAGTGTCGATAATAAACATTATCTTTGTGTGCAAGGAGAAATAATAATACAAATAAATAAAATGTAAACTTGAAACTCTGCAAACCCCTTTGGAGGAAAGCGTTGACCAAACTTGGTTGAACATCAAGAATACAATTCAATCTACCGCAGAAGAATGTCTCGGTGCGTTAACCACGCATAGAAAGAACAGATGGTTCAATCAAAAATGTGAAGAAGCAGTCATTAGGAAAAAGAATGCCAGACATTTATGGTTAAATGACATCAACAACATCCAAAAGGAAGAGCATTATAGAAATGAATGTAAAGAGGCTACAAAAATAGTCCGACAGCAGAAGCAAGAATATATGAGTAATATAATCAAAGATATGGAAACTAATCACCAGAAAAATGAATCCAGAAAGTTTTTTAAAGAACTGAAGTCAATGAAACGAGGGCACCAACAAAACACATATGGTTTAAAAGACAAAAATGGGAATATGATAAATACCAATGAGGAAATGTGCAACACATGGAAAGAATATTTTGTTGAATTACTAAATTGTGAAACTCCAAGTAACACTTTCCCATAGGAAGAGGTTCTAACATGTGAACCACAAATTGAAGAACCTACATTTGAAGAAATCCTATATGTAATCACACGACTTAAAAACAATAAGGCAACTGGGACGGATGGAATTGCTACTGAATTTATAAAGGCAGGTGGCCATGCATTACATCTAAAGCTATACGAACTAATAATAAAAATCTGTAGGACAGAAGAATTACCCCATGACTCGAAAGAGTCATTATTGATACCTATCTTTAAGAAAGGAGACAAGTTCCAATGTGAAAATTATAGAGGAATATCACTACTGTCCACTAGCTATAAGATACTATCCGCAGTATTACTAAATAGACTAAAACCATATTCAGAAGACATATTAGGTGACTACCAGGCGGGTTTTAGACAAAACAGATCAACAATAGATCAGATATTTATCTTACGACAAATAGCCGAGAAAGATTGGGAATATAAAAGAGATCTCCATAACATTTTTGTGGATTTTAAAAAGGCTTATGATAGTGTCCATAGGAATAGTCTATGGAATGCTATGCAGGAATTTGGAATACCAAGGAAGTTAATCAACATGACCAGACTATGCATGGAAGATACTTATAATATAGTAACATATAAAGGCAGGAAATCAGACCCTTTCCAAATAACATCTGGCTTGAAACAGGGTGATGCACTATCGCCGCTACTCTTCAATCTGGCTCTAGAGAAAGTTGTAAGGAAGGTAAAGGAGGAATGTGATATTGGAGGAACATCCAAGCTGCTTGGTTAGGCAGATGATTTAGATATTATAGGGCAAAGTGAACAAAAGACATTGGAAATATTGACTCATTTAAAGGAAAAAGCCCAACAGATGGGGCTGGTTATCAACCAAGATAAGACAGAATATATGGTAATTTCAAGAGACGGAATGGCTAAAACTCTGGCCACATACAAATAGATAATATGACCATTAAAAGAACGGAAACATACAAATACCTGGGTACAATCTTCAACTGCTCCAACCTCATAAGGGAAGAAATACAAACTAGAATCAACTCTGGAAATAAGATATACTATGCACTACTAACATCTACTAAAATCAAATGCGCTAACTCGTAACACCAAAATCACAATATACACAACACTGATCAGACCAATTGTGCTGTATGGCTCTGAAACTTGGAGTACAACGAAAGGAGACAAAGCCTTGTTACAAACCTTTAAGAACAAAATTTTAAGACGCATCTTTGGACCCATTAGGGATACACAAAGTGGAGAGTGGAAAAGAAGAAGTAACAAAGACATTTATGATCTGTTTAAGTCCCCGCTAATCACTGGTATCATGAAGGCTAATAGACTACAATGGCTGGGGCATATAGAAAGAATGGAAGATAATAGGGAAACAAAACTCGCTTGCACTCAGGAAATAAATGACCGTAGATCCAGAGGTAGACCAAGAAGGCGGTGGAGAGATAATATACATACAGACCTACAAGCACTTGGAATCAACGACTGGCAAGAGAAGGTCCACAAGAGAGACGAATGGAGACGGATTGTATCTGCAGCAAAGAACCTCAATGGCACGGAACGCTGAAGAAGAAGAAGAAGAAGAAGAAGAAGAAGAAGAAGAAGAAGAAGAAGAAGAAGAAGAAGAAGAAGAAGAAGAAGAAGAAGAAGAAGAAGAAGAAGAAGGGAAAGCACGGAGAAATAAGCGCTGTGTACTAGAGTATATCCAGAAATTAATGCCGTCATTCACGATCAATTATTTTGAAAACTGTCTGTTGCATCGTTATGAAATTTTTCCTGCCGTCTTATATTTACCCCCACCCAAGTAATATGTCTTTGATAGGTCCAAAAGCAACTTAAATCATCGAAAGCAGCGACATTTTTTTTTTTTGGATGTTCTGGGGAAAATGTAGCGAATTCACGCTAACAAACTAGTCTTAGAGTAAACCACGTTATTTCTGGTAAGGACACAAGTACAAGGCGTAGCCAGATTCGTATGGGAGTGAGTGCAATAAAAAAAGGTAGCTTAAAAGTCGACAGGGTCGACTGCATTGCACCGGGTTTTTATCCCATATGGCCCAGTCTCTTACCACATGGCGGAAAGCGTCGCACAAAGCACGAACTCCGTAGCTCCAGCGACGACCCTCGGTTGTCTCCGAAAAAATGCACTCGTGAAATGAAGGAATCGAACATACAACCTTCGGAGCCCGAGTCAGACGGCTTGACCACTTCACCACGGAGACTCCCGAGAGGGGTGCAATGTGTAAAGAAAGAGAATTTACAGAGGCATGGGGTAAATAATGTGTAAATTGACAGGATAGTAGAAGGAATATATTTCTTACCTTATTTTTCATTTCCTTTAATTGTACATAAATATTCATGTTACTAGGATGTATTTAGCTTTCTATATTGAGTTCGTGAAAGCTTCCAAATAGCTGTGCGTTAATGTGCGTATGGAATGATACCGCAATTTAGTCATCATGTGAAAATTTTTAAGGATCTGTTCAACTATCTGTGTAGTTTGTTCACACGTACACATTGTGACAGACCCGCTTTGAGTCTTCGTGAAAGATTGTCTACTCTGCTGTTTACTGTTCAGAGACGGAACATGACTGCCTTTTTTGCACTATGAAAATAGTTGTCAGTGTCTCTGTTGTGGGCTTTCTTCTTAACGACCAAGATGTTGGTCCTCTTTTCATTTTAGTTTATAGGTTGATTCGTGTGCACGTGTGTTGTCCCCTAATTTGACAACGTGTTTGCTCTCACGTTTCTTGTTATGAAACAATATGTCAGTTTCCACCGCACTATTACTCTTCTGATGCTATTCAATGCGCTTCGTGTGTTTGTTTTTCAGGGAGTTTCTGTGGCGAAGTGGTCAAGCCGTTTGACTTGTGATCCGAAGGTTGTAGGTTCGATTCCGGGCCGCACCCTTCGGTTTACGAGTTAAATGTTTCGGAGACTCCTGTGGGTCGTCGCTAAAAGCTACGGAGCTCGTGCTTTGTGCGACGCTTTCCGCTCTGCGGAAAGAGACCGAGCCATATGGGATAAAACCCGGTGCGATGAAGTCGACCCTGTCGACTTTTAAGTGTGTTTGTTTGTTTTTGTTTTTGTTTGTTTTTTTTTTTTTTGTTTTTTTTTTTTTTGTTTTTTTCAATACCAGTTGTTTGTCACCGCTGAGGGCTTGCGGAATTGAAAATTCATCACTGTGGAATACAAACTGTTGCCATTGACATTGTGTTGATGCTGTAATGTTTAGGGCCTTCAATTCGTCTGAATGGTTGGAGCAAAATATCCCAGTAAGCGTTTCATCTGTGTCGGGTGATTCCAGTAGGTTGATGACTGCTCTCGGTTGCATAACATTCAATCCATCCTTTCCCCAATAGTCCTCTTCCTCTTTCAACACATGGTCCTCACATTTTCCCAGTAACTTTTATCAATATTTAATAGCGCGGACTGGATTAGTATCTTGTCGTCAGACAATTTGAATATAGTATTGCCAGCTGCCACTTGTCCTATAATTTTAGCCCACACAAGTTTTATAGGGTTAAAATAAGAGTGGTACGGCGGAAGTCTCAAGCAACCATGACGATGCTCTTCTATCAACTTGTCGATTTGAAATTTCTTGCCTTATTGGCGTCTGTTTTACAAGGGACAACAATTCTAGCCAGAAATACCTTTCTGGAAATGGTATGTTTTCCATTTGGAGCCATATCTTTATTGCTCCCTTTGTGCTCGATGCTGTAGGTATTTTGTCTTCTTGGGCAACAACATTGATATCATGCATTGTCCATAATTGGACACGACGGTCTATCTAGGGATGGAAGCACAGTATTCTCGAGCCAATCTCTAAATACATTACCATTCATCTTATTATGATAATCCCTATTGTCTGTATGCTTTGATATGAACACGAGCCCAGCATTCTGTTGTAAGCCATTATGCGTATTACCAGCATGGACCATGACCAAAATCTGTCCTATACTACTGGGCACATATCGCTTTATCTGTCTATCCACTGATTGCCATTCCTGATCACTTGTGTGGTGCGCATTGATCCACATTTCATCCAAATACACTATGCCATAATTTTCTTTGCGCATTTCCCTTATTTTCCGTAGGTATCTGCTTCTCATGGCTCCTAAATGCGGTTGCTCGCAAAGAATATTTCTACCTCCCCTGTACTTTCTAAAAGTGAAGATAATGTCCTTATAACTTTCCACAAAGTTGTTTTGGATAGCTCTATGTTATTGTTCTTTCTCAACCAAACCCTAAGTTTTCTTACAGTCACTGTTTCTTTGGCATCCAGCATTTTTATAATGCTGGATAATCCTGGATATAAAATCCTAAATTTTTATAATTTTAGGCGTCTCCGTGGCGAAATCGTCAAGCCTTTTGACTTGGGCTCCAAAAGTTGTGGGTTCGATTTTGGGCCGCATCCTTCGGTCCACGAGTTAAATTTTTCGACATGTGGGTCGTCGCTAGAGCTGCGGAGTTCGTGCTTTGTGCGATGCTTTCCGCGCTGCGGAAAGAGACCGGGCCATATGGGATAGAACCCGGTGCAATAAAGTCGACCCTGTCGACTTTTAAGCGACTTTTTAAAGCATTTTTATAATAGCTCGCCATCTGACATCTTTGGTCAAAGCTGTCTACAATAGCCTTTCTACCTACCGTTTGGTTATTGCATGGTGGTTTAATTCCAGATTCTTGCACCCATCGACGAAATGACCGTTTACTGAAACCCAATGCATACACTGTTCTTTTTTCGGAATTTGTAATAGTATAAAACAGTTTCCTGTGATCAGCTTCTATACAAAAATATGTGTACAACTTTATAGCGATGATTTGAAGTGTATACACAATTTCACATTCAATCCCATTGAAAAATATTCACACATTTCACTGTTAGCGATAAGTGGTAAGATTATAAAAAATAATAATAATAATAATCAGGTTTCATGAAATAACCCACAGTTTGACGACACCTCTAAATAGTCCCAGTTTAAACTCTGCGGGGTTCTTGGCATAAGGCCAATCTAGTGAAACACGTAAAATATTCAACATTAAACGCTGATTGTCTGGCTACGCTGTAATACATTTAAAATTATGAATTTCATCTCTGACCTGTAAATTATATACCGCATATAAACAAACTTTGAAATCTGCTGTAAAATCTCCTGAACAAAAATTGTTTTGTTGGGTGGACATAATGATAAGTTATATGTTAAATCTCATCATTTTCCTTCAGTTGGTTACTGAGATACGGAATTTTATATTGGGGCAGACAAAAATAAACACACTATAATGTAGGTAGTACACGTATTCTACGAATCCTTGGAGACATAAGAGCTGAGTACTAATGTCAATAATTGATATTTTCTTCGTGTGCAAAGAGAAATGAGTGCTGTGTACAAATGTAGATAATACACATTTTCTGTGTGTGCAAGGAGAAATAACAGCTTGTACTAATGTAGATAATACACATTTTTTGTGTGTGCAAGGAGAAATAACAGCTTGTACTAATGTAGATAATACATATTTTCTTTGTGAGCAAGAAGAAATAAGAACTGTGTACTAATGTAGATGATACACATTTTCGACGTGTGGCCTGCAAAATAGATAATGCTTACCTTAGATGTGAGTTTGCATAATTAAAAGCCTTGTCGTAATAAAGATAAAACACATTTTCGATGTGTGTCTAGAATAATAAGAGCCTTGTAATAATGTAGAGAATTCATATTTAGATGTGTGTTTGGAGAATTAAGAGTTGCTTATCAGTGTAACACTCTGCAGTGGTAGTATTTATCTTTCCGATCAGTAGGATATAATCTCATAAAACTCGTATCGGATAATTTTCGACATTTTCTATGAAATAAAGGCTGAGAAATAAATGCAGAGAGGAATGGAACTGGCCATCCAGCCTTAATAGTCGCCTGGAATGTGTGAAGGCCTAAGACTTTACACTCCAGTAGTGGTAACCGCCACTCAACTACATTTATCATTATCTCACTGGTCCACTGGCTTAACAACACACTGTTATTATTATTATTAATACATAGTGATAGTATTTTTTTTCAGAAACCTTATAACTCCACCTCATACATCATGATCTAGTATTGTGAATTCTTAGCACGTCATATCGCCACGACAGTTTTCCCATGGGATTACCTATTGCTTTCCCTAGAGAAAAGTGTCTGGTATAGCTAGCTGCTTGATACAATGAACGTTTTCCTTCAGGCAGAATCTACATCTGTGGTGGTTTCAACGGCCAAGAGTGTCTTAACACTGTAGAGTACTACGACCCCACGACAGCCCAATGGACCCTAATCAGGTATGATGCCTTGGTTTTCATATTCGTGACGCAATACTGGGACCTAGTAGGTTTTCCGCTTAGGGAAACTGTTCCATGATACTTAACTAATACAGTACCAAACACAAAATAAGTTTGCACCAAACATGGTACACAATCAAGTGTTCATTCAACATGACTGTGGACAGAGAAAATGAGAGACACCGCGGGTATGAGAATGCATGAGGAAAGATAAAAAGGCGAAGGACAGGGAATCTTTGTGGCGTATTGTGATGTGAGCAGCACTTTGCAAAGGTCTTGCTACATGAGGATGAAGCCTTATTTTTAAAGCGTAAGTTGCATATGTAAAACTAGAGGGTGGAATTTGTATAGTTAAGTGATGCATAGCGGGAACTAAGGCGAAGTTGATAGAGAACTGTGGTGATAGTGTCATGAGCACATTTGGACATGGGTTTGACTCCTGGTCTCGTCATCTGCCAAAGTGAGAGAAAGATTGGCCACCTATTCCTCCGTGAAATCAGGTCTACAAAAATGTATTGGCACTATCACATCACAGACTTATAAGGAGAAACTACTTCGGGACCATTTTTGAAGTGATATCTCGTGAATGCACAGTGTGCTATAAATTAATAAACAACAGTTATTTTAGATTATTTACTGTTGTGTTACCTGTGTGTTTGAATTACGGTATTAGATTTCAAATCAGTAATGTTTGTTCGTGTGCCCAAAAGAACTATAGCAATCCTTTCTATCCTTGTCATCTGCTATCTGGTCGAGAACGTTTTGGATAATTACCATCCCGTCCCCTATATGTTGCCTAATATGTTAGTGTTCGTTATCATCATCAAGTATATCATCCGTGCGCAGACCGTGAAGCTGTAAGATCATTTCAATCCCCAGTTGTCTGTATTGTGTCCCTCTCTCCCATTCCATGGGATTATTTGTTGCATCTGAGCATGTCTTGATCTTCCTATTCCGTGTTGTCTAGTATGGTATATTTTAATATACTTATGGTTCTTCGTGTCTTAGGATGTGACAAAGCCATAAAAGCGATCTCATGGTTGTTTCTTTTTCTTTTCTGAGCTGCAGGGGAACTACTGTATCTTCTTTATTTTGGCATACTTACAGTCACTATCATCATCATTATGTGTCATGCCGATAAGCGTAGGCGGTCATGACTCGCCATCTCACTCGATCACCAGAGTCGTGGATCAGCTCCGTTCTATTGTCTCGACCATGCCACGTGGCCAAGCCATCCAGGTGTTTACTTCTTGGTCTTCCCCTTGTTCTTTTCCCCTCGATCCTACCAGTTGTCATCAAGTTCTCCAATTTATTTCTTCTCATAACGTCTCCAAAACATTTTACTGTCTGTATATAATTTATCTAATCAGTTTACGGGTTTTCATTTGTTTCTTATAGGACTTGTTCATTGGTTTTTCTGTCTGTCCGTAGTATTTTTTTGCATTTTTTCAGAAACTACATTTCCACAGTCATCAGTTCCACTTGTCTTATATTCTTATTTTAATATCTCAATATGTTTCTCCCTATTTGTGTGCACTGCTGCCTAAATATATGTACGATTCCTAACAGCCTTATCATAATATAGGTCATAATCCAAAGGAGCTGCTTCAACCATTCTATCAGTCTGTTCATTCCATCGCACAAACACATGCCTTGAGCTGAAAATCCGTGATATGCTCTTGAGCTTCGACTTTTCTATTTATGAATGGATGTAATATTTTTGTAAATGTTCAGATCTAGCTTCTATATTTAAGCCCAATGCGGAATCGTCGCAGCGGAGTTGGCGTTATTGCTTACAACGGCATGATCTATGCCCTGGGTGGTTTCAATGGCATCACTCGCATGAACACCGGCGAGCGATACTGCCCTATCAAGAAGACGTGGTCAACGATCCCTGAGATGTACAGTCCGAGAAGCAATTTTGCTATTGAAGTAAGTACCAGATGGATAACACAAAACGTTAGTTTGCCGTTAAAGTATCAGGTTCATTGTAAAAAAATAAAAAAAAATATGTTGTCAAATTGATACATTTTGGTGGTTTGGCACTAGAGTAAAATAGCGGATGTAAAGCACACGACTATAAGTAATATAGACGAGTATACAGTCAAATAGACAGACTGACTGATTGGTGATATACAGACAGAGAGACTGACAGATAGATATATAGACGAATAGATAAATAGATAGATAAACAGACGGACGGATGGATTCGCGGGGATCAGTTGGATAAATTGATGGATGGAAAGATGGATGGATTAACAAATGGATGAATGGATGAATATGTAGATAAGCAGGTAGATACAGTAGATAGATAAACAGCTGACAGACAGATGTGTATGTTAGTGGGGTTAGACAGATGGGTATGTTAGTGGGGTTAGACAGACAGACGGACGGACGGACGGATGGGTGGGCGGACGGACGGACGGATGGATGGATAGATGGGTCGGTAGGAAGGCAGACAGATAAAACGTACGATGGGAAGTCAATAAGTCAGTCACAAATGGCTGTAGAAAAAAATTCATTATAATAACAACTTGAAACCAGTTTATTCTTATGCATACATTGTCCCTTCATTTCTGAACATAATTTCCACCAACATGATGCACTTATCCCATCGTTTTATCAGTCCTTCCAAACCGGCTGTATAGATCTACGTGTTCTGTTTTCTAAAACACGTTTTCACTTCACATTCAACTTCGGCGTCATTCGCTAAATGTCTCCCGCCAAGGTGGGTTTTCAGTGGACCAAAAGGGTGGAAATTCCTAGGAGCTAAGACGGGGCTGTAAAGCGGATGTTTCCAGAATTTCCCACCTTAATTGGATAATTTTCTCCTGAGGTAATCGAGCCATATGTGGTCTGGTATTCATGAAGAAGCAACACTCCTCTAGTCAGCAGTCCTGGAAATTTCAATCGATCATGCATTATGCTGTATGCTGAACCATGTGAGCACCCTATTGCAAATGCTACAGAGTCTATCGTTACTCGCCTGTCACCTCTAATCATCTCCTCCACCCGCTGCCCGGATGCTTCTGTTGCAATCTCAACAGGATGACCAGATCGGATTTCATCAACACTTTTAAAGCGTTCTTGAGAAAATTGTTATACCCAGCTATGCACCGCTTTACGGGACAAACATTTGTCAGCATAAACAGGAAGCATTTCCTTATGAATGTCCTTTGCAGGCGGTCCTTTTGCCCACACCAAAAAAAAAACGCACAACAGCCCGTTGCTCTTTGGTTGTACACTCCGTAAGGACAGTCGCCATTTTGTTTATGCGCTGCGCATGCACATGAGACACCTAGCACCACCTGACGAACGGGAATATAAAATTCGATGTTGCTGTCACCTAATGGCACCTGTAGATAACACCAAGTACATTTACCTGCCATCCCATAGAACTTTGTGACTTACTTATTGACTCGCCCCGTAGGTAGGTATGTGTGTGGGTAGGTAGGTGGGTAGATGGATAGATGGATGGTTAGATGGATGGTTGGATGGATGAATGGATGGATGGACGGACGGACAGACAGATGGATGGATAGGTCGGTGCGAAGGTAGGCAGATAAAATATAAGTAAGTAGGTGGGTGGGTAGGTGAGTGGGTAGGTGGATGGATGGATGGATGGATGGATGGGTGGCTGGATGGATGGATGGGTGGGTGGATTGATGGATGGATGGATGGATGGATAGATAGGTCGTGGGAAGGTAGGCAGATAAAATGTAGGTAAATAGGTAGGTGGGTAGGTGAGTGGGTAGGTGGGTGGGTGCATAGATGAGTGGATGGATGGATGGATAGATGGATAAGTCGGTGGGAAGGTAGGCAGATAAAATGTAGGTAGGTATGTGGGTAGGTGAGTGGGGAGGTGGGTGGATGAATAGATGAATGGATGGATGGATGGGTGGATGGATGGATGAATGGATGGATGAATAGGTGGGAAGGTGGGCAGATAAAATGTAGGTAGGTAGGTGGGTGGGTAGGTGAGTGGGGAGGTAGGTGGATGGATGGATGGGTGGATGGATGGATGAATGGGTGGGTAGATGGATGGATAGGTCGGTTGGAAGGTGGGCAGATAAAATGTAGGTAGGTGGGTGAGTGGGTAGGTGAGTGGGTGAATGGATAGATGGGATGGATGAATGGGTGGGTGGGTGGATGGATGGATGAATGAATGGTGGGTGGGTGGATGGATGGATGGATGGGTGGGTGGATTGATGAATAGGTTGGAAGGTGGGTAGATAAAATGTAGGTAGGTAGGTGGGTGGGTAGGTGAGTGGGTAAGTGGGTGGATTGATAGATGGATGGATGGGTGGATGGATGGATGAACGGGTTGGTGGATGGATGGATGGATAGGTCGGTTGGAAGGTGGGCAGATAAAATGTAGGTGAGTGGGCAGGTGGGTGGATGGATAGATAAATAGATTGATCGGTGGGTGGGTGGTATAGAGAGGCGAGTAGATTTTGGTCAGATTGGTAGACAGGCTGTTGATGGATGGATAGGTGAATTTATGGCAGTGTGGAAGACAATAATGAAAAACAGAAAGAGGGACGGATGGAGAGACGGACAGACATACATGTGTATCTTCTGCAATCACATTTGTCTAGTTATGTTTGTATATACCTTTTTGAGCAGGTCATTGATGAGATGGTTTTCGTAATTGGCGGATTCAACGGAGTCACTACGATATTTAATGTGGAGTGCTATGACTCGAAAGCTGACGAATGGTGAATTAACTTGTGATTTGTTCCTCTTGCTTTGTTGACTTTTCGTTTTGTGTATTCTTGATTCTGTTACGTATTATTTTTTTTTATGATATCTTACAAATTGTATCAAACCTCAATGTTTTGTCAACTGTAGAGCCATATTTGCTGTACAAATAATCATAGTTTAATTATGGACACTATTTGCTTCAAGTAACAGAATTTGGGGAACTACCCACTCCGCCAAGTTTTTCACATATTCAGGTCAAGGTCACATAACTGTTCAAATACTGCAGTTTACCACTTCGGACAATACGCGACTGTATATGGCTCATACTTCAGATCTAAAGTACTACAAACAACTGAGAGTGTCTTGTAAATGGAAACTTTATTTAGAAGATGAAGCTAAATTCTATGATGGCTTGTGCCTTTCAAGATAAAGTATTACAGAAAAAATTCTTAAAACGCTCTACAACCAACAAGAGGGTAATACATTCTACAAGATGTGAAAATAGATGAATACTGGTTGAAGGTCGCAAGCATAGCCTGGAAAATAAAACCATGACACTACAATATTTAACAACGTGAAAACAATCAATAAAGCTAGTTGTTTCTCTTGCAGGTACGACGCCCATGATCTGAGTCTGTACCGGAGCGCACTGAGCGCATGCGTGGTGCGTGGATTGCCTAATGTGCTGGAATACATTCACACTGACTCCTGACCCTATAGTGCTCCGTATTCACCTGTTTAAAATCTAATAAACAACATGTCTGTACTTAATTGTTATGGGTAATATTAAAGTAGAATTAACAAACAATTTCCATCTCCACAAGCACAACACTTGCGGGTATTTGTTTTTCGTTCGCTCACTTTGAATCGAGCGTAGTCCCCACTGGACTGATTTTTGTGTGTGGGCCAGCTTTCTCTACTACCAGTGTCCCTCGCTATCCGACGAACTCACTTGGACTTCTGAGGGACTTGTAATTAACATCGAGAAGTCAAGGTCAAGATTTAAGCCCAACTGACCGATGTAGGGAGAGAACCCACTATCCCGCCATCAGCACATTGTAAGTTTAAGAGCGATCGCTCGTAATCTTTCGGCCAAGCGGCTTCCAATTGTAGGTATGAGTACTCTTTGGATGGTTGCTAAATCTGGTCAAACGATGTGCCACCTTACTTCTACCATTACCCTAAACAGAGTCGACGAATTGTTTTGTTTGTGTCGTTCCAAACCAGCATGCTATTTACTTGATCTGTGTGTATTGTGTCTGCATTTGTTAAACTATTAGGCTTTTATATATGGTGTATTTTTAATGACTGTGCAGTGTTTGAAAATATTGCCGGACCAAGTTTTGTATTTACCTATTATGTTGCATGGACTTTACAGAGGGTGAATACAAAACTTGAACTGGCAATATTTTCAAATACTGCACAGTCATTAACAATACGCCCTATATTTGCTGCAATCATTAATGAAGCGATTAAAATCACTGCTGGCTTGTTATTTACATTATCGAGACAAAGTGACTAAGACTTAACTTTTCTAGTAGCTTCAGTGGCTATCAGTTGTTTCCGTTCAGGGCAATTATAGATAGAAAGGCAGGTTGTATTATAGCCATTGGACACACACTGTTGAACAGTAATGTAAATTCTCATTAAGTAATGTACATGTAAATGGACTATATAGTCACTGATATCAGTTCCAAAGACAACTCGCTTTTCGGTTGTTGTTTTTTTGTCTTTCTTGATTTATCAATATCACAAGTAGCATGTTCCCATTTATTATCTAACTTCAGTAGTCTCATTTCTCTAACACGTCTTAGCCGATGCATTTCTATACTCATCATCATCACTAGCTTCCAATTTTGCCGTCAAGCGTCGTAGGGAGGAATAATTAGCACTCCAGTCGCCCTATGGATGGCATTGGATAGTGTGATTCCGTGTGATTGTACAATGTCTTTGATGTCGTCAATAAATTTTCTTCTCGGGCGTCTTCTTGCTCTCGTCGCAGGTGATCTTTGATATAGGGTCAGTGATGGTAGTTGATGGTGTTGCATTCTAACGAGATGGCCAAACCGCTTGATCTTCTGTCTTTCAATAAATGTGGCACAAGGTGTTGATCCCACTGTCTGTCTGATAATAACATTTCTTACTCGGTCTCGGATTGTTAAGTAGGAAGCTCTCCTCAGGCATCTCATCTCGATGTTGATTTTGTGAAAGTGTGATTTAGATAATATTCTAGTTTGAGATTGGTAGCATATGGTTGGTGCGAATATGCTGTTTATTATCTGTCATTTTGCGGACATGAATTTCTATACTACCCTTCCATATTCTTCTGGATCGATATCTTGGCTTTCTAAAATCTGTTCTGTTCTATCTATTAACGGTGCTATATTGCTGTGATAGTTTGTTTATTTTTCTTCAGTTTGTCATCATGCATTAAGCCATTAACGATTAGATCGAACTTATTCTTAATATCCCGCATTGCGCTTAATTTATCGTGTTCTTTGCTGATTTTCTAGTCTGCTAATTGCTTTGCATATTTCTAGGCTTTTCGGTGTTTTCAAATGCATGTTCAATTTATGTTTATTAACTGATTAGCATAAAGACGACTCTTTAATCATCAGTACCAACTTCCTATCAATTACATTCTTCTCTTTCCTTATCATTTGTCTGCTGGATCTTGTCGCTAGAAATTTCAGACCTCTTTTTATCCTCTCTGATTTATCCGTGCCTAATAAGCATAGTCTAGTATTTATGTATTTGATCTCATGATGTTTTATTCGGTTTCTGGGCTGATTCTGTAGTTCACAATATATCTGTTAAGAAAAAAATTCTTTCAACCTGTACACCGTTTACGTGGCTTGCTGTTATTATTGTTTTGTTTTTGCCAAGTATTGATCATTTCACCTAAGGTACAGTGGAATATTGCACTGTTAGTAACAATCCTACACGAGCTAATAATAGAGATTTTGTTTCTGCCGTTGATGGTACACTCATTTGAATTTTTTTTTAACGCTCAATTACCTTCAGAAAGACATGTACCCTGTGCCTCCAGTCTTTATAAAGAGGAGGAATAACTACAAATGTCTCACAACCGATTGCGTCTGGGCAGGATGTGTGAAGGAAGAACTTTGAGGTCGGGTCAAATACTGACACGGGGCAGAATGCCGTAACTTGTCACAACAAACAAAATTCAATGAAACGGCATATATACCAAATGATTTTCTAAATATATATATGAAAATGAAATAAAACTGCTGGTATCATATATAAACAAGCACTCTGGGTGTTTCAGCGTGTCTACTTGTCTGTTGTTGCTTATCTGCTGAACTTATATTTAGAACGTATTGTGTGTTAAGCATGTTGACAAGAAATAATATGACCCCTTTGTCATTGGAGGAATAGAAATACCTGAACTTCGATATGCTGACGACACAGTATTAATATCACCAACACAGGTGGGTATTGAGAAACTTGCAAAGACAATGCAAAAGCAACTAGTAAAATACATAAAAATATAGCAGTGCAACAAACACAAAAATAAACAATCGAGAAAAGAAATATGTCAACAGATATATCTATCAACAGAAAAATTACAGAAAGTGAGCAAATTTGAATATTTAGGTTCAATGCGGGCGGACGATGGAAATGTGGTGACAGAAATTAAAAGAAGAGCAAGCATTGCTTTGCAATATCTCAATAAACTAACACCATTATCGATTAGAATAGATAGAATAACAAACATCAGAGATGCATATTTCCTTTCATATTAAACAGACGTAAATCTTGGACATTTAACATCATCATCATGTGCCATGCCGGTAAGTGTGTGCGGTCATGGTTCGCCATCTTACACAATTGTGGGTCAGTTCTGTGTTCTTGTCCCGACCATGCCATTTATATGTTTTGTTAATATGACCATCATCAGACCACTCAAACTTCAGGACTCTCTTTGTACAAACATAAAGGAGCACATAAAATGAGTTTTGTTAGTGTTACCATCATACTTAGGTTCACACGTCATTGCTCTTTAATATTCGATCACTATGTCCGATCCATTCACTGACACCCACTTCATGTATTGTACGTACATCCACTGGGACTCTTCAACTCTCACTCTCGGATAACTATCACATCTCCATTGCTTCCAGTCTCCCGCCTCACCTCCCTGCCCCCTTCTTTCACGTACCACTTCCACTCATTAACCTGGGACTTTCACTGACCCCTTACCACCCACCACTCTGGTATCATCCCCTACCTCGGTCCCCATTACCCAAAGAATGTGTATGTATAAAAGAGGTTACAGAATAAATTCGTTGCAGTAGTACAGTCTGGGACTCTGAAATCCATCCATCCATCATGTGCCATGCCGGTAAGCGTGGGCGGTCATGTTCTGCCATCTCACTCGATCACCACAGTCGTGGATCAGCTCCGTGTTTCTGTCTCGACCATGCCACAAGGCCAAGCCATCCAGGTACTTGCTTCTAGGACTTCCCCTTGGTCTGTTCCCCTCGATCTTACAAGCTGTCACCAAGTTCTCCAGATTATTTCTTCTCATAACATGCCCAAAATATTGTGACTGTCTACGTCTAATGTCTCTAATCAGTTTACGATCTTCATTTGCTTCTTGAAGAACTTGTTCATTGGTCTTTCTGGCTGTCCATTGTATTCTTTGCATTTTCCTCAGAAACCACATTTCTACAGCCATCAGATGTTTTTCAGCCTGACTGCTCATTGTCCAAGCTTCACGTCCATATAAGAGTACAGGTTCTATGTAGCATCTCAACACTCTTTTTCTCGTTTGAATTGACATCTTTTTATTGGTCTCTGAAATAAGTAACATTTTTTTCATATTTTTATTTTCTCTTCATTGCTCTTATTTTTTCATCTTTTTTTTCTTCTCATACCGTCTTTATGCCTTAATGTAGTCACCGGAAGATCTTCTCCTGCAGTATATGTTGTGTTTCGTGCATGTATGTGTTTGCTGATGAAGGTTAGTCGCCACAACGCCCTGTATGTGTCGTAATTCTGTTCTGTAAAGCTGTATTAATTTGTGTTAGCTTATATTGTTTTCATTTCCACGCCTGCACCGCAGTTTCATCAAATTGTATCCAGCCTGGTAGGCACGTCTAGTAAAAGGACAGCCTTCTACCTTAATGACATGTAAGCGGGCACTTGTGTAGAGTGATGGGGTCATAAAATGAGATCAGGAGATTTTCAATGCTGAAAAGGCAGTAAGTAAAGAAAGAGGACACTACTCACAATTCTCTTCTTCTTCTGTCCTGTAACCCTCATTGGGGTATATAACCCCAATCAACTCGCGCCAAGTCGTCCTACCTGTTCATATCTCTTGCAGCTCTGTTCATATTCTCCCCACTATTACTCATCTCTTTCCTTAATTCCCTGTTTCGTGTGTTTCTATGTCTCCCACTATTTCGTTCGCCGTGTGTATTCCGGACAAGGGGGTGTCTAGTTACGCTAACTTCGACTTTTTTCATTGTGTTCTATCCAACGTCAGTGTCTTTGTCCTCACCCCCTGATTCACTCGAATGTGTTAAGTACTCTCCGTGGGCTCCAAATGGTGACTCCTATCATACCATTTTACTCCAAATATTCTTTAAAAAAGAGTCGACGTGGCCGAAAAGATAAGAGCGCTCTAGCTCTTAGACTTCCGGTGAGCTGACGACATAGTAGCGAGATCAACTCCTACACCGTTCAGCTGGATTTCAACTGTGACTTTCCGTTCAGAAAGCAATGGCCATTTTTTTTCCGCATATCCTGCACAGGACATAGCTGTCAACATCAGCATCTTTCAGCTGACTGTTGATTTCTTGGCAAGATTACGCTCAGTAGGTTACCATTGCTTTCTGAATTGGCCGTAAAATTCGCCTACAACATCAACATGGGTTTGGGGTTGAAAGCAATGTCCTGGAAAGTACTCACAAAGTTTTTGTGTGTTAATTCTCATATTGCCATAGCGAACCACACGACGTGTTTATAACCTGCGAGCTACTGGAACAATCAGTAATGACACCTTACATTTGCTGCGGCAACATACACACACACACACACACACACACACACACACACACACACACGCGCGCGCGCGCGCGCGTGTTGGGTTTGCCAACGCGTACTATAATTTAAACTGTTTAATCAGTCAATCTTTCAAAATAGCATGGCGAGAGCGCTGCAATACAATTCCCGTGGAGATGTTATTTCGTTACCACGCCACCAGGAACATCTCTACACCTGCCTCACCCACATCTCACAGCAGATGTTTTTGTGTAAAGGCTAGGGCGTTGCGGTGACAGTGGCAGTCGAAAATGGAGTCGATGTCATCTCTCAACGTTCGCTAAGAGAAGGATAGTTTGGCCATCTATTTCTCCGTGCACTCGGGTCTGCAAAAATATGATGGTTCTAACACTTCACATACCCACGGTAGGTTCCTGCTAGGGGACCTGTTTCTGTTTTTGAACAGCTTCTATGCCAAGTAAAAAGTAGTTGTGAACCAAACAAGCATGCATAGCGCAAAATGGGCAGTAGGGGTTTGTCGCAGTTATACTTACACGTTGTTAATATGGTAGCAGATATGTTATACTATAACGAAATGACATTATTGCGACATATAAGCCCATGGCAGTGCAGGAAGTCGATTAAGACGATTAATCATCCCATGGTACTTAATCAGTTAACATCTCACGCACCAAGGGCAATAACTGTGACTATCATTATAGTATACTAAGAGACGTGTACACCTCGGAGGAGCAAATGGATCACCATGGTCTGGTAAGAATGCGACAGCGAGGAGTGACGAGGGGATCTGGCCGATGCTCGACGCTTAGAGGAAAGGCGAGACGCACATATAATCAGATTGCTACTGGTACTATTGAGGTTGGAACTCTTCGCTGACTTATGAGGATGGGGACTAGCGCTTATGGAATGTCCCGAATGAGCGAGGTGCACACGCGCTCCCACAAGGCCGCAACCACATCTGCCCTGTCATGCATCAACACTCCACCAAGCCCCGCCGAGCCAGCCAATCTGTCCGACCGCCCATTCCCCAGCACACCGGCATGCCCAGGAGAAAAGATCCAGGTGATGCTTGCTACCCGTGACCTCCGAAGCGAGGCAAGCCACTCTGCACGAAGCTTACCTGTTCTCACCCTTCTCAGCATGCTCTCCGAGTCAGCCACAATCACAATGTGTGTATGTATCGTGTTTTCTATCCAGCGGAAAGCTGCACCGACCGCCTCTACCTCCATTCCCAAGCTAGATGTAGTGTCATCACACTGCCAGGCTCTTCTGCACCAAACGCCGACCATTAGTTTTTGCCAAGAATCCCCAGGCACTTCTCCTACCTCTCAACACCGACCCATCCGTGTAGATAATCACATCACCCGGGCGAGAATTCTCCTGAATTCTACTGTGGTTGTAGAAAGTGAAAGCAACTGGCCCCAGCTTGAAGAATACTAAGACAGAAGGGACTATGATATCAATTAAATGGATTATGGCTTTCCTTCCTTGGCTTCCTTATATATTTCCTTTTTGTCTGTCAAGACGGCAAGGTGCCAACGATGGATTATGGCTAAATGTACAATTAAAGCCAATGGTATAGGTTTGGAACAAGCATAGAAATTCAAGTATCTAGACACGCGGATAATGTCAAATGGAAGATAAAGGACAGAAAATGACAAACAAAAGCTGCGTTTGATAAAATGAAGAATATCTTGTCCTGTCATTGGGGCTTAGAAAAACTTATTTATTCATGTTACAAATCAACAGGTTTACCTTCTGGCTGTGAATCTTGGATTGTTAGTAAACAATAATAAAAAAAATCATATGAGGCGTTAGAGATTTTACAGAAGAGCCCTGAACAATCGTTGGACAGCAAAACTGAGTATTTTAAATGTTTTAAAATAGCCTAAGATGTAAAGTCAAACTCTAACCTGCACAGTTTCGCGGCGACTGCACTAGCCAGGCGGACTTAATTCCACAGGCTCAAGACCCCCTCTGTCCTACACAGCAAGGAATTATAGGCAGTAAATGTCAGTTTATGAGCTGAGAAAATTGAAACATGTCGTGACAACTGGAAATATTTGTGGAGAGATAGAGGAGGACAGCGAGAAACGATTCTTAACAGCCTTTTAATCATAGCACTGAAAGGTTGCAGCACGCGAACTTATGCATGCTGTTGGACGTCGCAAGATCTGGAGAAGCATGATCGCCTAGGCCACTCAGCAAGGCACTTGATGCTGATGAATAAATCTTCAACATCTTCTGTCTAGCGCCAACACGGCACACTTTGCAGTCTTCTTGTCTACACACATGGCACATTATGTACTTCGTACATGCTTCTCTTTAACTTTTCTTGTTAGTGGACTCCGTCATTCGGTTCACGACTGCAGTTTCTTCCCGAGACCCCTGGGAGTCGTCGATGGAGCTACGGAGTTCGTGCAGGTCGCTATGTGGAAAGAAGGCCGAGCCATGTGGGATAGAACCCGGTGCAATGTAGTTGATCTTCTTCCATTTAATCGCTTTTAACCCTTTGCGCAAATCCTTTACGAGGAGCTGTGTCTATTTATTTTACCGAAGTACAGTGTGTATTTTCAATGACTGTGCAGTGATTGAAAATATTGCTGGTCCAAGTTTTGTATATACCAATTATGTTGTATGAGCCTTACAGTGGATAAATACAAAACTTGCACCGGCAATATTTTCAAACACTGCATTAAAAATTCACCCTACACCTTAATTGTACTGGCGCTGTGGCAAAGGTGTTACGGACGCAGTTCGTAACCCCGCGTACCCGCGTTCGAAACACAGCTGTGTTGGGTTTTTTTTTTAATGAAATGGTATGGGTACGGGTAGTTCAGAAAGCAATGGCAAACTACTGAAAGTAAAATTGCCCAGGAATCACGAACAGAAAAAAATATGCTTGGGTTGACTGCTACGTCCCATAAAATCACATGCAACTAATCTTAATTGGCTGACCATGATCACATTTAGTTGTGTTTTCTACAATCTCTGATTGCGCTGTAGTGTGGTGAAGGGAT
Source organism: Cepaea nemoralis (assembly GCA_014155875.1). Lineage (NCBI taxonomy): Eukaryota > Metazoa > Mollusca > Gastropoda > Stylommatophora > Helicidae > Cepaea > Cepaea nemoralis. The sequence goes on from JACEFZ010009116.1 coordinate 73,417, forward strand.
TACGGACGCAGTTCGTAATCCCGCATACCGCATTAGAAACATAGTTGCGAGCGATTTGGCAATATACTTCCTTGCGTTGGTTTTCATACAATGGTATGAATGTCGGTCATTCAGAAATCAATATCAAACGACTGAACGTAAACTTGCCAAGATACCACAAACAGTCAAAACCGATGGGGTTGACTGCAACGTCCTGTAACGGATATGCAACTGACTTTTAACTTTGTACAATCTCACTTTTATAATACTTCTTTGTTTTCTTCTGCTAAACAATAATCGTGTTCAAAGACAAATTACATTTCAAATTAAATTACTTTCAGCAATGGCGAAATTAAAAATGTCACAAACTATTAACACCTTGGTTCCATACTTAACAACAAAGTAGATCATTCAAAGGCAAGCAGGGGATAGTCACAATTAATAGCACATGGCACAGTACTATCAAACAAGGTAAAGTTAACATTTTGAGGATACGCAGTATTATCAAAACAAAGTAATCAGTATGAGAATATGCACATTTGCAACAAACATACAAAAGTGTAGACCATTTCGATGTCACTCCAGGGTTATTATTAAAAAAAGAAAGTTTTTGAATTTAAATGTAACAGAAAAATTCTTACAATGCCGTGGATCAAGAAAAATGAATGACGACATTTTGCAAAATCTGAGCATCGAAGATAACGGCTCATAAAAGGCATGGATGTCAGCATGGTCGAATGAATAAAAAAGCTTGTTCTTAAACATCCGGTGTGCTGATGCTGAGGTAGCGGGTTCAACCCCTACACCGGTCAGCTGGACTAAAATGTTGACTTCTCGTCCTTGACTTGGGGATATAAATTACAAGTCGGAGTGCGTTCACCTGATGGCGAGGGACACTAGTAATAAGGAAAGCTATTCCACAGGCAAAAATCAGCCCAGTGTTGCTAGAAATAGAATGGACTACATTTGAGTTCAAAGCAAGCGAAGTTACACACACACACACACACACACACACACACACACACATACACACATACACACATACACACACACACATACACACATACACACACATACATACACACACACACACATACACACACATACACACACACATACATACACACTCACACACACATACATACACACACAGCAATTTTTTTTATTGCATATCCTATTTACAGGACATAGCTGTCAACATCAGCATTTTACTGCTGTTGTTGATGTCTTGGCAAGTTTACGTTCAGGACCGGCTGTCAAACCAACATGTAAAAACTCAGCGCAACGCAGTCTGGTGTTAATTCGGTCGCCGTTATGTTTCGAATGCAGGTAAGCGAGCTTACGAATCGCGTCCGTAAGTCTGTTGCCACGGAAACCGACGCAAACAGTATTATTTTTGGGAAATTTGGTAAAAGCCTTGGTCATATTAAGCAACTGTAATGGAATTCGGTTACTGAAGTCAACCAACCAACTGAAGTCGACTAAACTAGACCAACCACGAAGGTGAGGTAATATTAACTGATTCAGCGCCAAATAAAACGTTGTTTGGACTAAGCAAGGATGTCGGAAACTAGGAAGTAGGGGTATGTCACACTTATGACTTAAAAGTTGTTAATATGGTAGCAGACGTGTTGTATGATATATTAAATTAAACAGGGTTGCATAAAGAAAACTATTCTATGTAAGCCCCTGGCACATAAGGGAAGTCGCGAAAGACGATTAATCATCTCAAGGCACATTGAGCATGAGGCAGGGGAACCGGGACTAAATACCGAGAGTCTTTCCAACTGGCGGTGACAAGAGCAAATTGTTGCAAACGACCTGCTACATGAACAATTTCTTCTCCTGTCATAATTGTAACTGACTCAGAACGCATGCTGACGAGGGTGAGGACGGGCTGGCTTCGTGCAGAGTGACTTGCTTCGCTTCGGAGGTCACGGGTGACAAGCATCGCCTGGATCTTTTCTCCGGGGCATGCCGGTGTGCTGGGAAATGAACAGTCGGACAGATTGGCTGGCTCTGCAAAACTTGGTGGAGTATTGATACATAACAAGGCAGACGTGTTTGCGGCCTTGTGGGAGCACGCTTACACCTCGGAGGAGCAAATGGATTACCATTGTTTGGCAATAATGAGACAGCGAGGAGTGACGAGGAAATCTGGCCGACGCTCAACGCTCAGAGGAAAGGCGAGAGGGACATATAATCAGATTGCTACTGGTACTATTGGTGCTGGAACTCTTCGCTGGCTGCTGAGGATGGGGACGGGGCGCTTATGGGAATGCCCCGAATGCTGTGGTGTCGATTCCTAAATCAATCAATCAATCAATCCTGTTAGTAATATTCTTGTTCATCGATATGACATTGAGAGCTTCAGTGTTACTCTCATATTGTTAATTATTCACTGTGTCTGCATCAATCAAAGTTGAAAAGTCAAAAGACTGTTCGAATTGGAAGAGCGGAAGTGTACATAGAATACCCAGGGACACGGCCAGAATAACAGCAGGAAAGTACTGTCATAACTATGATGCTGAAATCCAGGCAATCAAGATACCACAGAGAAATTACAAAATACCAGCCATGGTGCACAACCTGTGGTGATATTGACAGATGCAAAATCCGTAATGGAGGCGCTCCTGTCTGGGAAATTGCTAGTTCTAAGGACACTACTTTCTGAATTTTGCAGTCAACGTAAGGTCACCATACAGTGGATATCATCTCACTGTGGCGTACATAGAAACGGGAGAGCTGATCGATTAGCTAGGGAAGGAGCAAAAGAAAAACAACCTGGTGTGCCAGTTACATACCACCCAAAGAAAAGAACTATCAAATCAGAAAGCCATCACTCCCCCGATGTGTCTCCACCTTGACGTGGTGGGGGAGCTTGCGTGTCCCATCGACCCCATTTGCTTGCCGATGGATGAAAAACTACATATCGGACAGCTTATGGGATAGGGACCAGACTAAGAGAGACACAACCTGCTGCTCTGCAGGTAGACTGAGGATAACAGTCAAAAATTTTAATCAGGTGCACGAAGGCAGAAGTTCTTGGTCCGGACAAAACTCTTAAGGCTCCCTGTCGAGGGCTGTGGCTGAACACCTCTAAGCCACAAACCCTCGGATCTGAGAGCCGGGCCGATACCCACCTACCGAAAAATAGAGGCGTAATACTGAGCAAGCCACATGCTCAGGTCTGATACATGTTCGAAGGCTCTCAGCTGGGGGATATGAGAGATTCCCGGATGAGAGGGCCAGGCCGTTTCTCGTTCACTGCTGCACGAAGGTAAGGTGCTGAGCCGGCAGCACATGTAGCCTACCTCGTGAGCGAGTACAAAAAGTCAGAAAAGTGCCTCAGTCGAAGGAAATGGTTACGAAAACTGTCTGAATCTAACTCATAGAGAGTGTAGACAAAAGTGGAAGTCCATCTCAATGACGCGAAATGGAACGCACGGCGAGCGAACCTATTGCGTGGTCTGAAGTCAAAAGAAAAAGCTTACCGAGTGGATGTCGCTCGCAGTCTGACCGCTCCTGGTGTGTGCTTGAGCGATCAGTTGCAAGCGAAATGTCCAACATATGGAAGTGAGGAACTAAAGCAGCCATGAGCAGGACGTGGCAACTCCTCGGGTGAGCCCAGTCTCAGAGCAATATGTGCCGGCTCTGCAATTATGGAAGCCTCCTTGGATAGCGAGGGAATGCCCATGGTCTGCCCCTGCCTTCCCTTGAGGGCCGACCGCGATGTCGTTGATCGTTCTATCTTGACCAGCTGAGATGTTGGCGACATCACAACAGTCTAACGTGCCTCGAAACCAGAGGAAGGCTAACCTCATTAAAAATGTCCGCCGGAAGTCGGAAGTGTCGCTCCTACGGGTGGCAAACTAAAAATTGACACTACGCAATTACGTCCGAGTGAAATGTCTCGTTCGAATGTCTCTCGTGCTAGGAACAGCTCTGACTACCTAGTTTCAGAATGCCGCTCTTGTTCGGAACAGCTCTGACTAGGTAGTGTTCCGAATGTCTGTCGTGCCTGGAACAGCTCTGACGGGCGCAACGACAAGCACATGTCCGAAAACTCGCTGAGTGGATGCCGTCTGCAAACCTGTCTGGTATGTGCGGGAATGGCCCGGGGCAAACGAAATGACCAATATATTGAAGTGAGGATTTAAAGCAGCCATGAGCAGGACGTGACAATTCCCTCGGTGAGCCCAGAACCAGGGCGCTATGTGTCGGCCCTGCAACTATGGAAGCAACCTTGGATGGCGGAAAATGCTATGGACTGTCCCTGCCTTCCTTTGAGGGATGACCGTTGTCTTCGACCGTTCAACCTTGGCCAGCTCGGTTGTAGATGGCACCACAAAAGTGAGAGTCTCCCAGGAATGCTACCTGGTCAAAAAAGCACGCGGTAGTCGGATGTGTTGGCCTACGGGTTTCGGCCCAAGGGCGCATAACAGACACACCGCAATGACATCTGAAAAAACACTCCGGATGAACGAAAAGAAGAAGAAGAGAAAGCCATCAAAACCTGCTCAAGACGACTACCACGTTATGGACAGACCAGAACAAGTTATTATTCTGTGCCTCAGAACAGGACACAATAGATTATGCAACCACATGTATACAACATTCAAGATTTGCACGTGTGAATTGACGCCGCAGACAGCAGATCACATAGTCCAAGACAGCCCAAAATACAGCATATCTAGACAAACACTCTGGCCTGGGGAAACGACAGCGGAAGATAAACTCTATGGACCACTGAGTGAACTAAAAAAGACAGTTAAATTCATACAAGAGGCAAAATTGCAGTTATATAAAAATTTCAAGCGAACGAAAGAAGAAGTTGTTGAAAAGTAAATATAACAGTTGCTTGTTCTTAATTTTAATTCGTAACTTAACTGCTAAAACGAGAAAAGCTACTTCAAATTGTTGAATATTATACCGGCTGTTCTTATTATCTTACTTATTTATACGACGCACTTGCTATTTATTTGTTTGTACAAATTATGATACGTCAGAAAAACCATTGGACCCACTTTAAATAGCTCTTTCCATTTACTGTAATTATCAAAATTGGTAAAGTACTACCTTTGTTGATAATTATATTATTTATGCCTAATAAATTTCATTTATCATAGCAGTTTATATACAATTTTTCTATCAATAATGTGCCGTCTCCGCAATGAATATGGGCTGCAATGAATGTTTATTGGGTCTCCCACATTATCTCTTGTCCTTATAGAAACAAAATATTCTTATAAACTGCTTTTCGTCCATTCCTTGACGCTATCGTTCCACTTGTTACGTTGTCCACATCGAGGTCTTGTAGTTCCCGTTCACTTTCTGCTAGTAGAACTGTCATCAATGTATCTAAGATTATTTGTTATTCTTCCGTTGATGTTCAGTAATTTTAGGATTGTCTTTCGTTTCTGTGAGTTCGGTTGGACACTTTTTGAAATACCGGGCAACACTGGGGGTGACATTTACCGACTGTTGTGGCAGACGAAGGGAAATCATGATATTTATGTTAGCAAGGTCTCCGCTTCTGCTGCATGCTCCAGCAACCAAGAAAATCCCACAGTTGTTTGAACATGTCCTGCATAAATCGAGAGGTGCCACAACAACATGTGTCGCCCATCTCACGGCTTGTGGTGATGAAAAAGTTCCTCGCGAGACATGGCCTTACAAGGAGAGAGGATTCAAACTGTGGCATGTCCTCTTTGACAGAGTGTCTAGTCGCCTAGACGATAACAGCAAAATTATTGTGATCGATGGAAATATCGCCACTGGGAAAACAGAGCTGGGCAAGAAAATTGCGAAAGAGTTTGATATGTTGTATGTACCAGATTTCAACAACAAGGATATGTACAACTATAACGAGGCTGGATATCCAGACCTTCCTGCAGTAGATATCAGAGAATTTGACGAACAGTTACCAATGAAGGCTCGTACTTGTGATTTTGAAACGTTTTACTCACAGAAAGGACCCAAGCAAGTGTTAAAGAATATTCCAAGAACACAGTACGAAGTGTTCCAAAAAAAAGTGTTTAGATATGGCCTGACAGTTACTGCTCATCTTTTAAATACAGGTAGAAATACTAAATTAAAATACTCTGTAATTGGTATTTTGTAAAATTTACTTTTCTGAGGTAGATCCAAAATTACAACCTGCATCAACAACAAAATTACCATTTAGACTGTACCGGAGAATGTTGGCTTCACATCTAAATCACCATATGGAACCTTTCACATTCCTCTGATTGAATGTGCAAGCTTGAAGATAGGCTTCGCTTCCGAACTGAAGGGCACATCTTTCATATCTGTACTTGTACTCAAAGAGCCACACTCAGGGGATCAAAGCAGGATCTCCAATGTACTCATTAATGCATATGTTATCCAGGGCATACATGTTGAAAGTTTAGACTAAATCATGAAAGAAGTGTTTATGATTTAAGCAACATTTATTAATATTCTGTGTGAATAAACAGATTAGAGTATTGTACTGTTTATTACCCATTAACTAAGTGCAGTATCTTCTCAGCAAAGGTCTGTTGAGACCACAAGACCTTGGAGCATCTCTTTCATTGTGTGACTTATCTACAAACTTCATCCCTAGTCTAGTTTAATGTTTCCAAGATTGTCATGCCTTCTGCACAGATGTTAATATCCAGTATTAGTTTTACACATCTAGTGTTTTCTTTTGTTTGCTACACATCTATCTGATTTCTGATCTCAGAGTGGGGTAGGAGAGCTTTGCAAGTCTCTAGAGATAGTACTTCTGTACCAGGCTGGGAGTTACAATTTCAAAACCAACCTCCCTGTGATAGGTGCAAACTCTTTGCAGGGATCAGACACCTCAAATGTCACTGCACTGGTCTTAAGCAATAAACATATTGTAGAGGTGTTTCAATTAACCTACTCAAAGAGTAACTTAAACTCATTATGCAACATTAAAATCTTGGCATATGAGACTACGACCTCCAGCATGAGAATGGAGGTGGAAGCAGTAACAGCGGCATTCTGTTGGCTAGAGGAGACTACTGCAACACTCATTGTATCCATTATGGATTCAAAGAATATGCTTAGTATGGTGGAGAAAGGAATGTTTCGTGTGGAATGGCTATCGCTTTAGAGGTCACAGATTGTGAGAATTGTATGGATATTTTGCCCTGGCCATGCAGGGTTGCGGGGGAATGAACAAGCTGATAGGCTAGCAGGGAATGCACCTCTTGGTGGCAGATTTCCTATGGGCAAGGGGGAGGTAGTCATGCGCTTGTGGGACCAGATGGAGAAGGCTGGGGGGAACAGATTGCGAACCCATTATGTGGAAAGAAAGTATGAGATTACAAGGGATTGGCAGGGGTTCTGGAAGAATCTCAAAACAGGGAAGACCAAGAGAACTTTTAATCAGGTGGCAGATAGCCAGGCAGATCAGATAACACTGGCGAAGAGTGTGACACAGGGACCAGTACTAGTAATCATGATGAAGGAGTTAATCCTGACCGTGTTACCAAGGAAATACCCTGTGTCAGACTGACTAAGAAAAGAGTGAAAATAGGAACGGGGAATGTGAGAAGTCTGTATGAGGGGAAGCTTAAAGTAGTATGTGATGAGATTGAGAGGTTAAATATTCAAATTTTAGGAATCAGTGAACATCGCTGGAAAGGCAAGGGATATTTTACAACTGAAAATGGAAGTCTTTCATTTATTCTGGTAGAGACGTCGGATGCCAGAGTGGAGTGGCATTTTGTTTAGATAAAACAGCTGCAAAAGCTTTACTGGGATGTAACCCAGTTAGTGATAGAATCCTCACTATTAGACTTAAAGGTCGTCCAAAAAACACACCACTTGTACAGATATATGTACCTACTTCAACAGCAGAGGAGGACGAAATTGAAGATTTTTACAACACACTGCAAGTCACATTAAATAAGATTGGTCATAATGATATAGCAATAACCTGGGAAGGTTAACCCGGTCAACAAATACCCGCAGAAGTCGGATGTGTCAGGCCTAACAGCACAAGAATGCAGCTCTGCTGTAAACAGGCACAACGCAATCACGCCCGGAAAAAAAAAAAACTCCGGATGAACGTACAAGAAGACAAGATATAGCAATAATACTGGGAGATTTTAATGCAAAAGTAGGTACAGGAAGAGCTGAAGAGGGGGCTGAGTGGTCTCAAGGTATGGTGTCCACCTCGAGTGCTGGAGGTCCTGGGTTCAACCCCCGGTGAGACCGGGATTTTTTCATGTGGACTTCTAATAATACAATTTCCCCTGGTCTCTGGGTAGTGAGATTGGACACCCGTGTGTATTGTTGTACACGTAAGAAATCCCTTGGCAGTTGGAAATCGAAAAAGAGTAGCCTAACTGCGCTGCCCGGGCAAAATTTCTAGTTAAAAATCTACCACATGCATTCCAGGATCCTTGCCAGTGCTTGAGTTAGGAGAAGAACGGAGCACTTATGGGTTACACCCAGTGTGCCATGATGCTGATCCGTCGACTAAACTAGAGCTGGAAATGAGAGACACATTTTAGGAAAATTTGGATTGGGAAACAGAAATGATGCAGGTGACAAATTAATTGAATTTTGCACAGAAAATGAGTTAATGATAGCCAACACACTTTTTAAACAACACCCAGGAAGACTCTTCACATGGAAGTCCCCGGACAGTGTTACCAAAAATCAGGTAGATTATATTTTAATACAAAGAAGATGGAGATCAAGCATAACATCTGCAAAAACCCTACGAAGTGCAGACTGTGATACGGATCATCAGTTATTAGAAGCAGATCTGAAATTAAAACTCAGCAAGCTTACCTGAGGACCAAGGCCACTTCGTTCTGATCTTAAAAAAAAATACCAGATGCATACACTGTAGAAATTAGGAATCGTTTTCGGGTCTTGATGTCTGTACAAGAGGAAATGACACCTGATGAATTGGCAGTACAAGCTAGAGATATCTTGATAACTGCAGCCAAAGATTTAATTCCGACCAAGAAAAAGCAACTTAAGCCATGGATTACATCAGACATGTTAGAATTAATAAAACAACGAAGGGAACTGAAACAGAAAGGAGGTGAATCCGATAACAGCAGGATGAAGTATAAATCTTTAACTCGAGAAATAAGAAAGGACAAAAATCAATATATATAAGATTGCTGTACCAGAATAGAGCAATATCATAAGACTGGAAGAGATTACGAAATGTTCAAAGAAATGAAGTTATTGACAAGAAATGTTCAACCTCAATTGAATGTTATCTGTGACAAAATGGGAAATACTTTAACAGAATCTAGACAAATTCTAGAAAGATGGCAGGAGTATTGCAGTGGAATGTATGATATGAGTGACAGTGAGGATATGAATGAGTTACATGAGCCAACGACAGCAGAGACAGAACCTGAACCCTCATTAGATGAAATTGCATGGGCAGTAAGAACCTGAAGAATGGTGAATCACCTAGATGTGATGAGATACCAGCTGAGCTAATTAAAGTGGGAGGAGAAGAACGCATACAAATCTATCACACATTATGTAAAAAGATATGGTATATGGCCAAAAAATTGGAAGAGAACTATCTTCATTCCAATACCCAAAAAAAGGCAACCTGAAATTATGCACCAATTATAGAACTGTTGCCCTGATCAGTCATGCAAGTAAATTTCTACTAAAAATAATGGGAAGCCTTTCAGCACAGCGCACGAACTCCGTAGCACCGGCGAGGATCCTGGAATACATTTGGTAGATTTTTAACTAGAAATTTTGCCCGGGCAGCGCCGTTAGGCTACTCTTTTTTTATTTCCAACTGGTCTCGAGGTATGGTGTCCGCCTCGAGTGCTGGAGGTCCCGGGTTCAACTCCCGGTGAAACCGGGATTTTTTCTAAAAGCTCTCCATACAACCTCCACACCAGTCTATTAGACTAAAATGCTGACATCTTGTCCTTGACCTGAGAACGTAAATTACAAGTACCTCAGAAGTCAGAGTGGGCTCACTTAATGGCCAGTGACACTGATAATAGGGAAAGCTAATCCTCCTGCAAAAATCAGTCCATAATGCTAGCAGTAGTAACACGTGTATAGACCATGCTTGAATTCTTCTTCTTCTTCGTTCATCCGGAGTTTTTTTCCGGATGTGATTGCGTTGTGCCTGTTTACAGCAGAGCTGCGTTCTTGCGCCGTTAGGCCGACACATCCGACTTCTGCGGGCATTTGTTGACCGGGTTAACCTTCCCGGGCTTGAATTCAAAGCGAGTGAATTCGCACAAAACAACACTAAAGAACTGCCATTAGCACTCTGAATGTGAATAGAGTGGCAGAAGATCACATTGCAAAGAGAGCATGCTCATGGAAATCAAGCGCAGAGCAATTTGCTTCCAAATTGCCTGTGGCTGATTTTAAACCTTAGCCTGATTTGTCAGGGAATTGTGAAACTGCATTCGTTAACCCCTATAAATGTTCCCTGGGAAAGAAGATGGAAGATATCAGACACAAACACAAAAGAGATGTACCAGTTCATAATATAGGTATCTGACTATGCTCTGAGTATACAAAGAAAAAGGATAGGAGTAAAGAAGCAAATAGTCAACACAGTGTGTGTATTTTTTGCAATTTGCTCCTCTGTATATACCATTGAATAAATTTACCTCTAAATAAATATATTGCAGACAGTTTTCTTTTAATTTCAAGTGTAGTATTTTTTTTTACACTGCACAACCATTAATTTTTTTTTAATGATGCAGTGGTCCTTTTTTCGAAATTGCCTGTCAAGGCAATATCTATTTTTATTCAGATAATATCTAAGTGATTTTTCTTCTGTAAGTTTACACATTATGTCTTAAATTTTAGACTGGCAGTTATTTCATGCATGCTTAGAGTGACTGACAACAATGTTGGTACGTTATTTCAGATCATGTCTAATAACACCTGTAGCATTTTTTACTGCTTCATTAAACAAATAACAGTAAAAGCCTAGAAATCTCAATTTCAGTAGTTACTGTTAAATTTCATGTAATTTCAAAACTTCAGGTCAAGGCATTGTTATGAACAGAGGAATGTGGTCAGACATTGTTTTTGCATTGGCTTTGACGAAGGAAGGCTACATGAGCAAAGGAGGTATTTTGTGTGTGTTGGTGCAATAGTTCTCAGATTATGTTGTGAGTGAGCATAATGATACTTGCATCTGAAACTTCAGGATTGTAGGCTGTTACTAAACTTCTGATGCATGTTTAATCATTGCCCACTTATTTCAGTCCCAGATGTGGTATCATTCTGCAGTTTGATTCATTTCTAGCTCAGTCAAAGTTTCATTCTCAAAATGTCTTATTTTAACATTGGATTATGAGCAGTCAAGCTGAAAAGCATCTGATGGCTGCAGAAATGTGGTTTCTGAGGAAAATGCAAAGAATACCATGGACAGCCAGAAAAACCAATGACCAAGTACTACAGGAGACAAATGAACATCGTAAACTGATTAGAGAAATTAGACGTAGACAGTCAAAATTTTTTGGTCATGTTATGAGAAGAAATGGATTGGAGAATTTAGTGACAACTGGCAAGATCGAGGGGAACAGACCAAGAGGAAGACCGAGAGGAAAATACCTGGATGGCTTGGCCACATGGCATGGACGAGACAGGAACACTGAGCTACACTGGTGATCGAGTGAAATGGCGAGTCATGACCGCCCATGCTTTCCGGCATGGCACATGAATGCTTACAACTTTCCAAATTATTATTAATGTGCATAAGTTTCCTATGTTATATTGATATATATAATTAGCCATTCTGCACTTACAAAAATGCATGCATTAAGCCAAGCTAGTTTGTTCTGTTTCTGTTTGCAGCAAGATTACTTTGTTATAAGGAGAGATCAGTGCGTAGTATATCAGCTTCAACACACACTACAAAGTTGTCACATGAACAGAGTTCAGACGGCATTCTCTATAATTTTTAATGGAATGGGGAATTGGTATGGGTGCCAGTCATTCAGAAAGCAGTGGCAAACTACTGAATGTAAACTTGCCCAGGAATCACGAACTGCCAAAACATGTGGGGTTGACTGCTACATCCATAAGGGATATGCAGTTAACTAAAAAGCTATGATAATGCTATGGAAATATCAACAATTGAAAAACATGAAGCGTAGAGCAGCCTTACAAAATACAGTTACAAAAAAAAAGAAATTGCAGTACTTATAACATAAAAAAGTGCAGCAACACACCGACAATGAAAATGACACTACAGTGACTAAATTAAGGCAAAATATTAAATTATGTGAAATAAAAATAAGTAAAATGAAATGAAATATGTGGTACTTAACTCAGAGGCTGCAAATATAAAACCATACCCACCATTCTTACTTTTATTTCATATGATTCCATATTATGACAATGTAGGCAGTGTAGTGTCATTTCTGTTGTGTAGTGTTTGCTGATGAAGTCTTGTTGCAGCAACATCCTGTTTTTTAATAATTGTATTTGGAAAGCTGGCCTACACTTGGTGTTTACATACTCTACAGTGGCGGCTTTGAGTGTATCTTTCAAATAATAGACCAACACCTCATTGATGATATTAAACCTTCCTCTGCCAGTGCAAACTGGTTTGTAAGAAACAGTGGCAACTTTTTAAATATGTTGCATATGACACTGTATGACTTAGGAAGGCTAGCAGTAACTCAACTGGTGCAGCATCAGTAACAACAAAAATCCCAGGTACAAAAACTTAAATTGACATTTCTGTAGAGTTCTTGAATAGTTGATTCCGCTTCACGTGGTGATTCTATGCATAATAAATATCAGGCAACAGTAAGGCACCATTGGATGTGGTTCATGGTAGTCACATCAAACTTTTGCAAGAACAGAAAATGCATGAGAGAAACAATATTGGAATGTGTTATCTTCTGATTCTGCCCTGTATAGCTTACTGGAGCATAGGTCCTCAAGCAACCTTCACCAAGCCATCCAACCTTACAGTCTAATTTCACCTTCCTCAGTGTTCTTCCAATATTATTCATCTCTTTTTCTAATTCTCTTCTCAGTGTGTTTTAGAGCTCCCTCTATTTCATTGACCCAGTGGGTTATTGACAAGAGGTTTTCTAGTTATGCTATTGTTGCTGTTATCAGGTTTTCTCAATGTGTGATTTTGCCATACCATTTTAGTACTTTTATTCTGCACAGGTACCGCTTAACGAATGTTTGTAGTTTACTAGAAATGCTGTTCTTTCTCTTTGTTTTTGATCCGCATTTCACATTGAAGTTAAATATTCTGTTTTGTGCTAAGCTTAATTTCCTTTAATTTTCATAAATGTCGTAGTGCTATAAAAGCTCTTTTTGTCTTTTGCATTCTTATTTTAATATTTTTATTTGTTCCTGCATTGTTGTCTTGTCTACATTGCTATCTAAATCTTCTTCTTTGCGTTCATCCGGAGTGATTTTTTCAGATGTGATTGCGGTGTGTCTGGTTAGGCACCTTCGGGTCGAAACCCTCAGGCCAACACATCCGACTTTAGCGTGCATTTTTGACCAGGTTAGCAATCCTGGGAGACTCTCACTTTTGTGGTACTGTCCACCTCCCAGCTGGTAAAGTTGGAAGAGTCGGAGACTGCACGGTCATCCCTCAAATGAAGGCAGGGACAGTCCATAGCATTTTTCCGCCATCCTGGGTGGCTTCCATAATTGCAGGGCCGGCACATAGCGCCCTGGTACTGGGCACACAGAGGGAATCGTCACGTCCTGCTCATGGCTGCTTTAATTCCTCACTTCAATGTATTGGGCATTTCGTTCACACCCGAGCCTTTCCCGCACAAACCAAGCTGGTCTGCAGTCAGTATCCACTAAGCGAGTTTTTCGGACATGTGCTTGTCGTTGTGTCCGTCAGAGCTGTTCCAGACACGTCGGACATTCGGAAACTACCTAGTCAGAGCTGTTCCGAACAAGAGCGGCATTCGGAAACTAGGTAGTCAGAGCTGTTCCTAGCACAAGAGACAATCGGACGAGACAATTCACTCGGACGTAATTGCGTAGTGTCAATTTTTAGTTTGCCACCCGTAGGCCGACACTTCCGACTTCCGGCGGGCATTTTTTAATGAGGTTAGCCTTCCTCTGGTTTCGTAGCACGTAAGACTGTTGTGATGTCGCCAACATCTCAGCTGGTCAAGATAGAACGATCAGCGACATCGAGGTCGGCCCTCAAGGGAAGGCAGGGGCAGACCTTGGGCATTCCCCTGCTATCCAAGGAGGCTTCCATAATTGCAGAGCCGGCACATATTGCTCTGAGACTGGGCTCACCCGAGGAGTTGCCACGTCCTGCTCATGGCTGCTTTAGTTCCTCACTTCCATGTGTTGGGCAACCCGTTTGCCACTGATCGCTCAAACACACACCAGGAGCGGTCAGACTGCGAGCGACATCCACTCGGTAAGCTTTTTATTTTGACTTCAGACCACGCAATAGGTCCGCTCGCCGTGCGTTCCATTTTGCGTCATTGAGACGTTCTTCCACTTTTGTCTATACTCTGTGAGCTGGATACAGACAGTTTTCGTAGCCATTTCCTTCGACTGGGGCACTTTTCTGACTTTTCGTACTCGCTCACCAGGTAGGCTACATGTGCTGCCGGCTCAACACCTTACCTTCGTGCAGCAGTGGACGAGAAACGGCCTGGCCCTATCATCCGGGAATCTCTCATATTCCCCAGCTGAGAGCCTTCGAACATGTAATAGAACTGAGCATGTAGCTTGCTCAGTATCACGCTTCTATTTTTCGGTAGGCGGGTATCGGCCTGGCTCTCAGATGTGAGGGTTTGTGGCTTAGAGGCGTTCAGCCACAGCCCTCGACAGGGAGCCTTAAGAGTTTTGTCCAGACCAAAAGCGTCTGCCTTCGTGCCTTCGTGCACCTTTTTAAGCTTTTGACTGCTATCCTCAGTCACCTGCAGAGCAGCAGGTTGTGTCTCTCTTAGTCTGGTCCCTATCCCATATGCTGTCCGATATGTAGTTTTTTCACCCATCGGTAAGCACATGGGGTCGATGGGACACGCAAGCTCCCCCACCACGGCAAGGTGGAGACACATCGGGGGAGCATTGCTATCTAAATAGGTATATGATTCCACCTCTTCAAGTGATATTTCACTAAAGGAGATCAGGTTGTTTGTTTGTCTCATTATCTTCACCTTTCTCCTATGACTTAATTGTGACATCCCATCAGGTTTATCTTGCATCTGATTTTGTGTGGAACAGAAGGGCAATATCATTAGCGTTGTGTAGATTATAAGCTGCTCTGTCAGATTCCATTGAATTCCATTTCTGGCAGTAGTTATTGCTGCTTCATAATCCACCTTATAGTTGGCAGTAATAATAAAGGTGACAAAGGTCTTGCTGCTGTTCTTATTTCAAACATATATGTTAGTTTCCCCTCATGCATTTGTCTTGTTATGTTGCCCTTATTAAAGTAATGATCTAGAAATTAATGCTTCACATAATATGCCATGTGGGTAATTGTGTAGGCTTATACAATTATTTATTCTAAAAATGCTCGATTTCATAATGGCTTAACATTTTGAGGTATAGCATAATGGTTAGTGTGGAGGAGCGGCTGGCAGAATGGTTAGAATGCTGGAGTCTCCTTTGGGAGGCCAGGTTTAAATCCTCGGTAAGGTGTGGCGATTTTTTCTGTCGAAAAAGAATCTAACCTGCACAGTTCGCGGCAACTGCACTAGCCAGGAGGCCTTAATTCCTCAGGCTCAAGACCCCCCCTGCCATACACCGCAGGGTACTATATTGGCAGTGAATGACAGTTGACAGTGACAGTTAATGGTTACCAACAAAATGGTCTGAAGTTGTGTCTACATTAGTAATGGGTATCAGAGAATTAATTACCCGGGAGAAGTATAGACTACTAGTGTAATGCTAATCTCATGGCCTCTCTTGTGTCTTCAGTGACTGAAAGTGTGGGCCTATCACATCATGATTCATTTATGGCAAGGTTTCATCTGGTTGCTAATTTTTAAAAATAATATGTTACATTTGTGTTGACATTTCAGCATAAGCAATGTTACTTCTCCCCAAAGTCCCTTCTCATTATATTCTCAAAAATTATGCATTTAATTTCCTATTAATGTTTTTGTAATCTCTCATTGTCAGGTCTGAAATCATATCGCTTCCAGTATGATGCCGCTGTTGACTATTTCTGGCATCCGCATCTCATTATTTATTTGGATGCCCCGGTAAATGTGATCAGAAATCGCATCAAGCAGAGAAATGTGGTATGGAGTTTTTTTGCACGTGCTTTTTTTTCCCCATGTAGTAGAGTTAGCATGAAAAACATCATATGAGATGTTAACTTGAAAATCATTTATTGTTGTACTCAATCTTATTTCTCAACATAATCTCCACAATCATTGATGCATTTATCGCATTGTTTTTTCAGTCCTCCAATACCTGCACCATAGAAATCTTTGGGCTGCTGCCTTAATCTCATTCGAACCTCAAGCTGAGTGCCTTCATCACCAGCTAATTGGTTGTGAACTGTTTTTCACGACAAACATTTCCTGCCACAAAGAAATATTTCCTTTTGAGTATTTTTGGCAGTAAGGTCTGTGGTAAAATAAACCACCACAGCACGCTGTTCTTCCAAGGCGCAATCTATGAGTGTGGTCACCATTTTCAACACCATATGGACTTGAAACTTTGTGCACATATGCTTTCGGCAATTGTCTGCTACATATGAACACGATCAAGCTAGATGGATATACCAACTTAATGACACCTTTATAAGCTACCAACAGCTTATTTTTCATCTGTCTTATATAATTTTGAGACCAGCTTACCCTTTTACTTGATAATACATTCGACCATCATACGTCTACCCACATTGTTCCTGGCATGTATAAATATTACAGAAAACTTTTCAGCCTCAGTACACACCACCTCCTGTGTAGATGACCTAGCCATATGAACTTCTAAAGAATATGTTAGTTCAGCTAACATTACAATCTAGCATGACCTAGCCGTATGAGCTTCTAAAGAATATGTTAGTTCAGTTAACATTAGAATCTAGCAAACCTTATGAGTATTAGGGGAATGGCCAAAAACATGGCTGGAGAAGATCAGTGAGGAGGAAACATGCATTGTTCTCCCTTTAAAGTAAAGCATTCTAAGCTAGTGTTGAATTGGAAAATCAAAAAGAAAAATATTATCTTGAAGAAAATCCACATTACCTAGGTGTTACCTTTGATCGTCGCTTGACAAGGAAGCATTGGTTGATACAAATTGAACAAGAGCACGGCAAATAATTTCAGCCATGAAAAGGCTTGCATATTCAACATCTCATGAAACTATGTACTGGATGAGTCAGGCCAATCCTTTAATATGGTATTTGTCACAATGTTCTTTATAATAACTGAGTGAGATGGTCGTTGTCTAGGTTTAAATGTTCCTTGTATGTCACTATGGAGTGTAAGTTGAGCTAGCCACCTGTCTCACAATACAACTCAACCCCGCAGTACACATCCACTAATTAGGAAACAAGATTGAGTTGGCGCACATAATTCTTTAATGCAGACAGAACACGGACAAACGGACAATATTTCTATATCCAGAAAATCATATACTCCACAGAATATGTATATCCTCTTCACAACGTAACCAGCACACATCACTGCCTTCTCAAGGCCTGCTTAATCTCAAATTCACAAGACAGTTATCCAGCTCCTATCCACGGCTGGACCTCACACAATACAACCCACACACTGGGTCTAGGCCTACAGTTATCCAGCTACTATCCACGGCTGGACCTCACACAATACAACCCACACACTGGGTCTAGGCCTACAGTTGTTATCCAGCTACTATCCACGGCTGGACCTCACACAATACAACCCACACACTGGGTCTAGGCCTACAGTTATCCAGCTACTATCCACGGCTGGACCTCACACAATACAACCCACACACTGGGTCTAGGCCTACAGTTATCCAGCTACTATCCACGGCTGGACCTCACACAATACAACCCACACACTGGGTCTAGGCCTACAGTTATCCAGCTACTATCCACGGCTGGACCTCACACAATACAACCCACACACTGGGTCTAGGCCTACAGTTATCCAGCTACTATCCACGGCTGGACCTCACACAATACAACCCACACACTGGGTCTAGGCCTACAGTTATCCAGCTACTATCCACGGCTGGACCTCACACAATACAACCCACACACTGGGTCTAGGTCTACAGTTATCCAGCTACTATCCACGGCTGGACCCCACACAATACAACCCACACACTGGGTCTAGGCCTAAAGTTCTCCATTCAAAAACTCGGAGAACAACACAAGATGGAGATCTAACTCCGCTCCTCTCCTTAGACTCCCGACCCGTTCGGAGTCAAAACATCCACTGTCCCAAAACACATGAACCGACCTTCAGTCGGTCTCAGCCGCAACTGACCTTCCAGTCTCCTGACTTCACACAAAACTAAACTGTCTCTCACCCATCCATCCTGGGGGGTCTGCATCCACCCTCACTATTATTTCTCAGGGCTGGTTATTTTTCTCGTAGCCCGGCTACAGGTCACTCACCTCAATGTCACTGACCCAGGCATATGTCAGTATTGCAGTATGGGTTGCCATAGACAATCATTTCTTTATGGAAATTATTGGGCTGCAGCTATCTTTTATATCTATGCAATGAGTCATTATTATTGAATGGAATCAAGAGAGATGTGGTTCTTTAGACATGTATAAATACATTGGACTGCTGTAGTAACTAATAACGATTGCCTGAAAGAGGCTAATGAAAGTAGAACAGTACATTAAACTATCTGAGATGAAACAGTGTTCTTTGGTCAAACTGTATAATTAAGTCAAACATTATCATACATGCTCCATCCTCATCTTCAACAACCAGTGAAGAGTCCCAATGCTAATTGTACCATAATGGTAATATAACAGAAGCAAGGCAATGGAAAACTTTCTGTTATCAGTTGGGGTATCTTCATTGCACTCCGGACATGTCCATAGGTGCTCAGATCCTCCCCTCAGCATATGCTTCAGCGTCCGGTGGCTAATAGTGCCAGTTCTGTGTTGGTTGACGAGGCGCTTTGTTTTCCCGATGTACCTCTCGCGTCTGGCTGTGCCGATTCTTACTCCCAAGTCTTTCATCCTGGACAGCGATGTGGAATCACTGACGTCAAAGTCCTCTGTTCTCGCCATATCTTTGAGGACGTTAATAACATCGGCACGATCCATGGGCTGGCCATCTACAGTGGGTGCAGAGCCAGCCAGTTTGTCAGCTCGTTCATTTCCCTCGACTCCCACATGTCCGAAGATGAAGGTGACTTTACGGACAACAGACTTCCGCAGCGACTCAGTCCACTGTCTACGTACAGATCCAGCTTCGACCTTCTGAATCATGCTCATTGAATCACTTAGTACACACACGTTGGTATAATGCTGTGATTCCAGCCATATGAAAGCCTGTGTAACTGCCATCACCTCCATCGTCATGCTGCTCGTGGTCATAGAGTGGGCACCACTGGATTCTTGAACGGTTCGGCCCGCTGAACGGGCTGTAAATGCCCACTGCACTTCTCTGCTGCTTTACAACAGATCCATCTGTATAGATGAGCACTTCGGGGCTATCTGAGTGTTCATAGATGAGCGCGTTAACCTCTGCATTGACAGCGGCAGGGTTCTGCTCTCTGCACCGTCTGTCGAGTGTGATAATGCAGGAGAAAGTGCACTTAAAAGCTGGAGGCACCGGCACCCATTCCTTGCCGGGGTTGATACTGGTAAGACTGCAGACCTGTCTGACGACATCTTCCGCCCGACCCATCCATGATTTGCCCCTCTTTAGCCTGTCACCCTTTTCTCTGAATATAGCAGTCATGCAGAGGGTGCTGCTCATCTGCACTTATTTTTAAGTATGCATGAGCTCTCCAGGTTTTGATCGTGTGTTCCATTGTTGGGAAGTCAAGGAGGTATCTCATTGCTAGACAGCTGGTGTCTCGTGCAGCCCAAAATGATGCGCATGGCTTCGTTTTGTACCTTTTCAAGTCTTCCAATCTGTGTAGGGCTGACAGTGAGGATGGCCAGGGCATACTCGATGCGTGAAAGCACAAGTCCTTGGAACAGAAGTATTAGCAGTCTTTGCTCGATATTGGCAGTCGCCATGACTCTCATTGCTGACAAACCTTTTCGAGCCTTCGTTATGACATAATCGACATGATCTCTGAAGGACAGGCTACGATCAAGCCTCACGCCAAGATATGTCATTGACTGGGTTCTACTCAAAATGCTCCCATCCATTCTTACTGCCGGCAGGTCTGTTTTCACAATATGGTTGTTTAGGGAGAACCATGTAACCGATGGCTTTGCAGGGTTGACAAGGGCATCGGCATCAGCACACCATGAGGAAATTCGATCTAGTTCGCCCTGCATATCATTGGCAACCGCCTGTCTATCTCGACCCTGTCGATACACGAGGATGTCGTCAACGAATGACAGAGTCCTACCCCTCCCGTCCAACTGTTGTTCAGTGATCGGCACCGTATACACGTTGAATAGTACTGATGACAGTGGTGAACCCTGCGGCAATCCTGGACATATCGTTATCGAATCAGAAGACCAACTCCCGCATCTTAGCACCACCTTCCTTTGGAGCAGAAATGCAGCTATCCATCGTACAAGGTGAGGGTGCACTTTCAGTCTGAGGAGGGTTTGCATCAAGTGCTCGAAAGATACTCTGTTATATGCTTCCTCTAAGTCTATGGCGGCCGCACATGTCTCTTCTCTGACCTGAAATCCTTCGTAAACATCTTGAGCAAAGACCGCCGCATTCAGCCATGACTCTTTGTTGCGTCTGTATCCTCCAAGTGTGGGCGGGAAGCAGCTGAGTTGTTCCAAGTCACAAGCAAGTCTGTGTGCTACAATTTTCTCCAGTAACTTGCCAGCAGTGTTCTGCATCGTAATGATTCTGTAGCCGCTTATCTTGGAATGGTCTTTGTTCGGTTTTGGCAGCGGCAGCAAGTAGCTGTGTAGCCATTCTTCTTTGATCTGACCCCTCTGGATACTGGTGTTGAATTCTCTGGCCAGTTCTTCCATGTCATCATCTTCTTCTTCTTCTTCGTTCATCTGGAGTTTTTTTCCGGATGTGATTGCGTTGTGCCTGTTTACAGCAGAGCTGCGTTCTTGCGCCGTTAGGCCGACACATCCGACTTCTGCGGGCATTTGTTGACCGGGTTAACCTTCCCGGGGGTTTCTTAGGACGTTTGACTCTCACTGTTGTGGTGTTATCCCCCATCCCAGCTGGTCCATATAGAACAGCCAAAGATCCTGGTCAGCCCTCAAGGGAAGGCAGGGGCAGACCATGGGCATTCCCCGCCATCCAAGGAGGCTTCCATACTTGCAGAGCCAATACATAGCGCTCTGGTACTGGGCTCACCCAAGGAATCGTCACGTCCTGCACATGGCTGCTTAGCCTCACTTCCGTATATTGGGCCTTCCGTTCACCATAGGCTGTTCTTCCGGAAACCAGAAGTATGCAGTCTGCAGATGACATCCACACAGTGAGCTTTCGATTCGGACTTTCCATGTAATGGATTTGCTATCCAAGCAATATTCCATTTCGTGCCACTAGGACACTTTTCCACCTTTTATGAAGTCCACACAGTGGGCTTTTGATTAGGATAATCCACGTAATGGATTTGCTATCCAAGCAATATTCCATTTCATGCCACTAGGACACCTTTCCACCTTTTATGAAGCCCACACAATGGGCTTTTGATTCGGACTTTCCACGTAATGGATTTGCTATCCAAGCAATATTCCATTTCGTGCCACTAGAGCACTTTTCCACCTTTTATGAAGCCCACACAGCAAGCTTTCGATTTGGACTTTCCACATAATGGATTTGCTATCCAAGCAATATTCCATTTCATGCCTCTGGGTCTTCATGCACCTTTAAATGTCAACCTGTATGCAGTTAAAGTAAGCTGCGGTCAACTTTAGCTTGTTGATATCTCCATAGAGCTTGTCCTCAAATGAAGCAGGTGTGGGCCAAAATATCTTTCTCTGTTCTGCATACGTTGGGCAATCCTGCAGCAAATGTTTTGCTGTCATTTTTCCAGTTCTACAATTACATTCATCAGTATCTCCTATCTTTAGTTTATTGAACAAGTGGTATTTCAGCCTGTTATGTCCTGTGCGGAGTCTGAAGATTGTTACTTGTTCTCTTCGGTCGAGTTTGTAATATGCATCATCCTTCTGATGGCCTGGATGCTCTGATTCCCATTTGGTTCTATAAGTGCTTTTTATCAACCTCTTTGCCTCATTATAGGTTATGTCTATGTCAGGCTGTGGTAGTCGTCCGCCCTCTTTTGCCAGTCTGTCAGCCTCTTCGTTTCCAGGTATACTGCAATGTGATGGGATCCACTGTATTACAACTTTTTTGGATTTCTGGCATAGACCATGGAGTGCTGCTCTTAGGTCAGTTAGTTCTGTGCTGTTATTGCTCTTCAGTATTGAGACAGCTGACTTTGCATCTGTGAAGATAGCTATTTGCTTCTCTTTATTTTCCTCCATCAGGAGCATTTCTGCTGCAGTTTTCAAAGCCTCTACCTCCGCTTTGAAGTTACTTGAAAATTTTCCAGTTGCCATTGAATGTGTTTTTTTCACTCCATTTTTTAAATTTAGGAGAATTCCTCCTCCTCCATTCTCTATTGAATTTTTGGCTGATCCATCTGTATATACATGGGTCCAATTCCTGCTTGGGTAATGTTCTTTTATGTAGTTTAGGGTTATTTCTCTTCTTTCGGTTTCATGCTGAGTGTTCTTTTTCTCAATACCAGGAATGTTTTCTATCATCTCAGGCAGTTGCTGCTGTCTCCAAGCTGGGAACTTGTGTGCATTGTGTATGGGCTTGACTGTTGATATGTTAAGTATAGGATCTGCGCTAATCCTTCGTTTTGCAGTTTCTACAAAGTTGCTACGCTTCAGTCTTCCCTTTCCAAAACCATTAAATCTGTTGTACATAGGGTGGTCTGTCAATCTTCTAAATTTTTCTGCTTGTTGCTGGGCTCTGCTATCTCTTCTATCCTGCATTGGTTGTAAACAAGTGATCTTTTCTAGTTCATTAATAGGCGTTGTCTTCAGGCTTCCAGTTATGATTCGCATTCCTTGGTTTTGGACTCTACTTATTTTGTTAAAGTTTGACTTAGCTGCTGTTGCCCAAGCTGCAATGCCATATTCCAGTACTGGCCTCACCCGTCCAGTATATAACTTCTTGAGAACTTTCTCATCTGCTCCCCACGTTGTACCAGCAAGCTTTTTCATGATTGCCATTCTCTGCCTTGCTCTTGTTCGATTTTTCTCAATCTGTATCTTCCATGTCAGGCGACGATCAAAGGTGACTCCTAGATAGTTTGGATTTTCTTCATGGCGCAATATTTTTCCATTCAATACCAGCTTAGGTTGCTGAGTTTTATTTGAGAGGGAGAACACTGTGCATGTTGTTTTCTCCTCACTTATCTTCACTAGCCATGATTTTGACCAGTCCTCTAGTGCTAATAAGGCTTGCTGTATTCTGCTGTTAGCTGTACTAATATATTCTTCAGATGTCCATATGGCTAGGTCATCTGCAAAGGAGGATGTGTGTACTCTGGCTGGAAAATTTTCTGTGATGTCATTTATATATGCTAGGAATAATGTTGGTGAAAGAACTCCTCCTTGGGGGACACCTTGCTCCAGCAGCATCATTTTGCTTGTTTGTCCTTGTACTTTTGTCCTGGCAGTTCTGTTCTCAAGGTAGTGGCTGATCCATTTATACATTTTTCCACAAACATGCATGTTTTGCAGTTTTACTTTCAGTCCTTCCTTCCATACTTTATCAAATGCTTTTTCTAAATCTATCCAGACTGCTAGTGTGTGCTTTTTCTCTTGGAAGGCATCCTCTATTTCCTGAGCTATATAGGTTATTTGATCTTCAGTGGATCTGTACTTTCTGAATCCTGCTTGGTGTGGTTTTAAGAGTTTGTTTTCTTCCAGATGACATGTTAGCCTGCCATTGATAATGTGTTCCATTAATTTTCCTACACAACTAAGTAGACTGATAGGTCGATAGCCATTTGGTTCTTCCAGGTCTTTTCCTTTCTTTGGTTTTTCATTTGTGATTCCATCCTTTCCTGGTGATTTCTTCTTTTTTAGGGTATTCATTGCCCATTCCATTTCTTCCATTGTTAGATTTGCCATCATATATTCTGCTGCTGTCTCTGTATTTCTATGATGTATCTGTTTGTCTTTGATTGCTTTCTTCTGTTCGGTTGTAATATCAATGTGGTTTGCATTTGCATAGTGTTCCATTAGTGCATTTGCAGCCTTTTTTCCTGTAAGCAAGGCATTTCCTTGTTTAATTGTTATTTGTTTGTTTCTAGGTCCTTCATTGTTCATGGCTTTCACTAGTTTCCATAGTTTGTTTCCATCCCTGTCAAAATTCAGGTTTTCTGTTTTTTCCCTCCAACAATCTCTTGTTGTTTGATTTACTGTTCTTTTATATTTTGCTGAGATGGCTTTGAGAGAGATATTCGCTTCAATTGTTTGTTCTCTCTCTGCTGTCTTCCTGGCATCTTCAACTTTGTCCTCCAAACTTTGTAGTTCTTCAGTCCAGTATGGTTTGTAATTTTTCCTCGCTCCTCTAGGAATGGACTCAGTGGCTGCCTGTATTATCGCTCTGTTTAGACTTTCCACCATTTGCTTTATGTTGCCATATCGTGTATTTATGTTTTCACAATATTTGTCTGTTAGTATGGCAAATCTGTCCCAATCTGCTCGTTTGTAATTCCAGCGGGGCAAGGGCTTTTGCTCCTGTGGAACATACTCCATATTCATTACAAGCTTGATTGGTCTGTGGTCACTACCTGCTAATTGGTCCAGCACATGGCGATCGATTTTGTGGAGGATGTCTCCTGTGCAGAAAGCTAAGTCTGGAGTAGAAGTGGTAAGCCATCTTCTGGAGTAGAAGCTCGGTGTGTCATCCGCTTTGTTGAGTAGATGGAGATTTGAGTCTATTTCCCAGTCCTCCAATTCATCTCCTCTTTTGTCAGTATCTGGGTATCCCCATCTTTCTGAACGGCTATTAAAGTCTCCGACAATAATGCAGTTTGTGTCAGTTATTTTCATGTTTGAGAGTGTAAGGTCCTTATCTGCTGGGCTATACAGATTGTAGATTCTTATTTTCGCGTCCTTTATCATTATATCAACACCTATAATTTCTGTTTGGTTGTCAGAGATCACAGATACTTCGCTGCAAGGTATTGTATTTCGTGTAAGTATTAGAACTCCTCCTTTATGTCCTTCGCGGTCGAAACGTGTGGCCTGATATCCTCTGACTGAAAATTTGCGATTGGCATTGAGGTGTGTCTCTTGAATGCATGCCACATCTATTCTATCTTTATGAAGACGCTGTGTCAGGGATTCTTTCTTGTTATAAACTCCTTCGGCATTCCACTGTAGTATGTTGAGTGTCCTTGGTATTTGGTCAATAGCTCTTAACCTACTCCTCTGTGCCTTGACTCCACAGCACAGGGGAAGGTGACCACCAGTAGTCATGGGTGGACCCCCTCGAGGCAGGGGGCCCGGCACTATCACCGCCTGATGGGACTTCACGGGATTAGCACCATAACGATTAATTTTCATCTGTGGCATCATGAAATGATAAAGTTACGTTGCACTTCTTTGTCAAGCTTGTGGCTCAGTACATCCGATTTCGACAAGCACTTTTCGGGATGCTTTCCCTAGCCTTTGACTGTCCCCAGTCTACCTACAAGGCAGCAGGTTTGTGCGTCACTTCGTCTGGCCCCTCTCCCTTGACCTGTCCGACATGGGTGACCCTACCAGTAGCAGTGCTACCGTCGGCATAGCTCTTGGGGTCATTGGAACGCGCAAGCCCCTCTACCTTGTCAAGGTGGACGCACGGCAGAGGGGCGTCATCATCTAATATCACCAGTAGGTCACCATATCGGACCCTCTGGGCCTGTGGCGGTGTTAAGTGATTTCTTGAGCAACGCACGCATTATCTCAGCTGTTATTATCCATTCTTCGTCTGTCCTGACCCCCTCGCACAACTGAGAGAGTGTCGTTGTGGTCCTCTGTCTGGCGGGCTCGTCTTTCTGGTCAGTCTGTTCTAGGTAGCGTGCAAGAAGGGCCTTACCTTTATCCACATCCGACTTTTTCCATGTGAGGTCTGTGCCTTGAAAGTCTGTTATACCCCTACGTTGTGCAGCACCGTTCATGCTCTTATGGAGGCGCCAGAATGTCGTAAGAGATCGCTCGGAGCACACCTTCCTGCAGAACTCGTCCCATTTCTCGGCCTTGGCCTGTTTGGTGCAGGATTTGAATAAAGTCATCGTCCTATCGACCTCAGTCTTCAGGTTCGCCAACTCAACCTGTGGCATGTTAGCCTTTCTGGCCTTTTGCCAGTCTTTGACAGCCTGCCTCTTTTCCAGCCATGCCTTCTCGACCTCTCCATTCCACCATGGTGGCTGCAACCATCTTTCTTGTCTCCTGCGGGAGGAAGTTAGTTTCCTTCTTCTGATCTTGCTTATGGCGTCTTGACCTGTGTTGTCATACGGGAAGGTATTTGTCTTGTTTCTTTGACTCATGGCCCTGTCTTTCTTGATCAGGATGACACAAGGGTAGTGGTCACTATCGTGGTATCCCAGTGTGCCCCACCGGCACCTTGGTGCGATGGTGGACGACACCAGAGCCAAGTCAATGACGCTGTCAGAGTCACCTGGTCGAGTGGCTATTCTAGTGACCTTCCCATCATTTAGACAGATTAGGGCAGCAGATGCCAGGGCGTCCTCCAGATCTTCTACCTGTCTATTGGTGATGCAATTCCCCCATTGACTGCCTCTGGCATTGAAGTCCCCACAGTAGATGGCTTTCATCCATATCGAACAAACTCTGCCATTGTCGCACGTCGACCTTCCCATTTCGCGCATAAACGTTCACGATTACAAGCTGCACTGACGTCATTATTCTTAATGCCTGCACTTGCAGGGCATCACTGTTCCTGGAAGATATATCAATCTCAGACACTAGTATGTTGTCGCGGACCAGAATGGCCTGTCCGAGGTGCCGCCTGTTAAAGAATCCCTGAAATCCTGCGACATTGACTGTTCCGTCGCCGAGCTGTGTTTCTTGTAAGACTACAATATCGTTTCCATAGAGTAATTTTTCAAGAATGGGTCGGCATTGACTTAATGATGCACAGTTCCAGTACAGTACTCTGACGTTTCCGATACCCAATCTGTCACATTTTAAATGCCTTCTGCATGCGCCTGCCCTCTTCCCGCGCTATGTCCTTGCCGGTCATCTGTTTGTCATGTTAGGCTTAACTATCGTCACCGGGCGCCGATGATACGCCGAAGGTAGTCCGGGCGCGCGTGCACGAACTCCATTGCGCGGTCTCAACTCCATTTCACCGCGAAAAAACACTTAATCCATAAATATTTCCGGAAAAAAAAAATTCCATTTTACAGGACGAAGAAATGTCCCGCCATCTTGCTTCAAGGGGAACTCACTCCCAGCAATGGAAAACTTTGTGACAGCCGAAAAGATCAGTGGTAGGAGAGGCAGACAGGGAAATGATGTTCAATAGATTGAGACAGTGACTGGAGAAATATTATCAGTAGAGTTGATCCAGAACACCAAGGACCGAGATATGTGGAGATGCATGAACGCTATGGCATGTTGGCAAGGCACATACACATGGACTTTCAAAGTGCTACATAAGTAGATATAAGAGGAGGCAATAGGTTAAGGTGTTGGATTCTGAACTTTGTTGATATTTTTAAGTGTAAGGAACAAACAAACTTTATTTTCAAAGGGTTAAGAATAGGGCATGCAAGCCCGTCAGACATTCTGCCCTTCTTTCTTTCCTCTCATGTGTTATTTCATGCATACATCACTTATGAAGCTAATCTTAGACAACAACAGAACAATATGCATTAATAAGCATAGAAAATAATTAATAATACACAGCCACTTTAGTAACTTTTTCTAAATTGCTTTTTAATTATATAACCTTCATAGTTGGATAGCTCTTGAAAAAACAAATCCAACGATACCCTATTCAAGTCTGTGGGTCAATTTTAAACCGAGATATTAATGTTTGTATGTAAGTTTATAATTTACAAGAAAGATATAAAGAAAACGGTTTTGACCTTTCCACTTTTTGTGACCCTACCTACACACTCGCACAACTGCTGGTTGCACTGTCATCAAGGAGATTAACACTAACACACGGGACTATAACTTTCCCAGTTTATATATATACACTCAGATGTATACATCACGCCATGCTGTGATGACGTCAGGCCGCGCGGAGACCACGTGCGGCTAGACTTGTCAGCCAGCATAGATTGCCATAGATAAATGCATTTTGACAAAAGATGTTCCGTTGGAAATATTAAAAATTATCAATGATCCCGCCCATGCAGAGTGATGAAAATTTATACACAAATACTAAATTTGACATTGAATGCAATCATGCATTCATTGGCATTAACATTGTTGTGAATATTCCTTAACAATATTAAATAGTCATCGCTGACAAGGAAACGGCTATTTCCGGCCATTGAAATATCACATCAGAGCATGCAAATTTCATCATTTTCATTTGGGATCTGCCTCTCGACTTTAATAGTCGAAAATGACAAGATTTACATAAAAATGGACGATACATCTAATAACACATACTAGAACAAACAAATACATCTACATAAAACGTGATTTAAGGGTATACTTACGTCTGAAAAGGTCACTCTGTATCTCTGTGTGAGAAACGAATTTCAGAAACACGAGATGTACACACGTAAACCGAGGAGGGAAAAACTATATAAAGTAATTGGTCCCTTTTTTAATGTGAAATTAAAATAATCGGGGAATTTAACATCACGAGTACTATACATATCCTTAATATCGGGGTACAAGAACAAGTAAGCGAAAATCGCCGTAAGAATCATCTCCGGCAACATTCGGTAACAGATAACGTAGTAGCTAATAATACATGACTCACTAAAGCAATTGTTAATATGGACATTATAAATACCTAAGGAAGGTGTAACGAACCATACTTATGGGAATGTTTATTATAATAGTTGTCGTGTAAGATAATTTTCATTATTTTTTTTTAGCGGGGCATGTAGTCTGTACTGAGATAGTGTTCAAACAGGTTACGACTATATGTGTGGTGATTGGTGGTGTCTTTGGTTTCTTTTGGAATATTGTTCCACAACTGAGCAGCAGAGTACGCTATGAAATGTGACATATATCAAGGAATTAGTTAGTTAGTCGCAGTTCCAACTTCACAGCAATGGGTCGTTCCCATTATGCTCCGTTCCTGTGCCAGTGAATATCACACAAAATGCTCCCCACTGCCCAATGTGAAAAGTGGAAAAGACAGGAGTCTCGACAAACAACAGCCCGCACAGATACACTGCATAATGCCGCCGCCAGAATGTCAACACAATAGTCCCCCACGAAACACCCAGTTCATCTCTGATGGAATCGGCAGTCATTTTCCCATCTGTATGTTTCCTAGATGTTCACCCACAATAGTTGTGCCAGTGGTAAATGTGTATTTTGTAGCTCATATTTGCTGTCTGTTTCAGCCATGGGAGGTTAACAGCCCTGTCTTGACAGATAGTTTCCTGAACAGCATCAGAGACGCGTACTTGAACCACTACATACCCTACATGAAGTAAGTAACTTTTATACTTCTCATTTACATTGTTCATATTTGCAATGAGGCAGTAAGTATAACTGTTTCTCTCTCTCTCTCTCTCTCTCTCTCTCTCTCTCTCTCTCTCTCTCTCTCTCTCTCTCTCTCTCTCTCTCTCTCTCTCTCTCTCTCTTCTCTCTCTCTCTCTCCTCTCTCTCGTCTCTCTCTCTGTCTCCTCTCCCTCCCCTCTCCCTCTCTCCCCCTCCCTCTGTTATTTATTTATATTTCACGCACACAGAGAGAGAGAGGCAAGCAGATGAATGGCACTGCTGGTTCTCTTTACAAAGTGAATTTGTTAGTTAATGTTTCCCATTTCTGTTATGTTGTTTGTCCATCAAAAATGATGATGACCATTCATTTCATCCAGTGGGGTTGAAGGTATGGAGCCGTGGGTTCTAAGATGGCTGATAAGGCCTATTTTTGCTCAAAATGTTCTTTGAAAATGTGGGCAAAGAATGCTTGACATTTCTGGAGGAGGATTTCCTGCAGTGGTTTTTCTGTCCTGCCTTTTCTTCACAGCTCTTGCAGTCCTGGTTTCCTCATGTATGACTGCACCCTTGCATAGTGATGCACGCCACGAATTTCGGTCTCTGGATGCAACCTCCCAGGTGTCATGATGAATTCCAAAAGCATTCAGTGAGATTTTCAGAGTGTCTTTAAAGCGTTTCCTCTGGCCACCTTGGGAGCGTTTACCACAACGCAGTTCGCTGTAAATAATTCGTTTAGGGTGCCTGTGATCTGGCATGCGAGTCAAGTGACCAGCCCAGCGAATCTGATTCTTCATCAGTAGAGTGTGGATACTGGGCATGGACTCTTTCTAGGACTTCAGTGTCTGGAATCTTGTCTTGCCATTTAATCTTCAGTAGCTTCCTTAGGCAGACTGTGTGGAAGTGGTTTAATTTCCTAGCATGTCGCTGATAAACAGTCCAGGTTTCACAAGCATATAGCAGTGTGGATAATACAACTGCTTTGTAGACTTTTAGCTTTGTTTGCAGGCTTATTCCAGTTCTGTCCCATACATTCTTGTGCACTCCGCCAAAGGCCGCACTGGCCTTGGAGATTCTTGCATTCACTTCGTCATCAATTGTGGCAGCTTGTGACACAGTGCTGCCAAGATAGGTGAATTTGTCCACAACACTTAGTCTATGATCATTCACTTTAATATTCGGCACAGTGTGATTATTCTCTGGAGCTGGCTGGTACATAACTACAGTCTTCTCCAAGTTGCCATCTATGTCTTCTGTACGAGGGGCTGGTCATGTCTGTTTTGGAGTATGCAATGGCAATCCTGACTCTCAGCCATAAGCAGATAGAAAGGATGGAAAGGATACAGAATGAAGCTATGCGCATTATTCTTGGATGTACAAGAGATACAGCATGCAGGGCGATGCGCTACCTTCTTGATTTTCCAACCATTGAAGAGAGAATACAAGTTTGCAGGGCACGCGCCTACCTCAGAATTAACGCAAACACACAACATCCACTGCATAGTGAAATTAGGAAGGTGAAGGGTAGCAGGTTAAAAAGAGGATGGTCGTGGATGGGTCAAGCCGAAGACATTCTTCAACAGGTGTGTTCACTTGAGGACTTAGAACCTGGCGAGGAGTGGGTGCAAGTGCCAACAGACTTCTGCACATCCTTTTCAGCTTGCATCCAACTAGATAGAAAATGCAGACAAGAAAATCCGGCTGCTGTTGAGGCTGAAGTACAAGCGTTGATTTTCGAGAATTCACTAGACGGTGACACGGTCATCTACACAGATGGGTCGGTCGTCCGACATGTGAGAAGCTCATGGGCCTTTACAGCTCGGGCCGGAGGGAGAATTGTGAAGGAGGACTCTGGTGCTTTCACTGAAACCACAAGTAGCCTGACCATGGAAGTCATGGCAGTAAGTAAAGCAATAACATGGCTCGAGACACAGACATTCACTAGGGCTTGTTTCCTTAGCGACTCAATGAACATGATCAAGAGGATAGAGGAGGGGTCGATCCGAAGAGAATGGTTGCTGCCTCTGAAGCGGTCTCGGCTGGCAAAGATTAGTTTCATCTTCGTGCCAGGGCATGTGGGAGTACAAGGGAATGAGCGGGCTGACAAGCTCGCAGGTGAGGCTACTGTGGAGGGCGGTCGCGCCATGGACCAGGCTGACATCCTGAATGCTCTACGAGAAGTAAGACTTTTGCGAGAACCAAGTGATGACTGTGAATCTACAACAATGGCCCGACTGCGAGAGCAGCAAATTAAAAGAGGGGTGGCCAAACAAGAACACTACGCAGGAAGCCAAAGAAGATTGATAAACCAACACAGAACTGGCGTCGTTAGCCGCTACATGCTGCGGGATTTGCTGAGGAGGGGATCCGAGCACTTATGGACTGAATGGTTTGATGTGCAACGAGGATGATCTGTCGACTAACTAACTAACTAACTAACTAACTTCTCTAAGTTGACATTGAGCCCAAAGTTGGCACAGGCATGTGAGAAAGCTGAAACATTATGTTGCATGTCTGCCTCTGAGTTGGCATATGGAGCGCAATCATCGGCAAACAGGAGCTCTCTGACGGTGTCGCTGTTAATTTTGGTTTTAGCTTTCAGCCTTCTGAGATTGAATAACTGTCCATCCATACGGTAGTTGATGTCTATTCCAATGTCGTCATTCTCGAAGGCATTCATCAACATGGCTGAAAACATGAGGCTGAACAGTGTTGGTGCCAGGACGCATCCTTGCTTCGTTCCATTAGTGACAGGAAAGGGTTCAGACAGTTCACCATTTTCCTGTACTCTTGCCTGCATGCCATCATGAAATAGCCGCACTATTTGGACAAACTTTCGTGGACAGCCATATTTTGCCATAATCTTCCACTGTCCTTCTCTGCTGACTGTATCAAAAGCCTTGGTAAGGTCAATGAAAGTGGAGAACATTTCACAGTTCTGTTCCTGACATTTCTCTTGCAGCGAAAATCATGTCAACAGTTCCACGTTCTTTTCTGAAGCCACACTGGCTCTTGGGAAGAAGACCTTGATCGATATGGGCTGTGAGGCAATTGAGAAGAATTCTGGCGAGTATCTTCCCTACAATTGAAAGCAAGGAGATGCCTCGGTGGTTGTCACAGGATTGGCGGTTTCCTTTACGTTTGTAAAGGTGGACTATTGACGCGTCCTTGAAATCTTGTGGCATGGTCTCGTTCACCCATATGTTTGTAAAGACTTGGTGAAGCTGCTGTTAGGATCGGCCCACCTGCCTTGTATATCTCTGCTGGGATGGAGTCAGGACCAGGTGCCTTGCCGCTCTTTGTTTACTTCCACTATGGTTGGCAGGTCATCAAGTGTCTCATTGGTGGGAACTTGAGGAAGGCAGTTGATGTTTTCATCATCGAAGAAGGAAGTTGCATTTAAGATGTTGCTGAAATGCTCTGCCCAGCGTTGAAGGATTTCTTTCTTATCGGTGACCAATGTCCCCCCATCTGCACTGAGGAGGGGAACTATGCCTGGTGATGTAGGACCTTAGACCGCTTTCAGTGACCACTTTCAGCTTATTTCTGTTATAGAAGAGCAGCAGACATCGCTATCATCATCATGTACCATGACGAGTGGCACAGGTTATCATTCTCCTATACAGACATATAGTCTCTGTTCTATATTTTGCTTATGGAAAATTGTTATGACTTAGTAAATATTTCAATAAAATTCCTTCTTCATAGATAATACAAGGGGCTGGCCAAAACTCTCTATCGTGACACAGGTAAAAGTTTAAGCTAGGCACATTCAAAGCCCTTCATATTTGCACTGAACATGTGAAGTCTTAACGATGTACATGACCATAGAGCATTGTTTGTCACTTTTTTATATTTGTGCTTATTATTCTATTTTTAATAGCCTGTTGTAGGCAACCATTGTAGTTACTCACATGACTTATGTACATGTTCTTTTTCCTTCTTTCACAGAAAGCACAGTGAGGTCTTGATTTACAACGTGGAAGACAAAAGAGAAATTGATTTTAACATTGTAAGTTCTGATAGTCATATGATATAATGTTTGTATGTAATTAATGGCTATTTTAAGGCCTTATGGAAGAAAATACCTTTCATAGTAGAGTGGCCAAAATGCCATCTAAAGAGGAAAAGAAAGCACTAAAAGTTAGAAGCAGCGAGTTCTAGAATACTAACCACTCCTTTAAAACCACCAAAAAGGAAAGTATATGACACATGAATGTTGCACACCAATAAATCATAAGGAGGAATTTTGCATGAAACTTCAAAGTATTATAGGTAATTAAAGAAATAACAACATTTCAATGTTCATGGGTGACCTAAATGCCAACAAAGGTATTCAACACAGGATATAAAGAGAAAAAACAAAAATGGAAAATGTTCACCAGTTTTTTTTTTTTTGGCAGTGAATCAGTATGTCATAGGAGAAAGTGTTTTTCCACATATAAGAATACATAAAGCAGAATGGGTATCGCCTGGCCACAAAACAGAAAACCCAAGTGACCATATATGTATTAACAAGAGACTGAGATTATCTCAACATGATATGATAATGTTTGAAGGTGTAGACATAGGCTTAGGTCATCATTTGCCGATAAGCATAAAGTTGAAATGCAAGATATATATATATATCTATATTGGTTCGAATCGCAAAAAGTGACTTATGAGAGTATGGAGCCGGTCGCTCAGAAAGTCGTGGCATGCTGATGACCGTAATCTAGCCTAGGAATCAACATACAGCTGAAAGATGCTGGTGTTGACCGCAATATCCTGAAACAGGATGGAAACACGGAAAATATATATATATATATATATATATATATATATATATATATATATATATATATATATATATATATATATATATATATATATATATATATATATATATATATATATACGAGGGCGAGTCAATAAGTAAGTTACACAGTTCTGTGGGATGGCAAGTAAATGTAGTTGGTGTTTTCTACAGGTGTCATTAGGTGACAGCAACATCAAATTTTATATTCCCGTTCGTCAGGTGGCGCTAGATGTCTCATGCACATGCGCAGCGCGTAAACAAAATGGCGACTGTACTTATAGAGTGTACAACCAAAGAGCAACGTGCTGTTGTTTGTTTTTTTTCCTCTTTGTGGGCAAAAGGACATTCATAAAGCAAAAGACATTCATAAGAAAATGCTTCCTGTTTATGCTGACAAATGTTTGCCCCGTAAAGCGGTGCGTAGCTGGGTAGAAAAATGTTCTCAAGAACGCTCTAAAATTGTTGATAAAATCCAATCCGGTCGTCCTATTGAGATTGCGGCAGAAGCATCCGTGCAGCGGGTCGAGGAGATGATTAGAGGTGACAGGCGAATAACGATAGACTGTAGCATCTGCAATAGGATGTTCACATGGTTCAGCATATAGCATAATGCATGATCGATTGAAATTAAGAAAGTGCTCAAGGTGGGTACCCAGACAATTGAAGGAGGAACACAAAATGAACTGATTTGGCCTGTCCTTGCATCATCTCTGTCGATATGAAGATGAAGGAGAAGACATGCTGAACAGGATTGTTACTGGGGACGAATCATGGGTGCATCACTGCCAGCCCGAATCAAAGCGTGCTTCAATGCAATGGAAACATCCTTCTTCTTGTGTCCAAAAATTCAAGGTTATGCCATCAGCAGGGAAGGTTATGCTGACAGTGTTCTGGGATTGTCAAGAAGTGCTTTTAACCAATTTCAAGAAGAAAGGTGACAATGTGAATTCTGAATCGTACTGTAAAGTTCTATCGATGCTTCATGATGCAATTCGAAGAAAACGTCCAAGACTGCTGACTAGAGGAGTGTTTATTCTACATGACAATGCCAGACCATATACGGCTTGATTGACTCAGGAGAAAATTAACCAAGGTAGGAAGTTCTGGAACATCCATCTTACAGCCCCAACTTAGCCCCAAGCGATTTCCACCTTTTTGGTATACTGAAAACCCACCTTGGCTGGAGACATTTCGCGAATGATGCCGAAGTTGAATGTGAAGTGAAAATGTGGTTTAGAAAACAGAGCACGCAGTTCTATGCAGCCAGTTTGGGAGGACTGATAAAACGATGGGATAAGTGCATCAATGTTGGTGGAAATTAAGTTGAGAAATAAAGGGACAATATATGTATAAAAATAAACTGGTTTCAAATTGTTATCATATTTAGTTATGTTTCTACAGCCCATTTGTGATTTACTTATTGACTTCCATTTGTAACTTATAAATATGGAAATCAATACAATATAGGGTATCTCAGAGATAAAACACAAAATCACAATTTATGGTCACAATTTCTGAGTACAACAATAGTCTGCAGCAGTAGACAAGATTAGTCAGGAAGATTGCTGACAACAGATTAGTATCATTTGGAATGAACCATGTATAGAAGGCCTTGGAGAAAAAAAACGCTAAAGTATGAAACGTGGACAATACTAGAAACTAAACACACAAAAAACAGAAGAAAGGAAATATGAAAAGCATAATTAAATAACCAGAGCTGCTAAAGCTAGTGTCCAAAATAAAAATACACAGAAACTAGTTAAGAAGCAAATAAGGATAGATAATGGTCAACATTTTGATGGTCTAGCAAGAAATGCAGAAGTGAAGCAAAACCTCACATACTTTTATTTAGTGGTATCGGTACAAGATACTTATCCTAACCTAAGATAAAATTCTCTAACTCGACCAGCCGACAGTTTGAAAAACATATTGTCATTTTCAAGGGACAGGTACCGATAGAAAATCCCAGTCATGAGGCAGAGGCCTGGAAGAAGATAAGGCTCACACTTATATAGACAGTTTTAAGACAGAAGTCTAATTATTCCACCACCCACATATACCACTGCTGGGGAATAAGTTTAAAAATAGTCCCAGTGATAGTAGCAAGAGCGCTATCACATACATTAAAGCACTTCACAACTGTAGCATTTAAATCACCAAAGAATGAGTGGAGTTAAATTGTGTATGGAATTTACTCTTTTGGATTAAAGAAGAAAATTAATTGGAAATTGTATCCCCAAAGGACTGTTCACCATTATAAGGGAAATATTATGTGTGGTTGCAATTGTCCAGAATGGCTCAGGTAAATAAATGTTAACCTGATTTTCTTGATGCTTTGGTGGGGAGTCATCATTTCTGTAAAATGGAAATTGTGCCCCTGTAGACTTTCTTAGACCTTCTAACTTGTTATTTCTTGATGTCAGGTGGGTGTCACTTGCAAGTTTTTATATTTTGATATTGAGTTTTGAGCTAAGTCACAAAGACAACTTATCACAAACATCAGGAGGACAGGAGGAAGCAGTCATTGTGTGTTTTTGCCATATTATGAGAAGACAAAAACTGGAACATGTCGTGACAACCAGAAAGATTTGCGGAAAGAGCGATGGAGGAAGACAGCGTGAGAAGATTGACAGTCTTGTGTCATGACACGGAAGGGAGTCAGCACACGAATTGATCCATGCCATCGGAGATCACAATTTGTGGAGAGGCATGATTGCCCATGCCATCCAGCAAGGCACTAGATGATGATTGAGTTATGCCAGTGCTTGTCTTCAGTCCTCAAAATTTATTTTGTATTACTCAATGATTGCATAGTCATCATCTGAGATATCAGTCTAATATTTTAGAATTTTGTTTCTTTTTCCTTCTCCGTTCCTCTTTCGAGAGGAGTATATCACACCTAGTTATGCACCTCGCAGGCTTTATTTTTCAGTACCCAGATATAACCATAAGTAGATGCACAGTATATACTCTTTTTTTCCTCTTTTAGTTATAGTCAGTTGCATATCCTTTACAGGACGTCACAGTCAGCACCAGCATTTTTTGCTGTTGTGATCCCTTGGCAGTTTTACGTTCAGTAGTTTTTTTCCTTATTAATGAACGTTTAATACACATAGTATTTTAGCCATCATTCTTTTATGAAATGAAAACTTCCCTATACCAGAGAGTGTCAGAACACTGTTGATTCAAATTTGTCACTCTTGTACAACTTCAAGAACTGTTGGCTGGTAATGACTTACATTCCTATAGTTAAGCAAGACACTAATTCCATGCAGTGAATGCAGTGGGTGCTAATTGTCTACCACGATCGTGGAAAATTAATACAGTCTCGCAGCATTCACATTTTGTAATCCCTGTCGAGATTCAGCACAGAGGAGACCATGATCCCTCATACCTTCATTAGCTAGATGTCTGCTCTGGATGCCCTGAAGTAAGAGAAGTGAGACCTTGGTCAGCATAAAGCCCAACTCAGGCACATCAGCACCTCTGAATCCTTCCTGACAGTGTACATTACACAGTAAAAGTAAAGGACCCTTTTTACATGCCTTAAGGCATTTGGTGCTGGGCCCATATTTTATTTAACAAGTCAGCACTCCAGGGGCAATGTGGTCAACGTCACATTGACCACTTTCACTTCCCAAGATGTTTCCTGGTACTCATTTTAGGCTGGATCAATTTTTGAGCATGTGTTGATTTTACATGATCAACAGGCAAGCGTTGGCCAGCATGCTGCTGCAACTCCAACTTTACAGTCACACCAGTAACTGTTACCTGAGTTCAGTTATATTTGTAGGTATGGGAGATGGAAGAAATATGACATGTGAATAAGAGGTTGGGAGATGGAAGAAATGTGACATGTGGATAAAAGGTTGGGAGATGGAAGAAATGTGTCCTGTGGATAATAAGTTGAGAGATGGAAGAAATGTGACATGTGGATAAAAGGTTAAAGGCAAGAGGATCGACTTCATTGTTACTACTTACATGATTGGAACACTCAGTTATATTTGTAGGTGTGGGAGATCGAAGAAATGTGTCATGTGGATAAAAGGTTGGGAGATGGAAGAAATGTGACATGTGGATAAAAGGTTGGGAGATGGAAGAAATATGACATGTGGATAAAAGGTTGGGAGATGGAAGAAATGTGACATGTGGATAAAAGATTAGGAGATGGAAGAAATGTGACATGTGGATAAAAGGTTGGGAGATGGAAGAAATGTGACATGTGGATAAAAGATTGGGAGATGGAAGAAATGTGGCATGTGGATAAAAAGTTGGGAGATTGAAGAAATGTGACATGTGGATAAAAGGTTGGGAGATTGAAGAAATGTGACATGTGGATAAAAGGTTGGGAGATGGAAGAAATGTGACATGTGGATAATAGGTTAAAGGCGAGAGGTTCGATTTCATTGTTACTTCTTACATGGCCAGAACTTTCAGTTATATTTGTAGGTGTGGGAGATGGAAGAAATGTGACATGTGGATAAAAGGTTGGGAGATTGAAGAAATGTGACACATGGATAAAAGGTTGGGAGATGGAAGAAATGTGACATGTGGATAAAAGATTAAAGGCGAGAGGATCGACTTCGTTGTTACTACTTACATGGTTGGAACACTCAGTTATATTTGTAGGTGTGGGAGATCGAAGAAATGTGACATGTGGATAAAAGGTCTGGAGATGGAAGAAATGTGACGTGGATAAAAGGTTGGGAGATGGAAGAAATGTGACATGTGGATAAAAGGTTAAAGGCGAGAGGTTTGACTTCGTTGTTACTACTTACATGGCCGGAACACTCAGTTATATCTGTAGGTGTGGAGATGGAAGAAATGTGACATGTGGATAACAGGTTAAAGGTGAGAGGGTCGACTTCATTGTTACTACTTACATGGTCGAAACACTCAGTCATATCTGCAGGTGTGGGAGATGGAAGAAATGTGACATGTGGATAAAAGGTTAAAGGCGAGAGGATTAACTTCATTGCACTGCGTTTGATCCCATCTGGTTCAGTCTCCCCACAAAATGGCGGGCTGCCCATCTAGAGCACATATAAAGCTCCAACTCCGTAGCTTCAGGGGTGTTAGGGAAAAATTCACTCATGGCGGGACAGCACAGTCTGAAAGTGGATCCACTGATTTAAGTGCTATGGGATGATTAATGGGATGTCTTGATCGACTTCCTGTATCTGCCATGGGCTTGTATACAAAAGTTTTCCTTAAATTTTCCCTAATATCTTTAATGTGATATATAATGCAACATGTCTGCTACCATATTTATAACTTTTAAGTCATAACTTGATATTGACTAGCTCTATGCAGTACTGCACACTTCCCTTCCACCTTCCCCTCCAACAAATCCTTTAACCAAGGGCTCTCTCTATTCATGTAGGGGGATTATGTTTGCAGTAAAGAAACCTAGGATGGAAAATAATGTTTATTTCACTGTTAACTTTATATGGTTTCAATAAACAGTGAATCATTGTTAAGGGAAATGTTATGTTTTGTGTTAAAGGTTACAGAAGAACTCGAAAGCCTGGACTTACAGAATGCCCCATTGGAATATCCGGACCGCTTCGTCAAATGGCGAGATAGGGTTGAACAAGATTACAACTTCATGCGCAAATTGTAAGTACCAATTATATCGGTTGCTTGAATGTCATCACCCATGTGTTACATAAGGACCGTAAAGGAAGCGAAGAATGGTGTCTCTGTAACCTACCTGGCATTTCATGTCTTAAGAGGTGACTAAGGAGGGTTGAGGGCCAGCTTCCTCATCCAGTAGAAAATGTTAGCCACAAAATCCAACCACCCATGAACAAGTCTGAATATAGAGAAAGAAGAATCAGCCAGCTAGCCAATAGAAAATGGGTCTCTTTTAAAAGAGGTGATACAAAGAAAGCCGCAAGGAGTCTAGGTTGTTAATTGACTTCATCTAGAAAACTCTCCAGAATTGGTATCTGAACTGTTAAAACTATGTATGAATTAGTAATAGCAGTACAGGTGGTAGAAGAAATGGAGTAGAGAATAAGCATTTTGGAATTCAGTGAAATAAGGTGGAGCGGCACAGGCAAAAGAATTTCTACCGACAAGTGAAACAATGTTCTTTGTGGCAGTGGCTGGTGAATGTAGTAGAATGGCAGGTGTAGTTAAAGGTTACTAAGTGTCCATTGGAATAAGTGGGCAACTCAGAGCCTGAGCTCAGCAGGGCTCTCACTTGACCTGACAGCTGGAAGTTGCTGTCTGAGGTGGATATAACAAACTTCCCCATGTGCATGTATGATCAGGGAGAACCCAGTATGTTATCTGCTCAATAATAAGTTTATGAGTAGATGACAAATCTGGAATGGATTGGGACGTAATCAAGAGCTTCATGTTTCTCTTCAGAATCAATAATCTATTATGAGAAGACGCATGTATCCCGGGAAGGTTAACCCGGTCAACAAATGCCAGCAGAAGTTGGGTGTGTCAGCCGAAAGGCGCAAATAAACAGGCACAGCGCAAAAACATCAGAGTGAGAGTGGAATGTCCTTTGAAACACCCGGGAAGGCTAACTTGATCAACAAACGCCCGCAGAAGTCGGATGTGTTGGCCTAACGGCGCAAGAATGCAGCTCTGCTGTAGACAGGCACAACGCACTCGCATCCAAAACAAAAAGATCTCCAGATTAACACAGGAGAAGAAGAAAAAGACATATTAAGACAAACAGGAAAGTATTTCTTTAAATCTTTGTATTCAGAAACCACATTAAAAGCATCTCATTTTAACATTTGTGTGCAATATTTATTTCAGCTGTGCAATCAACAATGTTATTGGGATGCATAGAATCTTTCACTTTTGGCCACCCTATGAAACACCAGAAGTTATCATTCAAGGCATGGATCTTCTGGCCTATCAAAAGGTTGTTGAGCAGGTAAATTATTTTCAAAGAACTTTTGGAATGGATAATGTAGAAATTGATTTTTATATATTTTTTTGTTCCAATTTTATATTTTTTTTTAAATATTTTGGGCACTTATTTTCTATTTTAAGCATAATATTAACTTGCTATTGTATTGTCTTGACAGATTTATGTAGCAATATTAACCCTTTTAGGACGGAACAACATTGGGCCAAATTTAGCTTTCCCTCTGAAGAAGACGGAGTCATTTTTTGGAGTACATAAATTACTGAAGTGACAATTTTGAAAATTCAAAAAAAAAAATAGAACCCTATAGATGTATATAAAAGTATATATATTCTTAAAGAGGATATAGTAAAGTTAATTTCTGTGTATATTGAAATTGTTTTGTTCATGTTTATGCAAATTTGGTGACCTCATTTGTATTTTGTGAAAAATAAAATATTTTATACCACTATGTATGAATTGGTACTAAATATTTTTTTTTAATAGTACTCACCTAAAGTTTCCTCATTGAATACCTACACCCCTGTAGAATAATTTTAAACACTTATGGTTTAAAAAAAAAACAAACAACCTTGAAGTCCCTTTTTACATTTGTAATAGGTGGGCTATCATCTGGTGATGTGTTTTGGTCCGGACATTGCCATGAATGGATATAGATGAACACGATCCTCTTTATTCCCAATACACAAAACCACGGGGACACAAGGTCGAAATCCTCATGGGACTTTCTGTATCACTAAAGTCATTATCTGACAGTCCTGAACTGTCAAAACAGCTACTATCAGAGCTACTCAATGCTAGCACGTCTTCGGGTTCAAAGCTGGCCATTTTAAAAATAAAAAATCCACACAAAAAATGGGTTACTTCGGAAATAAAGCACAAAATAATATCCACTTGTTTGAATCACGCTACAAACAGGCCATTTTCAAGCTAAAATGGCTGACGATTGCAAGGAAGCATTTGATTGGTCTGTACTATTAAAAGCAAACCAATCAAAGCAGTTCTTACAACGGGGTCGAAGGAATCGGCCGAAGCGGCCAATTCGTTTTTTCGTCAAGACCGTGCGGTGACGTTACAGCCAATATTTCGGCCGGGCCGGAGTAAAAGGGTTAATGCTTTGTGTTATAAACAAATACAACGTGATGCTTGTATGTTAGCTTTTTCTTCCACCATGCAGCCATTAGTTCACTAACTTAACAAGCTTGCCACATCTATATTCTCAATTAGATTTTTTGGTCATAGTAATATATTTGTTTATCATAG
The DNA here is from genome assembly GCA_014155875.1 of Cepaea nemoralis. Classification (NCBI taxonomy): domain Eukaryota; kingdom Metazoa; phylum Mollusca; class Gastropoda; order Stylommatophora; family Helicidae; genus Cepaea; species Cepaea nemoralis. The sequence continues at coordinate 116,107 of JACEFZ010009116.1, forward strand.
TCTTGAGCAGAATAATCATAAAAGGCATGTATGTACAGGGTGTTTGTAAAGTCTCACTACACTTTGTATGTAGAACGAATTTGATGTCATCCAAATATGTGCTAAAAATTCATTAAATTAGTACAATCTTATCTCATCTCATCTGATCATGTTCCTCTTGTACCTTGCGGTGTCGAGGTGAAGTATAAACATCGTTAGAGTGCCTGATTATGGGCTTCATGTGTCGATATTCCCATGGACTCTGCTATTCCCTCCGTCCAACGTTTACGTGGTCTGCCTCTTCCTGTTTCCACCTGGTCTGTACATCATTGCTTGTTGTGGTATGCTGTTGACTGGTAGCCTACTTGCATGGCAAAACCATTTGACTTGCTGCTTTCTAATAAAATCTAGTGATACTATAACCCCCACTTTAGTCCTGATTTCTTCATTACTGATCTTATCTCTTTTTGATACGTTGAGTATTCTTCTCAGGAATCTCATTTCTATTGTTGTGATTTTTCTTTTCTCTTTTTCTGTCATTGTCCAGGTTTGGCATTGGTAGCATAGAGTTGGTAGGAAGATTGTATTGTAAACTGCTTTCTTAGTAGTTATTGATACATGTTTGTTCTTTAGTAATGATGCCATTTGTCCAATGAGTTGGTTTGCTTTATTGCATCTATTTTCGATCTCGTCTTCTGATTTGCCATTTGATGATATTATACTTCCCAGGTACTTGAAACTCTTTACTTGTTTCAAGGGATGTTCGTTTAGGTGAATCGTTGTTTTTTCTTCTTTAGTTATAGTCATTACCTCTGTTTTGCTTGTGCTAATTTTCATGTTATGTTCCCTACACATTTCGTTTAGACTATTCATGTGGTCTTGTAATTCAACTTCTGATTTTGCTATTTGTGCTTGGTCGTACGCAAACAGGAGTTCTCTAATGGTTAGATATGCAAATGGTTCTTATTTTGTGTTCTCGTCATGCGGTATTTTTGCGATCTCTGTTTGTCTGGTTTCTTTACATATGTTGTCTGTATGTTATGAACAAGAGTGGGGACAGGACACAACCTTGTCATACTCCAGATCTTAGGGTGAAGGGTTCTGAGTGTCCTCCAGTTGCTCTCACTATGCATTCACTGTTGTTATATAAGCTTCTACATAGGTTTCTTAGATGTGTACTCGCACCATATTGTTTAAGGATTTTCCACAGCTTGTTTCGATCTACTCTATCAAATGCCTTTTCTTGGTCGACAAAGGCTAAGTAGAGTGTTTCGTTGAATTCTATCAATTTTTCTATAAGTTGTCTAAGAGCTATAAGTTGTCTGATTAGTACAATAATCACTGATAAGATCTGACGCTGTTTTGGGGAAGCTGGTAAGTACCAGTGAAGTGTTCATTATAACAGCCTGTAATATGTCTGGTGTTATTTCTTCAATGTTAATTTTGGTTGCTTCTTCCAGCTCTTGAATTGTGTGTACATTATTTTTGTAAACATTTCCTTTCAAGAAACCTCATAGAATTACTCCAGCAGACAACAACCATTCGCTGTGGACTGTGGAGCATATTTTTTGATGATGTAATCACATTTGTTCTGCATACAAAGTGTAGTGAGACTTTACAAACACCCTGTCTCATCTTATCTCATTTCATCATGTTCCTCTTGTACCTTGCAGTGTTGAGGTGAAATATAAGCAGTGGGAAAGTGCCCACTTATGGGCTTCATGTATCGATATTCCCATGGACTCTGTTATTCCCTGCATCCATCATTTTACGCGGTCAGCCTCTTCCTCTGCTTCCCTCTGGTCTGTACATCATTGCTTGTTGTGGTATACTGTTAGTTGGTAACCTACTTGCAAAGCCAAACCATTTGACTTGCTGCCATCTAATAAAATCTAGCGCAGCTATAACCCCCACTTTATTCCTGATTTATTCATTTCTGATCTTATCTCTTCTTGATACATTGAGTATCCTGTATAATATCAATATCATAAGTATTCCTGCTGTCTTGATGACAGCCTCTGAACACAGCATTATTATGCTTTGACCTTTTATTCCCTACTAGAGCATAAGCTCTCAATCGCCTAGTCATATCATGTGCACCTATCCTGAAAACTTATTCATTAACTAATTTGTTCTATGACCAGCCCCATGCCACCCATCCTTAGTCACTTCTTATGTTGTACTTTGTGGTTTGCGGTGTTACTATTCATTGCTTCTCTTATGGGCATCAGTAACACCTGGACAGACATAATATAGTTGTCACCTCTCTTTCTGAAGTAATCTGAATGGCCATTGCTGTTGTCATTATAGACAAAATTAGTGTAATTTGAGTTTGCCTGAACAAATTGATCTCTTGTAAACATTATGAAAGTGAATTTATAATAAATTGCCAGTCATTTGTGTGTGTGTGTGTAGTGTGGTTTTTTTTCTTGACACTTCAGGCTCACTTAAGTGTTATTACCTCATCTGTTAAAAGTTTCAGTAAATAATTTATTATTGTAATGTAAAAATTGAAGATGAGATTCACATCACTGTTCATATGAATGTCTGTCTAGAATAAAGACTAGCTCTTTCTTGGAAGACATTGCAAGATTTTATCAGTCATTGTATTTCTGTTCTCAGGATCCCCGTATCAAGTACCTTCCACGGTATCAGCCAAATGATCCACAGAGGATGCTGAGAATATTTTAGGCAATTTCGTCTTTACATACCCACAGTAACATGTCAATATTAGACTTAAATACAGGCCTTTGATTAGATTATGTTACGTTGCCTGTCTGCAAGTCCCAATTGTTGCAGTGGTAATGCCTGAGCATATGTATGTGTGTTGGTTTTTATTTGTTCTTTTAATCAAGTAAAATCTCAGTGTTTTGTTAGTACATGAGAAACCTTGTTTCGTTTATTTCTAATTGTTCATTCCTGTATTTCTAAATACTTATGTAGTTTCTGTTTTGTAAGGTTAATTATTGTATTCATTTTGCAGTTTTCGCTAATTTGTATCAGGATGTCTTCATAAGAGTGGTCTTTGTATTTGTGCACAGACTTCAGTGTGATATTTTAGTACAATGCATATTGCAGTGCAAATTAGGTTGAATAACCAAAGCTGTTAAATTTTGTTTTCGTTATTGTAGAATAATATTAATGTTTATTATCTTCCCAAAGTTTGTAATCAGAACTATTATTATTATAACTTTTAAATAATAAGTAAACATTTGAAAAGTCAATAACAACAACAAAATAAAGGTCTTATTTTGACCATGTGGTGCCAGACTCATATTTTTTAAGATAAGTATGCACACCTAGGGTCAGGTGGTCAATATCACGCCACCTGCCTTCACTTCCCAAGTCATTTCCTGGTACCATTGTTAGGCTGATGTTAATCTGGGAACCCAGGTCATTTTTAAAAAATTTACCTAGAAGCGGAATTCAAACCCATGACAACTGGGCCGGTGTCCTAACCACTAGGTTACCACAGGCCCCCGCCTCACCACCATAGTGAGTAAACATTAAATATAAGTAAACATTCTTCGTCTTCTTCTTCTTCAGCGTTCCGAGCCATTGAGGTTCTTTGCTGCAGATACAAACCGTCTCCATTCGTCTCTCTGGTTGACCTTCTCTTGCCAGTCGTTGATTCCAAGTGCTTGTAGGTCTGTATATATATTATCTCTCCACCGTCTTCTTGGTCTACCTGGGGTCTACTGTCATTTATTTCCTGAGTGTAAGCGAGTTTTGTTTCCCTATCTTCCATTCTTTCTATATGCCCCAGCCATTGCAGTCTATTAGCCTTCATGATACCAGTGATTAGCGGGGACTTAAACAGATCATAAATGTCTTTGTTGCTTCTTCTTTTCCACTCTCCACTTTGTGTATCCCTAATGGGCCCAAAAATGCGTCTTAAAACTTTGTTCTCAAAGGTTTGTAACAAGGCTTCGTCTCCTTTAGTTGTACTCCAGGTTTCAGAGCCATACAGCACAACTGATCTAATCAGTGTTTTGTATATTGTGCTCTTGGTGTTTCGAGATAGCGCATTTGATTTTAGCAGATGTTATAGTGCATAGTATATCTTATTTTCAGAGTTGATTCTAGCTTGTATTTCTTCCTTTATTATGTTGGAGCAGTTAAAGATTGTACCCAAGTATTTGTATTTTTCCGTTCCTTTAATGGTCATATTATCTATTTGTATGTGGCCAGAGTTTTTAGCTGTTCCTTCTCTTGAAATTACCATATATTCTGTCTTATCTTGGTTGATAACCAGCCCCATTTGTTGAGCTTTTTCCTTTAAGTGAGTCAATATTTCCAATGTTTTTTGTTCATTTTCCCCTATAATATCTATATCATCTGCATAACCAAGCAGTTTGGATGTTCCTCCAATAGCACATTCCTCCTTTACCTTCCTTACAACTTTCTCTAGAGCCAGATTGAAAAGGAGCAGCGATAGTGCATCACCCTGTTTCAAGCCAGATGTTATTTGGAAAGAGTCTGATTTCCTGCCTTTATATGTTACTATATTATAAGTATCTTCCATGCATAGTCTGGTCATGTTGATTAACTTCCTTGGTATTCCAAATTCCTGCATAGCATTCCATAGACTATTCCTATGGACACTCTTAAGCCTTTTTAAAATCCACAAAAATGTTATGGAGATCTCTTTTATATTCCCAGCTTTTCTCGGCTATTGATGATCTGTTTTGTCTGAAACCCGCCTGGTAGTAAACATTAACACTATTAATTATAGTTTGTATCAAATATGTGTTAAAATGTTGCACTTACCTTTGGTTGTAGAGAGTGGGTGGTATATTATAAATATGATATGAAAGTGACATAGTTTTGTGTCCGTCAAAATGGGAACCCATTAGATGGAATTTTAACTATACATGCTAGCCATTGTTTACATTGTAGTTTCTTGTGTTCGTGTTTAGTAATATAAAAGACTCCAGAGAAGCAATAATTATGTTTTTACTTTGTCAGAAGTTGTCAGAGAAATCTTGCAAATGAAATATTGTATTTATCAGTGGAGGCAGCAGAAATGTGATTTCTGAGACATGTTGCGAATGAATACCTTTGACTGCCAGAGTAACTAACAATGATTGCTTGTGTAAGGCTAATTAAAGTTGAACCCTATATACAGATTTAAGAAAGTAACAAGGGGATTTTGGTCATGTAATGAGAAAAGAAGTATTGAAAAATACTGTGGCAGTTGAAAATGTCAGCGGTAGAAGGGCAGACCAAGAGAAATAATGCAGGATGAACTGGGACAGGGCATAAAGGAATATTATCAGTAGAGTTGATCCAGATCCAGAAAGGAGCATGCCAGACTGATCATCGTCATCATCCTTGCTGGCATGGGCGATCATGCTTCTCCGCAACTTGCCATCTCTGACAGCATGTATCAGTTCATGTGTTGACTCCCTTCCATGCTTTGATGCAAGACTCAAGAATTTCTCTTACTGTTTTCCTCTGTCTCTCTTACCTCAGATATTTCTAATTGTCACTAATATTAAAGAATTTGCAGGCTATGGTAATGCCACACTTACATGTAGTTCTGAAGCTGGAGCAGTGAAAGATCAACTACTGGAATCATTAGAAGGTACTAATCATGAACTGGTGAAGATAACATTTTTTCACTAAATAGCAACTATAAAGGATCAGTCAGTTAATGGGAAGTGATCAAGGGGGTCATAAACAAGGATACGTGATGTCAAGATACTGAATGAACGACTTTATTTGCTGTGTGAACTTGCTGACATATCAAAACAATTCTATAGCTAGGTCATACTCCTTCGTTTAAGTTTTTTTTTTTTTTTTTACATCTTGGGTTGAGAGAGGAGCAGCTGGTCAAGTGGCTACAACACCGGCTCTCCTTCGGAAGACCCGGGTTCGATCCTTCTGTAGGGTGTGGGATGTTTATCTGTCGGGGGCAAAAAGAAAATCCTAACCTGCACAGTTCATGGCGACTGCACTAGTCAGGCGGCCTTAATTCCTCAGGCTCAAAGGCCCGTCCGCCGTACACCGCAAGGTACTATATTGGCAGTAAATGACAGTTTTTTGGGGGTTGAGTTGCATTGTGTCTATATACAGCAGAAATGTAACAGTTTCGCATTAAACTTTCTGGATTAGCGTGTCCAGATAGTTTCATGGGATATTCCAGTGTCTCACTGCGGTAGGAACATCCATATCCGTTCTAACTAAGTATATATCCTATGCAGCCCCTCTAGGGCAGGAAAGTTAAATGCATGCAATTAAACCCTCATCTGGAGCGGGAACAACACCTGGCCATCCCCAGACATGATGCTCCAGTTCAGGACTCACTCAAGGAATCATTATACCCTGCACAAGGTTACTTATACTTAACTACCATATATTGAGACTACCCGTCATCATAATATGTACTATTGTGGTGCAGTCTCACCCGTGTGTTACAGGGGTCCTAGAGTAAGCCAAGAATAGTAATACTGTAGCCTACTGTTACATTTGTAAGAGGTGACTACGGCGGATTGGTCTTGGAGCTGGCAACCCCATCTCATGGAAAACTTTAGCTGCAAACCCAACCAACTATGAGCCAGGTCTAACGGTAAGGAAAGAAAAAAGAATAACTCGGCCACCCATGAGAAAAGGAGCCTTCTTTAGAAGAGGTGTTAAATAATGCCGAGAAAGAAGTCTGGGTCGCAGGCTTACTTCCTTTTGCCTAGGAAAATCACCAAAACTGAACATTGAGAGGACATAGAGCGAGCGGCAGAAGAATAACTCGGCTAACCAAAAGACATGGAACGAGCTACAGAAGCCCTGAAAAGAGCTGCAGGAAGAATAACTCAACCACCCATGAAAAAAGGAACCTCTTATAAGACAAGATATAACGTGGTGTCGAGAAAGCTGCAAGAAGTCGGGATCGCAGGCTTACTTCCTTTCATCTAGGAAAATCACCAGAAGTGAGCAGGGAGGATATGTACCGAGCTGCGGGAGATATCAACAGATAGGACGGCTTAGCGTGAGTTGGTTCAATAGTAAATTAAGGAAATCAATAGGGAATGAAGGGCAGAAGAAAAAGGTGCAGACTGGATTTGCTTTGTTGACTTCCACACAAAGAGCCGCGGTGGCATGGCGGCTTGATGATCGCCTGCCTTACCGGTGGTCTTGGGTTTGATTCCCAATCACGGCGGTTTCGAATTTGTTTTTATAGACCTGGCCTCCCAGGTCTACCCAGCCTAAAATGTCTTGGGAATTAAAGGTGGCATACATTATGCCGATTCCATCACCCACTGCCTTCTGTTTGGTCAATACAAAAATATGGATCTAGCTCAATTGGCCATTTGCGCTCTTACCTAAAGAGCAGTTCCATTAATTATTCTGGTACTAATAGTTTACATAATCAGGGTCTTGGTCAATGACTTCAGCACTGGTGTTCACAAGGATGGTGTGTTCTAAGCAGAGCACCTATATAAACATGTATAGCAGCACTTTTTCTATTGGGTTCCTGAAACAAATTTAGTAAACGCAAAGGAAAGGAGACATTTGATGGGAGGTCATAACAATTAGGTCTACGAATGCATAGTGGAAACATAAAGATGAGAATAAATGAAGCAAATAATAACGCTATCTCACTTGTAGAAGTGGAATCATACAGCTATGTCATTAGCAATAGAGATAAAGATGGTGGGGGGGGGGGTGGTGAGAGAGACAAATAAGAATATAAAACGCAAGAGGGGCTTCTACAATAGTAGGAAATTTATGGAAGCCAAAATAAATTTTAGCACCCAACTTAACAAAAATTCAGTCCCACCATTAAATCAATATGTATCAGAAACACAGACGACTAAAATATTCATTCATCAGTAAGGGCAGTAAAGTTACCCAGTTACAAGTCTTGGGCGTATTAAGACGTCATACGGGAAGCAGACAATGTTAAATTAACCAGCACGTGACTGGCGGTGACATTTGAGCATAGGGCTGAGGGTGACATATGAGCACAGGACTGGGGGTGCCATTTGAGCATAGGGCTGGGAGTGACATCTGAGCGCGGGACTGGGGGTGCCATTTGAGCACAGGACTGGGGGTGCCATTTGAGCATAGGGCTGGGAGTGACATCTGAGCGCGGGACTGGGGGTGCCATTTGAGCATAGGGCTGGGAGTGACATCTGAGCGCGGGACTGGGGGTGACATATGAGCACAGGACTGGGGGTGCCATTTGAGCATAGGGCTGGGAGTGACATCTGAGCGCGGGACTGGCGGTGCCATTTGAGCATAGGGCTGGGAGTGACATCTGAGCGCGGGACTGGGGGTGACATATGAGCACAGGACTGGGGGTGCCATTTGAGCATAGGGCTGGGAGTGACATCTGAGCGCGGGACTGGGGGTGACATATGAGCACAGGACTGGGGGTGCCATTTGAGCACAGGGCTGGGAGTAACGTTTGAGCACAGGGCTGGGAGTGACATATGAGCGCCAATGGGTTTGTCCCACGTGCTTTGAGGATATTCCGACGAGCACATCTTTTTCCTTCCTCTTTCGAGGACACTCGTCACACATGTTTGTGCACATCTAAGTTAGGTGTACCCGATGTCGGCGTGCATTTGTTTAAAGTTTGCAGGGCTTGTAATTGTCTTAGTGGAGCAACTCACAATAAATCAAAACCTGGACCTATTATTGGGTAGATCGTTCTGCGGCCACTCTGTAAAGGCGGCACACTTCTGTTTATTTCCGAAGTGATACGTTATATTTTACTCCTATGTTTATCAAATGAAGAACGTTTTGTGCAATAAGTCACTGTCCTTGAAAGTTAGAAAAAGAGTTCTTGTATGTTGTATAGAACAAATGTTAACATACGGCTGCCAATCCTGGACAATTAGTAAACATGCAAAAAAGTCACTGGAAGCCTTGGAGATGTGGTTTTATAGAAGAATGCTGAAAATTAATTGGACAGCCAAAAAGAGCAATCAGGACATTTCAAGGGAAGCTGAGTCGCAAAAGCAACTTAACACAAACATCAGTAAGAGGCAGTCATCGTTTTTTTGCCACGTTATGAGAAGACAAAAACTGAAACATGTTGCGACAACCGTAAAGATTTGCAGAAAGAGAGATAGAGGAAGACAGCGTGAGAAGATTCTAGACAGGCTTGTGTTATGGCACTGAAGGGAGTCAACACACGAATTGATCCATGACGTCGGAGATAATAATTTGTGGAGAGGCATGATCGCCCACGCCAGCTGGCAAGGAACTGGATAATGATGATGTTTATTTCACTCCAAGTACAGTTTACATAACTGGAATAGTGGCTGTACAGTCATTAGTGTCTAAAGCTACGTATCGCCCGTGATAGGATCAACACTTGTCGATAAACCAATGGCATTTATTAGTGCATGAATACAAGTGATGATGTCTTCACACTTATGTGGTCACGGCATAATTCGGAGGGGTAGCCTGGTCTGCAAGAGATTGTGTGTGTATGTGTGTGCGCACGTGCGTGTCTGTTTCTGCAAGAGATTGTGTGTGTGTGTGTGTGTGTGTATGTGTAAGCCTGTGTAGCGTTTGCGCGTGTGTATTGTGAATGTATATGTGTGCTTGTTTATGCATGTGTGTGCAGTATAGTATGTCGTCTCTTCCACTATCTGTACTGTCTTTCTTAATTCATAAACGTTTTAATCTTCCAGATGTCGATTCTGAAAATGTCTCTAGATCAAAGGAAGACATTCTGAGAACCGAACTCCTTGGGGTTTTCTCCAAATCGCATCATATTTCTGCTACAAGAGCGCCCATTTGCACGGTTGGCTTATCATCATCATGTGCCGTGTTGATAAACACGGCGGTCATGTTTCGCCATCTCCAGAGTCGTGGATCAGCTCTGTGTCCTTGTCTCCACCATACCACGTGGCCAAGCCAGCCAGATATTTACTTCTCTGCCTTCCCCTTGTTCTTTTCCCCCTCAATCTTGCCAGTTGTCACCAAGTTTGTACATAGAATACCCAAATAATACAAGGGACACGGCCAGAGTACCAACAGGGAAGTACTGCCGTAACTGTGATGCTGAAATCGAAGCAATCAAGATAGCAACAGAGAAATTACTGATTACCAGCCATGGTACACACCATCATCATCATCATTGGCACCTTGTCGTCTTGACAGACGATAGTTTGTGCTTCAAAAAGGCATAACAACAACAACCCATGGTGGTAGCGAATGTGACTGATAGGGCAAATTTGCACTAGTAAATGTTCGTTCACAGTGGGTGCGTGTGAACACGTGGTCATTTCCACCATCATGCACTATCTTACGTCTCACTACGCTCGGTGTGTGACTTATCTGCAATAATTTTCTCCTGTGTCTTTATTCCATTTCTGATATTTTCCTTCCATGTAACACGTTCAGCGGAGACCTGCTCCCAATGTGCATTATCAAGTGCATGTATCAATCATGTCCCGCTTACATACATCTTTGTATCGTAGTAGAGGAAGACCCTGAGATCTCTTACCCATCTGTAATTCCAAAATAAAAAAAAAGATGTCCTTTGGTATTCTACCATCATCCATCCTCCTAACATGTCCTACCCATCTAAGTCTACGAAGACTGAGCATGGAATAAACAGTCACACAACCTGATCTTTCCAATACTTAAGTATTTGTGATTTTGTCTTGCCACTTAATACCAAGTATTCTTCGCAGACACCGCATATGAAAATTGTTTAAACGTTTCTCTTGGTGTGAGTAAGTTATCCAGGCTTCACTGCCATAAAGAAGAGTACTAAGGACACAGGCTTGATACACAAGGACTTTTGTTTTGGCAGTAAGCTTCCTGTTCTCCCATATTCTTTTTCTTAACCTGTTCATTGTTGTTGCTGCCTTACCAATTTGGATGTTGATTTTCTTATCTAGGGATAATTTGCTATTTACCTCTGATCCTAGATACGTAAAATGTCTACTATCTCTAGTTCGGAGTCGTCAATAAAGATTGATGTTACCCCATGTGCACCTTGCGACATAATCTGTGTCTTTTTTTTCGCTAATTGTTAAACCAAATTCAGAACAAGCATTGGAGAATACAGATAGTAGACGTTGTAATTCTTCCTCAGAGTGGGTCGTAACTGCAGCATCATCTGCAAAAAGCAACTCTCTTATCAGTATCCTCCTAATTTTGGTCTTGGCCTTCAATCTCTGAGCATTGTAGAGGCCGCCATCTGAGCGTGAGTGAATATATCTACCACCATCCTGATCACGAAAGGCATATTTCAGTAGAAGTGAAAAGTATATTCCAAAGTGGGTAGGAGCTAGTACACAACCTTGCTTAACTCCACTCTTGATTTCAAACTCTTCTGAAGTTGCACCATCATCTTGATTATACCCTTCATGCCTGTGTGGAACGATTCCACAATGGACAGAAGAGTTGGTGGACAGCCAATCTTCTTTAGTGCCTTGAACAGACCCTCACGACTAACCAAATCAAATGCCTTTGTGAGGTCGATGAAGGCAATAAATAGTGGTTGATTTTGTTCCCGGCATTTTTCTTGCATTTGTCGCAATGAGAATATCGTATCAATGGTAGACCGGTTCTGTCGAAAGCCACACTGTGATTCGGGGTAGACTTGATCTCCTAGGACTTGAAGTCTGCGCAGCACAATTCTGGCAAATACTTTCCCAACAATACACAGAAGTGAGATACCCCTATAGTTGTTGCAGTCGCTCCGATCGCCCTTGTTCTTGTACAGTGTTATGATGCTTGAATCTTTGAAATCCTGTGGGACTTGTCCTTCTCGCCAGCATAGCTCTATTAGCTGGTGGATCTGTAGAGTGAGTGTGTCTTGCCAACTCCTGATAACCTCTGTTGGAATCCTATCCTTACCTGGAGCCTTGCCAGATGCAAGTTCATTTATAGCACACTTAACTTCTGTTATGGTGGGAAGTGTGTCCAGGTAGTCAAGAGTTGGTAGGGCCTCTATGGCGTTGAGGGCATCATCCGCTAGTTTGGTCTCACTTGAGTAAAGCTCCAAATAGTGCTCTACCCATCTATCCATCTGCTGTTTCTTATCAGTGATGATTTCTCCAGTCAAGGTTTTCAATGGTGTGCTTCTTTTGATCATTGGACCACAGGCTTTTTTATACCTTCATACATGCTTCTGATGTTTCCCTTATCACTTGCATTTTGAATGGACTCACATAACTTGATCCAATAGTCATTGATCTAGTCAATAGCTCTTGATCCATAGAGCCTTTTGCACATCCTTCCCAGCTTACTTCAGCTCACCGAGAGTGTTACGCGTTGTTCTTTCCTTGTTTTTTTTTTTTTTTAAGAGAGCTATTCTTTTTATCAATCAAGGTCTGCAGTGTCTGGCTGTTCATAGTGCATCAGGGTACACAACCCGTGGTACAATTGACAGATGCAAAATCAGAACTCGAGGCGCTCCTGTCTGGGAAATTGCCAGTACTACGGGCACTACTTTCTGAACTTAGCAGTCAGCATAAGGTCACCATCCAGTGGATACCATCCCACTGTGGAGTACCCGGAAACGACAGAGCTGATCGATTGGCTAAGGAAGGAGCAAAAGAAGAACAGCCCGATGTGCCCATTACATACCACCAAAAGAAAAAAGAAATGATCAAATCAGTCAGAAAGTCACCAAAACCTGCTCAAGATGACTACCACATTATGGACAGACCAGAACACGTTATCCTACGCCTCAGAACAGGACACAATAGATTACGCAACCACTTGTATACAAAATTCAAGATTGGTGAATCAGCCATGTTCACATGTGGATTTGCGTCGCAGACAGCAGAGCACATACTCCAAGATTGCCCAAAATATAACATATCTAGGCAAACCTTCTGGCCTGAAGAGACAACAGTGGAATATAAACTCAATGGACCGCTGAGTGAACTAAAAACGACAAGAGACAAGAGACAACATTGCAGTTATAGACATATATAGAACGAAAGAAAAAGAGGAAGTCACCAAGTTCTCCAGTTTATTTCTTCTCATTACGTGTCCAAAAATGTGTGACTGTCTACGTCTAATTTCTGTTGGCTAGGTAATTCTTTTTTATCTTTACAATTTGCAGCTAAAGTTTTTCTACGGAATGGGGAAACCAGCCCCACACTCAATCCTCCATCGTCGCCTCTTACGACATGCATATCAGATTACAACCTTGTTATTCTTTACTTCTTCCTAGGGTCTCGGTAACACACGGGAAGTGTGTGTGGTTCTTATATATCACTATATAACACGTACACACGCACGCATACAACCACTACCCATACCATACACATGCACGAACTCGTGTAAACTAGTAATGTAATGGACCCTTTGGACATATGCTGAGATGACTTTTCTATGGACCAATCGGCACTCGAGGACTGATGTGATCAATAGCACGACGGCCGCTCTTACTTCCCTAGACAACCCTGGTACCCATTTTAGGCTGGGTTGACTTGGGAGCCTAGATCTATTTTTAAAACTCCTCCTCGGAGCGATGGCCACCTTGTCGACAGACAAGCGTCCTAGCCACTATACTACACTACTTCGACTCACACAGACGTGTATGCCTTGAAATGACTAACGGAGGTCAGCATGGCCGAATGGATAAGAGTGCCTGTTCTTAAGCATGTGGTGTGCTGGTGCCGAGGTAGCGGGTTCAAACCCTAAACCAGTCATTGGGACTAAAATTTTGACTTCTCGTCCTTGACTAGTGAACGTAAATTACAAGTATCTCGGAAGTCAAAATTGGTTGTCCAAAAGGCGAGGGACACCGGTAATAGTGAAAGCTAATCTACACGCAAAAAAAAAAAAAAATTCCCAGTTCTACTATAAAAGTAGTAGCACGTGTATAGACTACGAGGAGTATAATAAGTCACATAGGATGACCGTTTTTGAGGAGCAGGGGCACTATATAAATCAACTATTCATCGATTTCCCTCCTCAATTTGCAATACATTTTTAGCTCTTATCGATTTTCCTCCTCAAAGGGTGATAACTTCTTATATCGATTTTTTTTTTTTAAAGTGGACGATGGTCAAGTGTTCGGGTTATTGGGTATGGTCAAGTGACCCCGCGAAGTTTAGGGTTCGGTACGTCTGGTGTACAACATAAAAGTAAAACATTCAAAATAACAAACGATTCAAAGATAATATAATAATTTTAATAAAGGGAAAAGCATATAAATAGAATACATAGTTAAATGAGAAAAGGCGTGGTAGTGACGCTATACTAGGTTAGAAAAGTGACCGCTCGGGATGTAAGATGGACAGTAGTACAACATATTTATATATATTAAAAAAGGCGTGGCTGCAATGACTTGAGAGGGGTAGTATACTAACCCGTGTTCTATCATCAAAGGAAAATCGTAATAAAGTATGGCTCCCTGCGGAGTACAGTGTAACGTATAGCTAGCTGTCCCATGGGTCTTAAAACCCATATTTTTTTACGGCTAGGAATAAAAATGGCCGGTGGTTGTTAAAAGTTGCTGGATATGGTTTAGTATCATAAGTGTTATAGAAACATCATCATCATCATAGACAGGTGTAGGATGGCCCGGCTCAATGACGTAAGTGGGGCGGGGTGTTTTGATGAGTGTTGTATAGTGACCCGTTTTCTAGCTTCAAAAGACAACCATGAAAATTAACATATTGCGGGTTATTATTGGTTGTAGTTAGTAATCACTATCATTATACATTATGGAAACATCATCATCATTTGTTGATCTTAAGAGTTATATCGAATCAAGTCAGTTTTACCGATGCTAATCGGGGACATCTAGCAGTATGGACTACAATCAACAAGAGTGGTAGATGTGGGTGTCGATGTATTGATTTGTCTGAGTATGTTGGCGTGTTTGTATCGGCGTGTCACTGGGGTATGTATTACGTTGTGTGTGTGTTCCCACCCCCCCCCCCACCCCCGTGTTTTATCGATATTGTCTATTGCCAGCTCTGTTTTATTTGAAAACATCTAAGGTCAGCGGCGTTGTAGCTAGAAACAACAACTTAATACTGCATTTCTCTTTTAATGGTGTATATGGAAAAGAAGTGACCGCTGTTTTTAAGGGAGAGATTATGGGTTACACATCTAAAAATGAAAACAAAAACGTAAAAACACACAGATTGTTATATAAAAATAAAGAAACAAGTGAAAACAAAACTTACTTAGTTGTATCTTGGCTATTCTGGTGTTATAGATGTCAGTGGTCATAACAGAATGATATAGCCGAAGCGATTTTTCTTTTCGCAGTTACGAAGACACTTTCAATAAGATGCGGCCAATGATAAAGCGGATGTTTCACGTTATGACGTCATCACCTTTTAGAATTACAAAAGACAGATATTTCAGCAACATATTATTACGCAACATCCCAATAAAACTAACTGTATAGTACATAGTACACAAGATACCACAACTCGCGCCAGTACATAACACATGCTGGTATATTACCTAATTTCTGCACCACCTGTATGCAACAGACAATACCCAACATATACAAATGCTTAGTGAAACAACAAGCATCACCACTACATAATCAAACGCTTAATGTCCTGAGAAAATATATGTAGCTACCTTGTTATATGCCCTCAAATTGACCATCACAGACATAGGCATACACCCAAAATTAGTTATATGATTAACCTACTACATACATCTGTTAGTCGAAACTCGGGTGGGAGTATCGATTTTTACACACATACTACACATCGTCATTTTATTTCATCCCAACACAACCGTTACTACTACTACTACTACTACTACTACTACTACTACTACTACTACTACTACTACTACTACTACTACTACTACTATTACTACTACAACGACGACTATCACCACCACCGCTACTACTAATATTACTACTATTAATCCTACCACTAACTACTAGTCCTTCTCCGCCTCTTTTTCGTTTTTTCCTACTGTTACTACTACTACTACTACTACTACTACTACTACTACTACTACTACTACTACTACTACTACTACTACTACTACTACTACTACTACTACTACTACTACTACTACTACTACTACTACTATTGCTACTACTACTATTGCTACTACTACTACTACTACTACTACTACTACTACTACTACTACTACTACTATTACTACTACTACTACTACTACTACTACTACTATTGCTGCTGCTGCTATTACTACTATTTCTACTACTACTATAGCTACTACTATTACTACTACTATTGATACTACTACTATTATTACGAATATTATTACTTCTTGTATTACTGATCTATACTGTCGGAGATCTAATTTATGGAGAGTCATACTCACCCACGCCAGGCGACAAGTCTCTTGCTGATGATGATGCTGGTGACTACTACTACTGCTACTATTGCCTCTACGACTACCACTATTGCATGAAGATAACGACGTTAATTAGGATTCCAGTAGAGTTAGTCAACACATGAATTGATACATACCATCGGAGACAGCAATTTGTGGGTAGGTATGATTGCCCGCGCCAGACGACATGTCTCTTGATGATGCTGACAACTACTAACATCTCTTCTCCACTACTATTACTATCTGCTGCTACCTCTACTTTTCCCCGATAATGTTGCTGGAATATATATATTACTACAGATAGTAATACTACTTCTATTACTTAGACAGATAGCCTAATGACAATTATGTAAACCTAAGGCCTAGAATTGTCCAGGCAGGAACACTGAACTGATCCACACGAGTGGTGACCGAGTGAAATGGCGAGTCATGACCAACCACGCTTACCGGCATGGCACTTGCTGATGTTGTTTTGGTCATCAAACCTACACCTATATGTTGCGCTGGGTGAATCTATTTGTCTCATTAAACGCAAGCCACGTGTTTTCCCGCCCACAAAAGACAACGTTAATACATCGACCCCAAGTTAGCAAACATTCTTTTACAGAGGTAACGTCCATAGAATTAATGGCGCCGGCTATGTCATTCTGTTATGACCACTAACATCTATAAGACAAACATAGCCAATATACAACTAGGTAATTTTTTTTTTTACTTGTTTCTTTATTTTTATATAACAATATTTGTGTTTTTATGTTTTTTTGCTTTTTTTTTTTTGTTTGTTTGTTTTTTTAATTTGACGATATGTAACCCATTATCCCGCCCTTAAAAACAGTGGTCACTTCTTTTCCATATACATCATTAAAAGAGAAATGTAGTATTAAGCTGTTGTTTCTACCTACAACGTCGCTGACGGTACATATTTTCAAATAAAACAGCTAGCATTACAACAATATCGATAAAACACGGGAAAAGATACACACTCACACACAACGTAATACATACCCCAGTGACATGCCGATATAAACACGCCAACACACCCAGACAGACAAAGCAATACATCGATACCAACATCTACCACTGTTGTTCGTTGTAGTCCGTACTGCTAGATGTCCCAACTGGCATCGGTAAAACTGACTTGATTCGATATAACTCTTAAGAACGAAAACAAATGAAGATGATGTTTTTATAGTCTATGGTGATAGTGATTACTAACTACAGCCATTAATAAGCCGCAATATGTTAATTTTTATGGTTTTACTTTGAAGCTAGAACATGGGTCACAATACAACACTCATCAAGACACCCCATCCCCCTTACGCCATTGAGCCGTGCCCACCTACACCAGTGTATGATGATGATGATGATGATATTTCTATAACACTCATGATACTAAACCACACCCCGCTCCATTTAGCAATCAACGGTTATTTTTATTCCTACCCCATGAAAAATCTATGTTTTAAGACTGATGGGACAGCTATCTATAAGTTACACTGTGCTCCGCAGGGAGCCATACTTTATTAGGTTATCCTTTGACGATAGAAAATTGGTCAGTATATGACCCCTCTTAAGTCATTGCGGCCACCGTTTATATATATATATATATATATATATATATATATATATATATATATATATATATATGTGTGTGTGTGTGTGTGTGTGTGTGTGTGTGTGTGTGTGTGTGTGTGTGTGTGTGTGTGTGTGTTAAAATACTGTCCATCTTACATCCCGAACGGTCACTTTTCTAAACTAGTATAACGTCACTACCACGCCTTTTCTCATTTAACAGTGTATTCTATATATGTTTTCCCTGTAATAAAATTATTATATATCTGCTCTTTGAATCGTTTGTTTGTTATTTTGAATGTTTTACTTTTATGTTGTACACTAGACGTACCCAACCCTAAATTTCTAGGGGTCACTTGACCATACCTACTAATCCGGCGACTTGACCATCGTATAAATTTTTAATCGATGTCAGAAGTTATCACCCTTTGAGGAGGAAAATCGATAAGAGCTAACAATAGATTGCAAATTGAGGAGGAAAATCTATGCATAGTTGATTTATATAGTGCTCGCCCTCTCCTCCTACTCCTCCTCCTCAAAAAGTGTAATCCTATGTGATTTACTATACTACTACTATGTTTGAGTTCAAATTGAGCTAACGCCAAAAAACAAATTGACGAACCAAGTTTGTGGGGCCATTCACAGTAAATCAATCCCTGGTGTAAGACCTAGAGTAGGCCGATCTAAACCATTGGTCATTAGTCATTAGTCGTGGTTCCAACATCACAGCAAAGGGTCATCCCCATTATGCTCCGTTCCCGTGCCAGTGAATATCACATAAAATGTTCCTCACTGCCCCATGTGAAGCGTGGAAAAGACAGGAGTATTGACAAACAACGGGCCGCTCAGGCACACTGTGCAAAATGCCACCGCCAGAATATCACCACAAAAGTCCTCTACGAACAATACAGCTCACCCGTGATGGAATTGACAGTCACTTTCCCAACTAGATGTTCACCCACAAAGTCTCGACGTTTCTAGATATTCCAACATTGCCGTTCCGTTTCTAGATGTTTTCTAGCTACCAGGCCATTTTTCCTCCGAAATGTAGATCACGCAACAAAACAACCTCGAACAGATGCAATGAAATACCTCACTTTACATAACGCCGGTCTCTGTGGCTAAGGGCTTGCGTTTGCTGTTTGTGAGCCCGTATACCCGGGTTCGATACCCGGGTTCGATACACGGCGGTGCTGGTTTTTTTTCGAAAAAGGTATAGGGGCCGGTCGTTCAGAAAGCAATGGCAAACTACTGAACGTAACGCTTGCCTAGTACATCAACAGCAGCTGAAAATGCTGGTGTTGGCTGCAACTTATCCCGTAAGGCAGGGGTGGGCAAACCTTTCGTTCGGAGGGCCGCATTGACAGATGTAAAGCTATTGGCGGGCCGCATATATATATATATATATATATATATATATATATATATATATATATATATATATATATATATATATATATATATATATATATATATATATATATATATATATCCATTTTGTTTACAGCAACCTATCACAATAAGTAATTATTAATTATTTATAGGTTATTAAGCAGTATAAATAACTAATTATTGCAATTTTATTTTATTTATACACTTATACATTATTTTGACAATATGGACAAAACTTTTTACTAATTTGTTAACACGATTTTACAACTTGTTATTATAACAAATATTCTTTATTATCTATCAATGGCTTTAATTTAGACACACAGCGATTACATTGTCACTACAGTTGTTGATTTCTAATGAGATGTATGTAACTGCCTGTAATTTGTGACAATATTCTTGAAATCTGGAGCAAGTTTACTTGTTGAAATTCGCCTGACAGCATGCAAGTTGCAGTCCGACAATAAAGACCTATTCTTAGATTTGTTGATCTTCAAGCAAGAGAATGCTTGTTCGCAAATGTATATTGATCCAAATAATGATAAAAGTTTAGCTGCAAAGTTTTTCAAATTGGGAAATGATTCTTGTGATAAAGATCCATAGAAATCCAGCAAACCATCTGTCTTAAATTTCTCTTTCAGGTCATGATCTGCTTGTAAGTCAAGCAGCTCCAACTGTATGTCCTCTGTGGCCTCTGCACTAAAAAGGTGAACTGAGAATATTGAACTATGGCTCTAATTTCTTGAAATCTTTGAATCTCCATCCAAATTCTTCAATCAATGCATCTAATTGGGCTTTGTATTTTTCAGTCATTTCACCAGAAATGGTTTCTTGTTTCAGCAAAGGGAAGTGACAAAATCTTTTTTCACTTGCTTGTCTGGAGAACAGTGAGAGTTTTGCCTGAAATGATTTTACTTATACATACAATTCATGCGCAAACACACCATTGCCCTGAAGTTTGACATTCAGTTCATTTAACTTTTCCGTAATTTAAATGGCAAACATAAAGTCTAACTGCCACTCTTTATTGACAATGTTAGTATTAAAGTCACATGCAATGCCCTTCATCTCTAGGAACATCACTATTTCTTCTCTGAGTTCCCACACTCGCCTCAAAACCTTGCCGAGACTCAGCCATCGAACATTGGTGTGGTTCAGGACATCGGAATGTTCAGTTTCCAAATCGTCAAGTAATGACTTGAACTGTCTGTGATTAAGTCCTCTTGATCTGATGAGGTTGATGACACTGACAACTGGGTCAATAACATGCTTGATATTCAAAACAGTTTTACACATACTTTCTTGAGGAATCACACAGTGAAGTGGTAATAATGTGTGGTCTGGATATTATGCTTTAATCTTATAACTTATCAACTTTACCAGACCTACATTTTTT
Source organism: Cepaea nemoralis (assembly GCA_014155875.1). Taxonomy (NCBI): domain Eukaryota; kingdom Metazoa; phylum Mollusca; class Gastropoda; order Stylommatophora; family Helicidae; genus Cepaea; species Cepaea nemoralis. The sequence goes on from JACEFZ010009116.1 coordinate 136,712, forward strand.
CCAGTCAAAGCACGAGCTTCGTCAGTTGTAACACTTGCCCTCTTGTTCCAAACCAACCCAGTTCTTTCAATACAGTTAGTAACAGCATTGAATATATCATGGCCTGTGGCTGTGTCTTAGAGTGACTTAACACTAAGTTTGGCACTTATGGACTGAATGGTTCGATGTGCAACGAGGATGATCTGTCGACTAACTAACTAACTGACTTAACACTCAGTAACTCTTCAGTGAGTTTGAAAGAAGTGTTTATTCCACGTATAAATATCAATAATTGGGCAGTATCATGTACACCGGTACTCTCATCCAATGCAAGACAGTACCACAACAATTTTTTACTTGCATCTTGAAGTTTATGCATCAAATTGTCACTGATCTTGTCAACACGTCTGACCACAGTTCTCCTTGATAAAGTAATGTTGTCAAATCTTTTTTTTATTTTTGGTTCTGGACACATAATGTTTGCTGCATCTAGCAAACATTCTTTGATGAACTCGCCATCATAAAATGGCTTGTTCTGTTTTACAATTGTGTGTGACAGCACAAGGCTAGCTTCAGTTGCAGCATCTTGAATTGAAGACTGTTTAGTGAAAACAGTTTGCTGTTTCTCCAAATTTTTCACCAACTCAAGGCATTTCCTTTCCTTCTTTTCGGTCACTGACTCACGACACAACAAGCACACTGATTTGCTACCAACTTTTATAAAACAGTACTTAGTTGTCCATTCATCATTAAAAACACGGCATTCATCTTCAATCTTACGTTTGTTATAGACACTCATCATAACGGTACATGAAATTCTGAAAAATTCAACAACATAACTTCAAAACGAATTTACAAATGTTATTTCTAAATGCCCTCGCGGGCCGCATAAAATCACTTGGCGGGCCGCATGCGGCCCACGGGCCGTAGTTTGCCCACCCCTGCCATAAGGGATACGCAAAAATATATGACATAACGCCGTCACGCAGCAGTAGTAGTAGTAGTAGTAGTAGTAGTAGTAGTAGTAGTAGTAGTAGTAGTAGTAGTAGTAGTAGTAGTAGTAGTAGTAGTAGTAGTGGTGGTGGTAGTAGTAGTTGCTGTTGTATTGAAGGAGTAGTAGTAGTAGTAGTAGTAGTTGTTGTTGTGGTGGTGGTGGTGGTGGTTGACACGCAAGCTGGCTTGCCATCTGACTGATGAAGGATTATTACAATTGAATCTGTATGTTTGCAATAACTACTTGATGTCGTTAACTGGCATAGAATTGTGGTCGCTATCAAAACAGTTATTGTTGCATATAACACAATACTTGTTGTTAGATACTAGGGGTAAAGTCCCGTAGAATATCTTGTCATCGGAATTTGAAGTGTTACGCTTTCACATATTCTAGGTAATAGTGTAAAGAGAAAGAGTGGTCACTTCCTTTCTTCACCTCTTTTCTTTTCCAAATAAGACAGTGATTTTAATCCAGTCACCAGCAGTGACATGGTTTTATCCATCCGGCCATGCTGACCTCGGTTACTGTTGTTGTTGTTGCTGTTGCAAGTGTATTAAAGTGGGAGGAGGAGTAGTTGTTGTAGTTGTAGCAGTAGTTTGTAGTAGTAGTAGTAGTAGTAGTAGTAGTAGTAGTAGTAGTAGTAGTAGTAGTAGTAGTAGTAGTAGTAGTAGTAGTTGTAGTAGTAGTAGTAGTAGTAGCAACAGCAGCAGTAGTAGTAGTAGTAGTAGTAGTAGTAGTAGTAGTAGTAGTAGTAGTAGTAGTAGTAGCAGCAGTAGCAGTAGTAGTTGCAGCCGTAGTAGAGCAGCAGCAGTAGCAGCAGCAGCAGCAGCAGTAGTAGTAGTAGTAGTAGTAGTAGCAGCAGCAGCAGCAGCAGCAGCAGCAGTTGTAGTAGTAGTAGTAGTAGTAGTAGTAGTAGTAGTAGTAGTAGTAGTAGCAGCAGCAGCAGCAACAGCAACAGTGGTAGTAGTAGTAGTAGCAGCAGCAGCAGCAGCAGTAGTAGTAGTAGTAGTAGTAGTAGTAGTAGTAGTAGTAGTAGTAGTAGTAGTAGTAGAAGCAGCAGCAGCAGTGGTGGTGGTAGTAGTAGTAGCAGCAGCAGCAGCAGCAGCAGTAGTAGTAGTAGTAGTAGTAGTAGTAGTAGTAGTAGTAGTAGTAGTAGTAGTAGTAGTAGTAGTAGTAGTAGTAGTAGTAGTAGTAGTAGTAGTAGTAGTAAAATCTGTATGTTTATCTTCGCTTCCTTCCTTTATTTCCCAAATAAGACAGTGCATTTAATATTTTAATCCAGTCATCAGCAGTGACATGACGACCACAGGGCGGCCGCGAGCGGCTAAGAAACAGTATATCGCTGTCAACACTAGTACTATTGTTGTTGATGTCTTGGCAAGTTTACGTTCAATAGTTTGCCATTGCTTTCTGATCGACCGGCTCCCATACCATCACGTTTAAAGCAGCACGACACGGTCTGCTGCCAAATCGGTCGCAGCTGTGTTTCGAACGCAGCTAAGCGGCCTCGCGAATCGCTTCCGCAAGACCTTCGCCTCGGAGACAAGAAAATATTAGTAAGTTGCATATTTTTGAAGAACGTGGAAGTCAACCCCAGCATTTTTGGGCTGTTGGTGACGAGGTGGCCCAACTCCCGCATCGTTTTTATTAGATTGGGTCCGGATAGCACTCAGAAAACCCCATTTATATATTTATGTATTATTTTGTATTTTTATCTATATATCCGTATATTAACTAAGATCGTCTTTGTTTAGTGTATTTATATAATAAAACTATAGAGAGAGAGAGAGAGATAGAGAGAGATAAAATACGATTTCTTCTAATATTTAGAAGTAGATGTAGTGTAGAGTTTGTGTACAAGCCAAGAAATCAAGTCAGGCTGAATTTTATATTTAATTTGGCCACAGGAAGTCGAGGCGAACTCTCCTGCAAGGGAAGTTAACTTCTGGTAGAACCCTGACTTCTACTATTTTGATCTGAGTACTGGACTGCGAAGGATTGGCAAAGCTTCCTGGCTAAAACAGAACAATCTTTTTCTGGCTCTTGTTAAGCCGTAAAATTTATAATCGCCATAGAAAAGCCATTGCCACTTCTCACCCGAAAGGTCCGATCAAACCCAGTTGCAGGGTGAGTTCAGAATAATTTTGTTTACATTTTTCTGTGTGTGTCGATATGCCGGCGAAAATCTACTAATTTACTAAAAAGGCCATGCCGATCGATAATAATTAATTATTATATTAATTAATAGATATTAATATTATTATTAATTACAACTAGTGTTAGTTAACTAATCACTAAAATTAGTACCATGTTTGTGCCATGTTTTAGTTGAGAGAATAAATAAGTTACAATTAATTATTATTAATCTCTATCTTGCCCTGTCAGATTATTAGTACTTTACTACTAGTACTACTACCATGTGGTCCAATATGGCCCACTTAACAAAGTTCAAACCTTGGGGGAATTCTCCAACCATAATATTGTTCTTATGTATAGTGAAAGTAATCTTCAACCCAGCTAAGAAATCTTCTGGATAATTAATTATGTTGTAATAAATATAAGGAAGACTACTGCTAGTGGTACAACTCATAACTCATTAAGTGAACTTGTGTTTCATGGATTTAATGGTTCAATCATGTACATCGTGACGTTATAGTTGTGTGTGATTTCATTTCATTCTATTTAATTCATCAAATAATATGTGATGTTAATTCATCATATGGAGTGTAGTTAGTGTGTTTCCACACTTGGAAAATGACGTGTGTTGTTTCATAGATTTAATGGTTAATGTATATGGTGACGTCGTAGTTGTGGCGTCTGAGTTTTCCATTCCATTGAAGTCATCCGATAATCCATCCATCATGTGCCTTGTGGGTAAGTGTGAGCGGTCATGTTTTGCCATCTCACTCGATCACCAGAGTCGTGGATCAGCTCTGTGTTTCTGTCTCGACCATGCCACGAGGCCAAGCCATCCAGGTATTTGCTTCTAGGTCTTCCTCTTGGTCTGTTCCCTTCGATCTTACCAGTTGTCACCAAGTTCTCCAATTCATTTCTTCTCACAACATGCCCAAAAAATTTTGACTGTCTGCGTCTAATGTCTCTAATCAGTTTACGATCTTCATTTGTTTCTTGAAGGACCTGTTCATTGGTCTTTCTGGCTGTCCATGGTATTCTTTGCATTTTCCTCAGAAACCACATTTCTACAGCCATCAGATGTTTTTCAGCTTGACTGCTCATTGTCCAAGCTTCACATCCATATAAAAGTACAGGTTCCATGTAGCACCTCAACACTCTTTTTCTCGTTTAATTGACATCTTTTTATTGGTCAGTATGTTTTTCATCTTGCTAAAGGCTACTTTAGACATGGTGATTCTTGTTCTCATCTCTTCAAGGCATCTCCCATCAGATGTTATTACTGTTCCGAGATAATTGTACCTATTCACTTATTGAAGAATATTCCCATTTACTTGTATATTACATTGTGGTATTTTGTTCTTCCTAGTGACGACCATAATCTGTGTCTTTTTACAATTTAATTCTAACCCTCATTGTTCACTGTGTGTAAAAACTACATCTACTAAATGTTGCAGGTCCTGTTCAAGCATCCTTATCATGTCGACATGTCTCACGCTTATCGAAAGCCTTTGTGTAGTCAATAAAGCAAAGGTGTAGATCTTTGCTTACTTCTATAGATCGTTCAATTATGGTTCTCAGTAAATACATCCGATAATATATACTGTTAATTCATTATGTGAATTGTGGTTCATGTTTCCATGATTAATCAATGACTTAGAATATATATATATATATATATATTTTAGGAATGTGGTCTTCGACGTAGAGCATTTAAGTGATTGTACATGTTTGATCTAAATATCAGAAGTGAGAATAGTATATCATTTGTGTGCTATTTTCATTAGACCAGTGTGCTGTTGTAGATTTCAGTATAAGGAATCAGCTATGTAAAATAAGATAGCACATGCTATTTAAAGTTATATGAGGCGTGTAGGCCATGCAGGACTAGGACATCGCCAAAAGAATTTACAACTCTGTCTTGAAGGATTATTCACCCCTTCTCACTGTCATTCGCAGAGCCTACACCCTGATCAACAGTAGCCGTAGTCACGACCTGTGATTGAGCTACACACCACTCACGTTGATGCAGCAGAGAGTGGAGTCCATACCACTAACCAGTCAGCACCTTTCAGCTTACAATCCAGGAGGCCAAGGATAAACAGATAGTGGCTAACCACCCGTTTGCCACTGCACAGCAATCACCAATTTATATCCGCTATTGGTTATGATACACTGTCTGTAATTACATCCGCAAGCTGATTATAATCTTGTAGAAATTTAGTCTAACCAGAGATCTGCACATCTCTAATGTGTCAGTGAGTTCCCCGTGGGGCTCACGTAGTGTTTTTTAGAATTAAACAAGCTATGTTATATTTGTAATTTTAACAAACTGAGTCTGTCATTATAGAATTAGATTAATAGCATCATCAGATTGTGTGACGAGTGAAAGGACTATATCTATGCTTATAAATCTGTCTTCTTCTTCTTCTTCTTCGTTCATCCGGAGTTTTTTTTTCGGATGTGACTGCGTTGTGCCTGTTTACAGCAGAGCTGCGTTCTTGCGCCATCAGGCCGACACATCCGACTTCTGCTGGCATTTGTTGACCGGGTTAACCTTCCCGGGGGTTTCTTAGGACGTTTGACTCTCACTGTTGTGGTGTTATCCCCCATCCCAGCTGGTCCATATAGAACAGCCAAAGATCCTGGTCAGCCCTCAAGGGAAGGCAGGGGCAGACCATGGGCATTCCCCGCCATCCAAGGAGGCTTCCATAATTGCAGAGCCGATACATAGCGCTCTGGTACTGGGCTCACCCAAGGAATCGTCACGTCCTGCACATGGCTGCTTAGCCTCACTTCCGTATATTGGGCCTTCCGTTCACCATAGGCTGTTCTTCCGGAAACCAGAAGTATGCAGTCTGCAGATGACATCCACACAGTGAGCTTTCGATTCGGACTTTCCATGTAATGGATTTGCTATCCAAGCAATATTCCATTTCGTGCCACTAGGACACTTTTCCACCTTTTATGAAGTCCACACAGTGGGCTTTAGATACGGACTTTCCACGTAATGGAATAAATCTGTCTTATCTCCTGTTGTGTGAGAATACATTGGGGGGGGGGGGGGGGGGGGGGGGGGCTCATTATTCACCCAGGCATGTTAGCAGGAATCACTTGACATACTGTCTTTGTTTGTTAGTACAATTAGTCGTCATAACTTTCCGCCTGGCACTGTTTAGAAGTAGTGATCCATTCTGGGACTTTGAAAGATCATCCTTCTAGAATTGCGAGCCTTTTGATCGCTTCTTCAGCAGTGGTTAGATTCTCTATTCGTATGTCTATTTTATATTTACTTTGATTTATTGTCCATCCTAGTAGTATACGCAACGCTACAGTGATTTCTTGGCAAGTTTACATTCAGTAGTTTGTCATTGCTTTTTGAACGCCCGGCACAAATACCATTGTATGAAAACCAACACAAGACGGACTGCTTTCAAAGCAGCTCTGTTTCGAACGCGGCATGAGGGATTACGAATTACTTCCATAACACCTTCTCCAAGAGCCAAAAGAAATATTTACAATTTATTGAGGAAATAATACCAACCTAGACCTTTTCTCATCGGATCTGTATGTTTTGTGCAGAATCAAACCCTAAAGGTAAAGGTAGTCCCATAACCGATGCCGCCCTCGGGGTGTGAAGTGTTTGTTTTCATATATTATAGGCCTTGATATATGAGGTAGGGTGGTCAGTTCCCTTCCTCTTTGTCTTTCCTCCCAATAAACTCTTAAAATTGTCTAGTACCATTTTCTTCTTCTTCTGCATTCACCCGGAGTTTTTTTTCCGGATTTGATTGCGTTGTGCCTGTTTACAGCTGATCTGCGTTCTTGCGCCGTTAGGCCGACACATCCAACTTCTGTTGGCATTTGTTGACCGGGCTAACCTTCCCGGGGGTTTCTTAGGACGTTTGACTCTCACTGTTGTGGTGTTATCCCCCACCCTAGCTAGCCCATATAGAACAGCCAAAGGCATCCTGGTCAGCCCTCAAGGGAAGGCAGGGGCAGACCATGGGCATTCCCCGCCATCCAAGGAGGCTTCCATAATTGCAGAGCCAACACACAGCGCTCTGGTACTGGGCTTACCCAAGTCACGTCCTGCATAATAATAATAATAATAAGTCTTTATTTTCAAAGGGTTAAGAATTGGGCACGCAGGCCCGTCTGACATTCTGCCCTTCTTCTCTATTTCCTCTCATACATTCTTTCATTCAACATCACTTATGAAGCAACTTTTGACAACAAAAGAACATTAAAACGCATGAAAAATAATCAATAACAAATGACTCACTGAGGCAGTGTTTAACATGGGCATTATAAATACCTAAGGAGGGTGTAACGTGCCATACATAAGGGAATGTTTTTTGGCTAGTTGTCGTTTGAGATAAGTTACCATTATTGTCTTTTTTGTGTTGTTTGTTATGGGGGCATGTAGTCTGTACTAAGGTAGTGTTCAAACAGCATATGGCTGCTTAGCCTCACTTCCGTATATTGGGCCTTCCGTTCACCATAGGCTGTTCTTCCGGAAGCCAGAAGAATGCAGTCTGCAGATGACATCCACACAGTGAGCTTTCGATTCAGACTTTCCATGTAATGGGTTTGCTATCCAAGCAATATTCCACTTCGTGCCACTTTTTCCACCTTTTATGAAGCCCACACAGTGAGCTTTTGATTCGGACTTTCCACGTAATGGATTTGCTATCCAAGCAATATTCCATTTCATGCCTCTGGGAGGCTTGTGTAACCGACATGCCTGTGGTATGAAGTGTGGCAGTCTAAATACTTCTTCATGCACCTTTAAATGTCAACCTGAATGTAGTTAAAGTAAGCTGCAGTTAACTTGAGCTGGTTGATATGTCCATAGAGCTTGTCCTCGAATGAAGCAGGTGTGGGCCAAAATATCTTTCTCTGTTCTGCATATATTGGGCACTCCTGCAGCAAATGTTTAGCTGTCATTTTACCAGTTCCACAATTACATTCATCGGTATCTCCTATCTTTAGTTTATTGAACAAGTGGTATTTCAGCCTGTTATGTCCTGTGCGGAGTCTGAAGATTGCTACTTGTTCTCTTCGGTCGAGTTTGTAATATGCATCATCCTTCCGGTGGCCTGGATGTTCTGATTCCCATTTGGCTCTATAAGTGCTTTTTATAAACCTCTTTGCCTCATTATAGGTTATGTCTATGTCAGGCTGTGGTAGTCGTCCACCCTCTTTTGCTAGTCTGTCAGCCTCTTCATTTCCAGGTATACTGCAATGTGATGGGATCCACTGTATTACAACTTTTTTGGATTTCTGGCATAGACCATGGAGTGCTGCTCTTAGGTCAGCTAGTTCTGTGCTGTTTTTGCTCTTCAGTATTGAGACAGCTGACTTTGCATCTGTGAAGATAGCTATTTGCTTCTCTTTATTTTCCTCCATCAAGAGCATTTCTGCTGCAGTTTTCAAAGCCTCTACCTCCGCTTTGAAGTTACTTGAAAATTTTCCAGTTGCCACTGACTGTTTTTTTCATTCCATTTTTTAAATTTAGGAGAATTCCTCCTCCATTTTCTATTGAATTTTTGGCTGATCCATCTGTACATGCATGGGTCCAATTGCTGCTCGGGTAATGTTCTTTTATGTAGTTTAGGGTTATTTTTCTTCTTTCGGTTTCATTCTGAGTGTTCTTTTTCTCAATACCAGGAATGTTTTCTATCATCTCAGGCAGTTGCTGCTGTCTCCAAGCTGGGAACTTGTCTGCATTGTAAATGGGTTTGAACGTTGATATGTTAAGTATAGGATCTGCCCTAATCTTTTTGTTTTGCAGTTGCTACAAAATTGCTACGCTTCAGTCTTCCCTTTCCAAAACCATTAAACCTGCTATACATAGGGTGGTCTGTCAATCTTCTAAATTTTTCAGCTTGTTGCTGGGCTCTGCTATCTCTTCTATCCTGCATTGGTTGTAAACAAGTGATCTTTTCTAATTCATTAACAGGTGTTGTCTTCAGGCTTCCAGTTATGATTCGCATTCCTTGATTTTGGACTCTACTTATTTTGTTAAAGTTTGACTTAGCTGCTGTTGCCCAAGCTGCAATGCCATATTCCAGTACTGGCCTCACCCGTCCAGTATATAACTTCTTGAGAACTTTCTCATCTGCTCCCCACGTTGTACCAGCAAGCTTTTTCATGATTGCCATTCTTTGCCTTGCTCTTGTTCGATTTTTCTCAACCTGTGTCTTCCATGTCAGGCGACGATCAAAGGTGACTCCCAGATAGTTTGGATTTTCTTCATGGCGCAATATTTTTCCATTCAATACCAGCTTAGGTTGCTGAGTTTTATTTGAGAGGGAGAACACTGTGCATGTTGTTTTCTCCTCACTTATCTTCACTAGCCATGATTTTGACCAGTCCTCTAGCGCTAATAAGGCTTGCTGTATTCTGCTGTTAGCTGTACTAATATATTCTTCAGATGTCCATATGGCTAGGTCATCTGCAAAGGAGGATGTGTGTACTCTGGCTGGAAAATTTTCTGTGATGTCATTTATATATGCTAGGAATAATGTTGGTGAAAGAACTCCTCCTTGGGGGACACCTTGCTCCAACAGCATCATTTTGCTGGTTTGTCCTTGTACTTTTGTCCTGGCAGTTCTGTTCTCAAGGTAGTGGCTGATCCATTTATACATTTTCCCACAAACATGCATTTTTTGCAGTTTTACTTTCAGTCCTTCCTTCCATACTTTATCAAATGCTTTTTCTAAATCAATCCAGACCACTAGTGTGTGTTTTTTCTCTTGGAAGCCATCCTCTATTTCCTGAGCTGTATAGGTTATTTGATCTTCAGTGGATCTGTACTTTCTGAATCCTGCTTGGTGTGGTGTTAATAGTTTGTTTTTTTCCAGGTGCCATGTTAGCCTGCCATTGATAATGCTTTCCATTAATTTTCCTACACAGCTAAGTAGACTGATAGGTCGATAGCCATTTGGTTCTTCCAGGTCTTTTCCTTTCTTTGGGACAGGTATTAGTATAGCTTCCTTCCATGCCTGTGGGACTATTCCTCTCTTCCAGTTGTAATTTAGGACTGCTAGTAGTTTCTTTTGTGCCTTAGTGCCTAGTCCTATTAGCATTTCATTTGTGATTCCATCCTTTCCTGGTGATTTCTTCTTTTTTAGGGTATTCATTGCCTGTTCCATTTCTTCCATTGTTAGATTTGCCATCATATATTCTGCTGCTGTCTCTGTATTACTATGATGTATCTGTCTTTGATTGCTTTCTCCTGTTCGGTTGTAATATCAATGTGGTTTGCACTGGCATAATGCTCCATTAGTGCATTTGCAGCCTTTTTTCCTGTAAGCAAGGCATTTCCTTGTTTAATTGTTATTTGTTTGTTTCTAGGTCCTTCATTGTTCATGGCTTTCACTAGTTTCCATAGTTTGTATCCATCCCTGTCAAAGTTCAGGTTTTCTGTTTTTTCCCTCCAACAATCTCTTGTTGTTTGATGTGTCAGTTATATTCCTGTTTGAGAGTTTAAGGTCCTTATCTGCTGGGCTATACAGATTGTAAATTCTTATTTTCACATCCTTTATGATTATATCAACACCTATAATTTCTGTTTGGTTGTCAGAGATCACAGATACTTCGCTGCAAGGTATTGTATTTCGTGTAAGTATTAGAACTCCTCCTTTGTGTCCTTCGCGGTCAAAACGTGTGGCCTCTGACTGAGAATTTGTGATTGGCATTGAGGTGTGTCTCTTGAATACATGCCACATCTATTCTATCTTTATGAAGACGCTGTGTTAGGGAGACTTTCTTGTTATAAACTCCTTCGGCATTGCACTGTAGTATGTTGAGTGTCCGGGGTGTTTGGTCAATAGCTCTTAACCTACTCCAGTACTCCTCTGTGCCTTGACTCCACAGCACAGGGGAAGGTGACCACCAGTAGTCATTGGTGGACCCCCTCGAGGCAGGGGGCCCGGCACTATCACCGCCTGATGGGACTTCGTGGGATTAGCACCATAACGATTAATTTTAAATTGTGACATGAATCAAGTTACGTTGCACAGCTTTGTCAAGCCTGTGGCTCAATACATCCGATTTCGACAAGCATTTTTAGGGGTGCTTTCCCTAGCCTTTGACTGTCCCCAGTCTACCTACAAGGCAGCAGGTTTGTGTGTCGCTTTGTCTGGTCCCTCTCCCTTGACCTGTCCGACATGGGTGACCCTACCAGTAGCTGTGCTACCGTCGGCATAGCTCTTGGGGTCATTGGAACGCGCAAGCCACTCTACCTCGTCACGGTGGACACACAGCAGAGGGGGTACCATTTTTATCAGACTGGATCTACCGCTGGGCCTTGCTGATTGGAAACAATAAATCTTCCCTCTCTTGGGAATGGAACCCGGATCGTTGCCTGGGAGGGCAAGAGCACTGACCGCTAAACGACCGCAACACTTGACCTAGTGTCATCCGAGTATGCCTCTCCGCACAGTTGAAGTTCCAGGTCGGTTTTGCACATCCTCTGGTTTCTGAGTTTAGAGAGGGGGAGGAGATATCTGCAACACGGTCTTAGCAAAAATGATATTTCGGTACCTAGTTGAAAGGAAAGTCTCCACTTCTACCTCATTCCGACAGGTGCAATCACTATTCAAGGCTCAAGCAATTTAACGCCAATGCGTAGAACTGAGTTAAAATTCAGTCTTCCTGAACAGTCATAAACAATTTCCATAGTTGTTTTGAATTGAATTGACCAGCTGGAGAAAGCGGGGGAACAGACTGAGAACCCGTATGTGGAGAGAATGATACAACGGGGAATCGGGGGTTGTTCGGAAGAATCTCAACACTGCGAGCGAAGACCAGGGATGAAGACAAGGGGACAGAGCACGTGTGGAAATGTTCTGAAATGCAGCAATGTTGGTTCTTAGCTCAAGTCAATTCATAAACAATAGCAAAAATGTTCATATTCTACAAGTAGTTTCTTTCTGTTCACTTCTGTCTCCAACAGAAGAATAAGACATAATTGCCAGTGGTACACATTCATCCGGGGAGCGGCGATGGTGTGGTGGCTAACACGTTTATCTGTCTGTCCAGTATACATGTGATCGAACCCTCCCTGGAAGTGGGATTTTTAACTGACCAACATAAGAACGTAAGCTAGCTCCCAAGAAATGGCCTGGGTTGTATGAGTGGTCAGTATGCCACTGAACACATCACTCATGGAGTGCCGATTGGCCTAGAATAAATATGGGGCTAGCACCATACATCCGTCTGCTCCGTGGGGAAGGTGTTACGGACGCAGTTCGTATTCCTGCATACCGCAAACACTGCTGCGGGCGAATAAGCAGTAGATCGTCTTGCGTTGGTTTTATACGAAATGGTATGGGTGCCGGCCGTTCAGAAAGCAATAGCAAACTACTGAGCGTAAACTTGCCAATAGATAATGAACAGCAAGATTTTTTAAATGCTGGTTGACTGCGACGTCCTGTAAAGGATATGCAACTAGCTTGACCATATATCTAAATCGCCAAAAGGCATATTAAAAGGCCATTTACTTAACATTTATTTGTTAAATCATATATTCAGTACGACTTAAGTTAAACTGCTAATATTTCCTAATTTTATTACTCTTACACATCCTTGCTATTAAATTATTGGTACTTTTGCCTTAATTCACCCCAAACAAACGGAATCCCAGGGTATGACGTAACATCCAGGGGTTCCCTGTGTTGCGCCGTAGCTCGGTGCGCAATTTTATCGGTGTGCAACAGTTGCTCTCGGCGACACAACACCGCCCCCGCCCCGCCGCACCGACTGTAACTGGCCAAATTAAATGCTTGTCAACTCTTGAGACCAGCAGTATACGAAAAGAATGATGATGATCTGTCTGTATGGGAGACGCGAGGCCTTGCAGCCATGTGCGCCATGTCTCAGCGGGAGGATGTCCTGCCGACATACATGGTGAATGTCGTCGTCGTCGGCATCTCCCATCTGTCCTGACGCTCAGACAGCGATAGCACCATGATGACATGATTATGAGAACAGTGTCTAGCAGAATGTCAGATGCCATGATGCTGCTGCAGAAAAGCAACGCTACTCTGCTTGTCGTGGGCAGCTGCTGCCAGTTCCAGAAAACTCATGATGAGACAGACACGCACACACACACTCGCACAGAAACGGTTGCCAAAGCCAAAGAAACTGGGGCAATTGAACGCACTGTACCCGAACACAGAAGAGATCACCGTCAGTGCTAAATATAGCTGGTGACGTTTGTTTGGGGTGAATTAAGGCAAAAGTACCAAATTATTGTCAGCTGAAATTATGCAACAGCGTGTTACGCCAGTTCGGACGACTGCGACCAGGTGGGCCTAAAATCTCTCCGCTCTCTTTGAACTCAAGCGTAGTCGATACACGTGCTGCAACTTCTGGTGCACTGAACTGATTTTTGCCTGTAGATTAGCTTTCCCATTTACCAATGTCCCTCGCCACCAGACGAACCCATTCCGACTTCAAAGGTACATGTAATTTATGTCCCAAGCTAAGGGCGAGAAGTCCACATTTTAGTCCAACTGTCCGGTGTAGGAGTTGAACCCACTACCTCGACATCAGCACACCAGGTGTTTAAAAACGAGCGCTCTTATCCATTCGGCCACACCGACTTCCATCAATAATTTTACCTCTGGGGTACCACGAGCCAAGGAACCGGACCAGCGCAGAGGCCAGCAAGCCTGCCTGCCGTGCTGATGGTTTTTTGTTCGAATCCCCATTGAGATGGAGATTTTATAAAATTGACCTGAACTCTGTGGTCTACCAAGCCCAAGATTGGCACTATAATATATTCTGAGGAATAAAGGTGGCCGATTGGATATTGACTACATCTCTCACCGACTGGTCGATACAAATAAGGGGCTTACTTATTAAATCGCTTAGAGTATCCCTAACCATCTTAATCTCTATTGTCACGGCCGTAATCTCTGCCATGGGACGCAGAGGTGTTTCCAAGGCATCAGGGCCGGGTTATATACTGGCCAAGACCTATTGACGCGTCCTCGTCAAGCGTACGGGGCAACAGGTCCCTTCGGGGTCCTGGCTAAAGTCAGTAGGATCGCCGATTCCTCCGAAGTCGGAGAGTGTCTGCCTGTACGGGGAGGAACCACCAGTCTGCACACCAATAAGCCAGACATGGGACAACGGATACTCACGCAAACCTCAGGTCCTGTATGACATCACACTGATGTTGGACAACAGGATTGCCTTCATCCGACATACAGACAGGACTTCGCGTTGGAGCTCAAGCCAACGAACACAAGCAAGCAAGCAAGCATCTCTGCCATCATGACTCTTGTAGCCACAGCAAAAACACCAGCCACCGCCCTGGACTTTCTCACCTCCACATTGTGGCATGTGAAAGCTCCAGGTTTTTAGCAGATTACGGATGCCCGAGTCGCCTCTAGATAATGTCAGCCCTGTGAACGCCTCGCTGACCAGCAGTAGGCGTCTGGAGTCACAGTCACGTTATAAATGCACGAAGGTAAAAATGCTGCACGTTCCTATCAGGCTGTTGCGATCAACACCAACATCCATCCATCATGTGCCATGCCGATAAGCGTGGGCGGTTATGTTCTGCCATTGCACTCGGTCACCAGAGTCGTGGATCAGCTCCGTGTTCCTGTCTCGACCATGCCACGTGACCAAGCTATCCAGGTATTTACTTCTCGGTCTTCCCCTTGGTCTCTTCCCTTCGATCTTGCCAGTCGTCACCTAGTTCTCCAAGTCATTTTTTCTCATAACATGCCCAAAAAATTTTGACTGTCTACTTTAATTACTCTAATCAGTTTACGATCTTCATACGTTTCTTGAAGGACTTGTTCATTTGGGTTTTCTGTCTGTCCATGGTATTCTTTGCATTTTCCTCAGAAACCACATTTCCACAGCCATCAGCTGTTTTTTTTTTTTTTTTTTTTCAGTTTCACTGCCTAATGTCAACGCTTCACATCCATTCAAAAGTATAGGTTCTATGTAGCACTTCAACACTCTTTTTCTCGTTTCAATTGATATATCGACCAACACCAGGTAGATTTACTAGGCAATTTAGGCAGTAGTGTGCCATTGCGTTTTGAACGAGAATTCAACGCTGAAGTTCAACTGATCGTTATAGGGAGCGATCCCACTATCCACCGTTAGTGCATTCGCCGTTTGAGATCGAGCGCACTTATCCATTCTACCTTTTTGACTTCAATTCAGGGTCTTTCACATACTTTATTGACGACATCCTGAATACGCATCCAAGTCCTTCACATACTTTGCTTACCACATCCTCAATACTCATCCCGGGTCCTTCACATACTTTATTTACGACATCCTCAATACGCATCCAGGGTCTTTCACATACTTTACTTACCACAAGCTCATTACGCATCCAGGATCCTCCACATACTTTACTTACCACAAGCTCAATTGAATACGCATCCAGGGCCCTTCATATACTTTACTTATCACATCCTCAATACCCATCCAGGGACCTTCACATACTTTACTTACCGCAAGCTCAATACGCATTCAGGTTGATTCACATACTTTTCTTATCACATGCTCAATACGCATCCAGGGTCCTTCATATACTTTACTTATCACATCCTCAATACCCATCCAGGGATCTTCACATACTTTACTTACCACATTCTCAAACCGCCTCCAGTGTCCTTCACATACTCTACTTACCGCAAGCTCAATACGCATCCAGGGACCTTCACATACTTTACTTATTACATGCTCAATACGCATCCAGGTTGATTCACATACTTTTCTTATCACATGCTCAATACGCATCCAGGGTCCTTCACTTACTTTACTTATCACATGCCCATTACGCATCCAGTGTCCTTCACTTACTTTACTTATATGCTCAATACGCATCCAAGGGTGTAAAATGCGTCCTTATTTTGTTCTGTTTACACGCGTGGTGGATCCAAAAGAGGTGGTTATGTTCAGTGACCAGGGCTGCCAGGTAATCCCGCCTAACATGGGTACCAGGAAATGTTCTGGGGAATATGACCACTGGCATGATACTGACCACATCGCCCTACGAATGCCCCTTGGTCTATACAAATATGGGGCTATCAACAACCGTCGGCCCTGTGGTGAAGGTTTTGCGGTCATTTCAAGCATTGGTATGATTGTCGGTCGTTCAGAAAGCAATGGCTAACTGTTGAACGTAAACTTGCTTAGTAAATCACAAACAGCCAATAAATGCAGCGATTGGCTGCAACGTCTGTAAAACAGAACATGCAACTACTGTCAACGTACACCCTAAACACATTCAGGCGTGCGTGGAAAAGGTCCTTCACAGTTGAGGACGGACGTGATCGTCAACGCCAGCCGGTAAGATACATGAAGTAAATACCCTTCGCAGTCTAGATAACATGCATGACGTAATCCGATGTCCTTGGGCATCAAATAATGTGCGGTTTTGCCCCCTCCCACCTCTCTCTCTCTCTCTCTCTCTCTCTCTCTCTCTCTCTCTCTCTCTCTCTCTCTCTCTCTCTCTCTCTCTCTCTCTCAAACAAGCACAGCAGACCATAACAAATTAAAATATGTGTCAGCTGTCAGTAAATGTGGTCATTAAGTAATCGAAGTCCCGCCCATTCGCCACCACTATAAAATTCAATCGTCGCTGGTCGATGGTCAGTCAGCTTTGATATCTTCCTACGGTGTGTGTGAAAACGTTAAATATTCGTTGGATCAAGGAAATAACCTGTAAGGATTATATTCTCTATCCAGGTAAGGAAAGAAACAATTTTAAACATCGTCAAATATCCTAAAGTTTTATCTAGATTTAGTTTAATAACTGTCGATAGTAAATGTTATCAAGTAAGTAAATTGCAGGACTTTATTGACAACGTAATTCGCCGTGTGTTTCATAATCACTCCATACATGATAATACTGATAAGATAAGCTGTTCATACTTCTGTCAGGTCATTGTTAAACTTACTTTCGCTGTATTGTGAAACTCCCGTATTTCCATTATTATCTGAACTTATTTGGGCACTAATGCGTTTTGCTTTAAACTGCAGCCTCTTTGAAAGAATTGAAATAAATGTCTGTGTCAGAAAGTGTTAAAACAAGTAAAATTGTACTACGGTGTGGGGCATTACGCGACTTTAAACTAAACTTGCTTATGTTATTTTAAAAAAGTGTTTGAGCATTGTGATAAATTCAGCACCAAATGTATATCATATCTTTTAATATGACAGAACTGGGGAAGACGTGAATTCGCATATTCCAGGTAGATGGTAAAATTAGGCTGACCTATCAGTTCCTTTCAATTAATCTGTTCCTGTTCATTTATCTCCTCACATTCAGTGTCTGACGACATCTAGAAGGGGTAGGTTCGAATCCCACGGTGGCCACACTGTAAATTGAAATGTATGTATTGTCTAGCATGTCCTCAAATCTCTACTTCTTTGAATGTCGATCACTACTTGCGATTATTTTCTAGTTGACTGGACTGATTGTTGCGTATGGATTAGTGTTCCCTGTTACCAGTGTCCCTCGCCATCAGACGAACCCACTCAACTCCTGAGGTACTTGTAATTAAAGTCGCTTAAAAGTCGAGAGGGATCGACTTCATTGCATCGGGTTTATCTCATATGACAGGGTCTCTTTCCGAAAGCGTCGCACAAAGAACGACGTAGCTCCAGCGACGGCCCCCAGGAGTCTCCGAGAAAAATGCATTGTTAACCGAAAGACGTGGCCCGTAATCGAACCCACAGCCTTCGGAGCGCGAGATAGACGGCTCGAAAATATCAACCCAGCGTACTAGCAGTCTCATCATCTCATCTCATCTCATTCTTCTTGTGCCATGCGGTGTCGAGGTGAAGTGTACTAGCAGGAGTAGCACTAGTAAATGGACTACACTTGAAGTTAGAAGCAAAGGAAACGTAAAAAATAAAAAACAACAACAACAACAAACCGATAGGTAAGCTGTAAAAGGGATATATGTTTCTTATTGTCTCTTTCTCTTCTGTGCAGATCACAATTGCTACTACCTACAATGGCTTGTGTGAAAGTGTGTCAGCTGAAGTTCAACAATAAATACGTGGAAAAGACCAAGAAATACATGCCGGACAAGTTCACCGAGTTGTGCCACACGCACCTGGCTAGTATACTGGGGTTGAACGGGGAACAGCTGCAGCAGCTCTTGTCGTCTGGACAGGAGGAGCATCAGAAGAAGTCTGGGTTACCATCTCTTGGAATGTTCAAGAAGAAAGGTTGGTGATAACTGAACAGTTCTTGTCTCTCTGTCTGTCGGTCTATCAGTATGTATAATTTTATGTCTATTTCTCTAAATATGCAATGCTATATGGGCTGTGTGGTGTACATGTATTGCCAATTACGCGTGACGAAGAGAGAGAGAGAGAGAGAGAGAGAGAGAGGAGAGAGAGAGAGAGAGAGAGAGAGAGAGAGAGAGAGAGAGATAGAGAAGGTGAGGATAGTGGGCTGGAGTTAACACCTCTTTAGTCCCGTCCTTTATTTTCCTCAAAATTGGACCTGAACAGAATACATGTTGGTAATGTATGTTTGCACGAACAGACGTGTGTTGTTTGTTTTACATAAGACGCTTGTTTTTGTTTGTTTCTTTTTTAAACCCAGCTGTCTAGCTGAATCATGTCCTTCACAGGACGTAGCAGTAAATCCCAGCATCTAGGCTGTTCGTGATTCCTGGGCAAGTTTTACGTCCAGTAGTTTGCCATTGCTTTCTGAACGACAGGCACCCATACTTTTTCGGAAAAAAAACAGCACCACTGTGTTTCGAACCCGGGTATACGAGATAAGAATCGCGTCCGTAACTTCTTCGCCACGGAGGCGATAGGCAACAATAATGTTACACGTAAAACTCTTCTCTGGATTAAGTTTACTTTGGTTGTATTGTTTTTGTTACTTTGATCTCATCTCATCTCATCATGTTCCTCTTGTACCTTGCGTTGTCGAGGTGAAGTATAAACTTCGTGAGAGTGCCCGATTATGGGCTTCATTCATATATCGATATTCCCATGGACTCTGCTATTCCCTCCGTCCAACGTTTACGTGGTCGGCCTCTTCCTCTGATTCCATCTGGTCTGTACATCATTGCTTGTTGTGGTACTAACTATTTATTATCCAGAAATAAACTATGCTGTTGTTGACTGGTACTACCGTACTACTTACTTGCATGGCCAAACCATTTCAACATTTGACTTGCTGTTTTCTGATAAAATCTAGTGCAGCTATAACTCCCACTTTAGTCTGATTTCTTCATTTCTGATCTTATCTCTTCTTGATACGTTGAGTATTCTTCTCAGGGTATTTCTTCTCTTGTTACTTTGAATCCGGTCTTATTAAAGTTATTTCAATCAACAGGGTCGCGTTGTTTCCTCTGATAATATATCTTTACATCACATCTAATTGAAGATGCAATGAACATCTAGATACTTATTTTACATTAAACGATTAAGTGAGTTTGGTTGTAAAATACTCATAGCAGTGACTGATAATTCACGTTGAATGGTTTTAACTTGTTTCAAATAATATATATGTTGTTGTTTTTTTTAAAGATCTCCCTGTATTTTGATTTCCCTATGAGTTATTGACAAGAGACTTTCTAGTTATAATATTATCAGGTCTTCTCAATGTGTGTCCTACCCAGCATCAGTGTCCTTTTCATTCACTGGTATTTGATTCTTTGGTGATTCTTTCACACCATTTTATTCCTTCTATTCTGCACAGGCCCTAATTCATGAATTGTTGCAAATTTAAAGCACTTGCTTCAGCTGAATAGTGCCAGAAGCACCGTAGTAAAGGAATGTTAAACAGTGTCATATAATTAAGAGGTAGACGGCAACACATGCTTATTGAATAACTAGCAATATTGATGTCTCATGGGTGCTCAGTGGGAACATGTCCCTAAGGCCCCAGGAAGATTAGCCCAGTCAACAAACGCCCGCAGAAGTCAGCCTAAAAGCACAGTATCGCAGCTCCACTGTAAACAGGCACAACACAATCATATCCGAAAAAAGACCCCGGATAAACGCAGAAGAAGAAGAAGAAGAATGTCCCTAAAGTTTGACTGAATCGAGCATTTCAAGGTCAGAGAATGGTGCCAATTGAAACCAATTGAGAAAGATATAGTAAGTGTCAAGAGTTGTTGACAAATGACTGTATCAGTTTAATGAAGTGTAACAAGTATAGATAACATGTGGGTTGTTTTTCTCTAGTCTCCACAGATAAATCACATGGATTGTTTGGTCTCCCTTTGACAGATGAAGGAGTTTGTCTTATGATACCTCTAATCCAATTCCTGAAACAGGAAATGAGTAAGTTACATTTTACTTCTTATTTTCATTTCATTCATTTGTATTCTGTCTATTGCTCATAACAAATTTTCATCATCATCATCATCATCATCATCTGCCATCCCTAACAACGTAGACATTTATATGTCTTCACAAATATTGTCCTTGGTGTTTTGGATCAATTCTCTTGATGAAATTTCTCCATGCCACTATCTTAAGCCATCCAGCATTATTTTCTCTCACTTTGCCTCTGCCTCTTCAGGTACTGATCTTTTCAGTCAAAGCAATGTTTTCAAAAGCCATGTCTTCTCATTACATAACCAAAGAATATTGATTATCTCTTAATTAGAGTTTGTACACACAGAGCTTCGAGTAAAGGCCAGATGGATGCATAATCAGAATGCAGCTGGTACCATTAGTATTGGGTCTCTTCACTGGTTGTTGAAGATGAAAGCTGTATGTGTATGGGAATGTCTTGTGCACTGTGATGTCAATTCTGAACTCAACTAAACTCATTCTTATAATTGTATAATTTGTTCTACCTTAATTTCTATGCGTCCATTAGTTACTTAGGCAGTCCTGTATATTCACAAGGTTTGCTCAGAAATCTCATCTCTGATGCTTTGAAGATCTTCCTACTTTGTTCGTTCACATTCCAAGATTCACTGCCATACATTAGAACAGCTTCTATACCAATCAAATCACAATTTGGTGATCAGTCCTGTATTATTAAAATTATTATCATGTACCTTCATGGAAGAGTGTTTATCTTCTTATTAATTTGTCCTGCAAAGAATGTCAATTGTGTTGTATCTATGTACATGAGAACTGTGATATTTGTATCCCATTACTGAAGCACCCAAATTCAGCATGGTAGTGTTTTTGGGGCAGGGTTTGCATACGCTGTTCGGCCATTACCTACGTCCAGATTAGTGTGATACTTTCTGTTTTAGTACCACCTCTTGGAGGTGAATTATGGTCTTGACCTGCTTTGGTTTGCTGACCCTCCATGCTGGCAGTCAGGCTGTGTTTTCTGCTTCAGAAAAGTTTGTGCGATAATCAGGTTTTAATGAACATGCTGGGGTTTCATGGTATGAAATTAGTCACATCATTTTAAAGTGTTTGGTTGTAGTCATTGTTCAATACATTAAAATTATCTGAAAGTTAGGAAAAACATTTTCTGCTATTTCCAAGCAGTTTTGTCCATAATTTTCTATTAAGAAAATGAATCACCAAAACTGAGAAGCCGACTAGAATACAATTACTAGTAACAAACTGAATGTTGCAGCTAAATCCTTCATTAGCACCCAAAAAAACATTTTGTTCTTTCTGTGTTGTAAAGGCTTTAGCCGCAACATCAATTTTGTCGCTTGTGATCGTTTTCAAGTTAAATCTTACTGTCTACTTCTCGTTGTTTGGTAATTCATTCATTGCATTTTTTAAAGCTATATTGTGGTTCCCTTTATTCCAGTGTTATTCAGACACAATACAGTTTATGAAATCCCATTAACAACTGCTTTAATTTGACAAATTTTCTCTGTAGATGTTACCAGTGAAGGTCTGTTTCGTAAACCTGGCAGCAAGAGTAAAATGGTCGCACTAAAAGAGCTTCTGATTGCCCATGGACCAACAGTCAGCATTGACACAAAAGACTTTTCTGTGGATGATGTTGCTTCTGTACTGAAAGAGTTTATAAGAGAGCTGCCGGAACCACTTCTTACAGAACGTCATCTGGAAGCTCACAAGATCATATTAGGTAAGTTATTCATGGTTCATAGATAAGCATTGGGTAGGTCATATGGTGACTTATAAATGACATACATTGGCTCATAAGTATTTGGGGAATTCAAGATTGCCTGTAAGTAGTATAAGATATCAAGTCGACTCCAGCCATTACTATGTAAACAGAAAGACTTCCTGCTAAGTGTTAAGACTTATAACGTTCTACACATTGGCAAAATATCAGCGACATCATGATTCAGCCAATGTATCATTCATGTTTTCACATAACATGATATATAACTCTGCAGTATGCATCAGATTTAGGTTCAGCGAAAAATTCCAGGCATTTTATTTGTTGTGTTTAAATTCACTAAAGGGAATACACTGTTTTAAATTGTTTCATTTGTTGGTTGGCATATTTTGCTGCATCTCTCATTAGGGGTATATCGCAGTTATATATCTTATGAAGTGAATAGATGATTTATAGTTTGGATGAAATACATAGCCGCTGATACAGTTCCACTGTGGAGCATTTGTTATCCCCATGTAGATTAACTATCAAGTTTTTCTGTCTGTACAACACTGGTTTTAAATACCAAATGACTGAGTATACTTATTAGGTAATGTATGCACATGCACACAAAAATTGTGCATTTATTAAGTAACTCATGTAATTAGTTATTGACAAGTTTAAAATTACTTAAATAAACAAACAATAGTCACAAACAATAGGTTGCATGATTTATTGCCTGGCATATTTTGCTGAAAACTGTCAGGTGCATGAAGAATTATATATCATATGAATTGAATGGATTCATCATATTTGGCTGAAATATAACATACAAAATTTCTGATTCTGTTCGAATTGGCACAATGTTATCCCCACAGTAATCACAGAATCATTGTAAGATATTTATATCGGCACAACCACTGTTTTAGTTGCCTAAGTGATGTGGTCTCGATTTATTTCAGTAATCATTTATTGTTCATGCTATGTGCTGACAGAAAGATATGATTAATCCATTCACTGCATATAATATACAATTCTGCACCATGCACTGCATGTGATACAGCGAATTATGCCTGGCAATAAATTATGCAAACTATTGTTTGTGGCTCCCATGTTTAAATTCACTAAGAGAATACATTATTTTGAATACACCTGTTATTGCTTTTTGAAATGAACTGCTTACAGAATCACATCTCTAGCACAATCTTCTTCATGTTCTCCTCAGCTCTTGGACAACATGCCAAGACACCTGAAGAAATAGCTGACTATTCTTCTAAAAAGTTGACAGCTCTTCAGTTGCTGATGCAGTTACTGCCATCTCCAGCACAGACACTGATCATGCATCTGGTACTGCTACTGCGGAGGGTTGCAAACAGTCCGGAGTCAAGGATGACCCCTGCCTCACTGGGTACTATATTTGCTCCAATATTTTACATTGACAGAAAAGTCCAGCCCATAGATTTGTACAGTCAAATCATCACAACTGCTCCAGGTGTGAGCTTCATCATTGATAAAGCCCATGAGTTATTCCAGGTATGCTGCTCTAAATGTTTTTTTTCTTCTTCTTCTTCTTCTTCTTCTTCTTCTTCTTCTTCTTCTTCTTCTTCTTCTTCTTCTCTCTCCCTCCTCCTCCTCCTCCTCCTCCTCCTCCTCCTCCTCCCAGTCTCTTCTTCTTCTTCTTCTTCTTCTTCTTCTTCTTCTTCTTCTTCTTCTTCTTCTTCTTCTTCTTCTTCTTCTTCTTCTTCTTCTTCTTCTCTTCTTCTTCATTCCTATTACAAGGAGAGTGTCACACATAGATATAAGAATAATGTAAAGGACTTGTGTCAATGTCTTGATGCATATTGGGTACTTGGTGCTGGCTCCATATTTGTATAGACTGACCAGCACTCAATAGGTGATGTGGACGGTAACAAGCCGGTCGCCTTTACTACCCAAAACATTTCATTGTACCCATTTAAGGTTGGGTCAGCCTGAAGTCTAGGGCAGTTTTTAAGAAATCTCTGCCTTGAGGGAGATTTGAACATGTTACTATCAGTCCGGCAGTCTCAATGTTGTGGTTCAAAACAATTCACAATAATAAAAATATAAATGGAGATATTGGAATATCTTCTGTGATCGACAACTAAGAAACTCCATTGTGGTATTGAAAGTACCTTGGCACTGGCAGTCAACAGCAGCAATCATCTCAGGAGTGCTAATGGTGATGATAATTGTGGTGGTGGTGTTTATGATTGTGGTAATGAATATAGTGATGACAACAGTGGCAACTAAAAGATCTTTGCTATAATTTTCACTACTCAGCTTATTCACATCAAGCGTATGTTATTGTTTCATCTGTATTCTTATTATGGTCTAGGCTTTGTAATTTGGGGTTACTCCATCCATGTCACTATTAATCTCTCTGTTAGTATGCATCCATTGAACCTTGCATAATTATCCTATTGTTAGATTTTCTGATGTTAGTATCTTCTGGTGGTCTCTGCAGTTCAGTTTATTCATGTCCTCCTTTGATAGTAATGCTGAAGTTTTATCCTGCATATCATTATGCCATGCAACAGATATTTACTTCAGAGGTTATGTAAATATTTCAAATCCATTCATTTATTTACAGTCTTCTTCTTTTTTCCTGAAGACTCTTAATGGCATATAGGCAACAACCACACATGTCAAGTCCTTTAAAGGCCATTTCATGATTGGTTGGATGTTGGTTGATTTTTTTGTTCTATGGTGTAAGATAGCGAGTCTCAGACCACATTTTTCAAAACAAGCTCAGGATGTCTGCAGTGTTACAGTTCTTTACTCCCCCTTTGGGACCGTGGTAACACAAGGGGGATTTACAGCCTACATGCATTCAGCGCAAATTATTTGTAAAAAATTATAATTGAAAATGTGTAAATAAATTTCCTGGGTCAGATGGAAACTATTTCATTTTTGTTACAAGAACATTTATGATAGTTGTGAATAGGTTACCAATGACCTGTTGGTTTTGTATGTGTACTACCTTTTTTTTTAAATGCCAAGTTCATCAAAACCACCACTGATGTGTTGCTAATGTAATGTTACCCGATATTGGGTGTATAGGCGGTAGTCTGTTTTTAATTATTGGAATACTGTTTTGAAATTGATATGAATTTGTCTTAAAATGCTATATTTTGATGTTTATATTCACATTTTCAGTCACCCAAGGAGTTGGTCACTGATTTAGTCAAATTGTGGACGCCATTGCAACAAGCATTTCTCCACTCACAGATCAGAGAGTATGGCCAGATCAAGGTGAGATGATAAACTTAATTTGAACGATTTCTCCTGATAATCTATATGCAGGAATGGTAGTGTAGTAGGAACTAAAAGTAAAGGACCCCCTCTCATGCCTTCACTTATGGGTTACATAGGATTATTTTAGACCAATAGTCTCATATTTTTGACCAATCTGCACCACCCCTTCTCACGCCTTGACGCTTTTTGGGTATAGAGGCAGTAGTCTCTTATTTTAGACCAATCTGCATGACCCCTTTTCAAGACTTGATGCTTCTTAGGTGTATAGGCAGTAGTCTCTTATTTTAGACCAATCTGCACGACCCCTTTTCAAGTCTTGATGCTTATACTTATTGGGTATATAGGCAGTATTATTTTAGACCACTCTGCACGACCCCTTTTCATGCCTTCCCTTATTGGATATATAGGTGGTAGTGTCTTATTTTAGACCAATAGTCTCATATTTTAGACACAGGTCCGCATGGCCGAATGGGTAAGAACATGTTTCTTAAACATGCCGAGATATGTGGTTCAACCCCTACACCGGACAGCTGGACTAAAATGTTGACCTGTCATCCTTGACTTGGGAACATAAATTACAAGTACCTCTGAAGTCAGAGTGGGTTTTTCTGATGGCGAGGGACATTGTTAATAGGGAAAGCTAATCCACACGCAAAATTCAGTCCATCACTACTATAAATAATGTGTATGGACTACACTTGAGTTCAAAGCGAGCGAGCGCAAAAGACAAATATTTTAGACCAGTCTACAGCACCCCTGCTTATGCCTTCACTTATTGGGTATATAGGCAGTAGTCTCATATTTTAGACCAATCTGCACGTGGGTGTTGTGATCAATATCATCTCAACCTCTTTTACTTCCCATTACGATTTCCTTGTAACCATTTTAGGCTAGGTCACTCAAAACATCCATGACTTGAGGGGATTTGAACAAAACACACACCTGGAAACATCCATGACTTGAGGGGATTTGAACAAAATACATCAGCTGTAAAAATGTGCTAGCCTAGCCACTGCATGACCACAGATTCCAGATAGTTTAGTAGGGCAGGGTGTGTTATTAGTTTGTTGTTAGTTACTGCCATTGCTTGCCAAAACTGTCGCCATGAGTGCAGTCCCCTGTAGTGGCAGAATTCAATTTTCATTTCCTTTCATAAGACTGGGTTTAACTCAGCCTCAGTAGAATAGGTGCTGGAATATTTTCTGGAGGGAGTGGCAGTTAGGAAGGAAGCCATTCAGCCTAGCAGCCTAGTACTCATGAAAATATAAAACTACAAACATTTACATTAGTATTTGCTATTAAAGAACCTTTACTTTTTAATCTTGCTGTACTGCGCGAGTCATTTATTATTGCTTGAAACTTAAATGCATCTTCATCTTACAGTACATACCATGTGACATTTGTCACCATTTTTGGTGATTTTGTCTGCCTACAGCCTTCTGTCTCAAGAACTGTCAATAATTCCTGTTACTGATGCTTCTTCATGCCATGATCTCAAACTGTGCAGCATCTTCTCTCTTGTCTTCCCCTGTCTTTCCTCCCCTTCAACTGTTCCATTGTGACGATATATACTCCAGTTGTCTAAATGCTTCGTCTTGAGCAGAATATATAATAAATATTTCACATTTGAGAGACTCTTGGGGGTGGGGTGGGGGGAGACCATTGCAAACATGCATAGATGCAAAAAAGCAATGTAATAAATGAAAATACATATTCTTTCTTGCTGTAATGTCTCCAGAAATCACTGACTGGTCAGACGCTGGACACAAATTTATGCTGTGACAATGAAGTTTTAAGACGTGATTATGGTGCCAGTAACATTACAGCAGAACTAGCAAACTATTTGGAACATATACAGACTGATGACACCAAGCCTAAGAGATCTGTTGATGCACCTAAGGTTTATGCCGGTTTACGCAGACGCAGCAAGTCCATTGGTTCTTCAGTTAAGGTGAGTAGTTTTACATCCATTTGTTATTATTTAACCCGTATTGTCCATGTTGTTATATTAACTCACTGTTGTCCCTAGTTATTACAAGGGGGCTTCAAATAAAAACCTTAAATTTGAGTGTGTTTTAATATATTCTTAAAAAGGAAAGAACAAATGTATAATTTTTCGATGTAGTCACCACTGCGTTCAATGCAAGTTCTCCATCGCCGATAAAGTGCTTGGATTCCTAGAAAAAAAAAATTCTCTTGGTTGTGTATGTAACCACTCATGCACCATCTGTTGTACCTTTTCATTGGACCAAAACGTTTTGAAACTTCCTACTGGACTGACAGGTATGCATCACCATACTTTAATTCGCCGATAAGTTTCTTTAGGTTTCACCCCTTCACTGATTAAAAAATGGATAACAGAACGCTGATTCTATTTGGTGTATGTCAAAAGTGGGCAGCCATCTTTAAACTGTCCCTATGACATCACTGTTCATCTGTACCATGATGTCATATGCATAAAACTCTTGACATCCATAACAACATTATTAACAGTTTTCAAGACAATGGCATGGTTATTGTAATTTCTATCACACTTTTAAGGTTTTGATTTGAATCCCCCATAGTGTATATATATATATATATCCCTTCTGTGATGCCTTTGTCATCCATTTGTTATTATTTAACCCTTTTTGTCTGTATTGTTACATGAACTTACTGTTGTCCCTAGTTATTATATATCCCTTCTGTGATGCCTGAAACATGTGACTTAGCCTAACTGTAGATGACAGTAGTTGTTTTTGGAGTCCCGGTTTGCCTTTACTGTCGTCAGCTCTACTATCTTGGCCAGACTGTGGTGATCCAGCCTATTTCCAGGACCACCACTTTGAGGTGGAATTGAGTTAGTTGTGGTTCCCTGACCCTGGCTTGAGCAGTCAAGCTTTGAGTCACAGGATGACATCATCTCTTGTTATGTGTTATTTGTATTCTTTGGTGTATTACTGATGATGTATTATCTCTGCTTTATTTTGTCATGATCTTTGCAGCATTCGAAATACATTTTATATATCTAAAGTAATATATAGTTGATATGGCGTGGTAGGGGGGTTCAGCCCCACACCAGACAGTTGGATTTAACGTTGACTTCTCATTCAGAAAGCAATAGCATACTGAATGTATAATTGCCTAGAAAATCTAGGGTTGATTGCAAATCCTGCAAAGGACATACAATTATATATATTTCATTGATTCACAAATATGGTAAGTTAGAAAGTAAGGAGACAGACTTCAATGTTGATTACCTCACAACTTAACTTATTCAGTGTCAAGCAAAAAGTATGTTTGGACCAAACATGGTAAACAATTAAATGAACAAGTATTATAATGTAAATGTCCATTCACTGAGTATTGAAATTGCAGAAAATACCATGAAACAAAATAAATAACACTATGACCATAGTATGGTAATATTCATCCTTCTGTCCAAATGAGGGGTCACATTTGGTGATATATTATATATTATCCTTCAGCACTGAATCAGTTAAAAAGATCAAGAGATAGGAGTGACCAAGAGAGAGTATGGAAGGACAATAACTTTTCAATGAATGTTTAACTGCAGGGATTTTACTTCAGTGTTTTATTATTTCAGACTGCAAGATCAGCCTGGACTCAACTGTTTGCATTTTCAACTCGTACCTCTGATACAAGACAATCTGTACATTCACGAAAGCCAGGCCACAAGCACCATTTTACCTCAGATATTTGTCCCACTGCTGTTTCCTCAACCCCAGCTAAAAGGAAGTGCCAAGAAACTGTAAGCAGCAAAATCTCACTGACTGTCACTGATAATCAGAAGCATCATGATGAGGTTGGTTGTGAAGCACTGCAGACTTCAAACAAATCTTCTGCTAATGTTGATTCAGACTTTGTTAAAAACAGACATCCTAGGGGTTTGCCCTCAGATCTACAAGATCCAGCAACTTATGATATTGAAAACAAAGAAAACTTTGGCTCAGCCACTTGTGATATTAAAAATAAAGATTCATCCCATCATACCTCACGTTTCAATGGAAAAACAGATCCTGGGAATTCATGCATGCTTCAGCCACACTTAGGTCCTGCCCATGCTGCTTCATCAGGCTCAGTGGCCAAATCCAAAGGCTTAAGTGTACGCTCAGACATACCTGGCTTCCCACATGTGGCCACCAAAAAGACTACAATGTCAGAGACCACCAGCAGAAATTCTAACCCTGTCATCAACGCTTGCCAGCAGCAGTCTGAGAAACCAGAGGTAAGAATATTCTCATGCCAGCTTTTTAATTAGACCACATTTAATTTTACGTGTTTTTAGCATTTGAAATACTGTGTGTAGTACATAGCTGTTAAATGTCTTAACAAGCACAGGCGGGCAGCGTGAAATTGACCACCAAGTGCTGGTTGTTTTATAAACATTTGCCCCACATGACCTCTGGATCCGAGGTCTACACAGATGGGTCAGCACAAAATGCTGTTCGAAATGGAGAAGTGGGTGTGTACATAGAATACCCAAATAATACTAGGGGCACGGCCATAATACTGGCAGGAAAGTACTGTCATAACTATGATGCCAAATCAGTACTCGATGCGCTCCTGTCTAGGAAATTGCCAGTACTTCAGACATTATTTTCTGAACTTTGCAGCCAGCGTAAGAAGCTGATCGATTAGCTAAAGAAGGAGTAAAAGAAAAACAACCTGATGTGCCAGTTACATACCACCTAAAGAAAAGAATGATCAAATCAGTCAGAAAGCCATCAAAACCTGCTCAAGACGACTACCACCTTATGGACAGACCAGAACACGTCATTATTCTGCGCCTCAGAACAGGGCACAATAGATTACGCAACCACATGTATACAAAATTCAAGATTGGTGAATCAGCCATGTGCACATGTGGATTGGCGCTGCAGAGAGCAGATCACATACTCCAAGACTGCCCAAAATACAACATATCTAGGCAAGCCTTCTGTCCTAGAGAAGTGACAGAGGAAAATAAACTCTATGGACCATTGAGTGAACTGGAAAAGACAGTTAAATTCATACAAGAGACAACATTGCAGTTACAGACAAATTTCAAGTGAACAAAAGAAGAAGAGGAAGAATAAAAATTTCATCTAGCTCCATGTGCCCAAGGCATTTAAAAGGGTCCTTTGTTTTTTTTTTTTTTTTTTTTTTCACAAACCTGTTAATCGCTTTGGATGTACAAGGGGAAGTTAATAAGTAAGTCACAAATGGCTGTAGAAAAATAACTAAATATAACTCGAAACCAGTTTATTTTTTTACATACATTGTCCCTTTATTTCTCAACATAATTATCACCAACATTGATGCACTTATCCCATTGTTTTATCAGTCCTCCCAAACTGGCTGCATAGAACTGCATGCTCTGTTTTCTAAACCACGTTTTCACTTCACGTTCAACCTTAGAGTCATTCACGAAATGTCTCCAGCCAAGGTGGGTTTTCGGTGGACCAAAAAGGTGGAAATCGCTAGGGGCTAAGTCGGGGCTATAAAGTGGATGTTCTAGAACTTCCCACCTTGGTTGGTTAATTTTCTCCTGAGTTAATCGAGCCGTATGTGGTCTGGCATTGTCATTAAGAAGCAACACTTCTCTAGTCAGCAGTCTTGGACGTTTTCTTCGAATTGCATCATGAAGCATCGATAGAACTTTACTGTACGATTCAGAATTCACATTGTCACCTTTCTTCTTGAAATTGGTTAAAAGCACTCCTTGACAATCCCAGAACACTATCAGCATAACCTTCCCTGCTGATGGCGTAACCTTGAATTTTTGGACACAAGGTTGAAGAAGGATGTTTCCATTGCATTGAAGCACGCTTTGATTCGGGCTGGTAGTGATGCACCAATGATTCGTCCCCAGTAACAATCCCATTCAGCATGTCTTCTCCTTCATCTTCGTATTGACAGAGATGATGCAAGGACATGCCAAATCGGTTCATTTTGTGATCCTCCTTCAATTGTCTGGGTACCCACCTTGAGCACACTTTCTTAAATTTCAATCGATCATGCATTATGCTGTATGCTGAATCATGTGAGCACCCTATTGCAGATGCTACAGAGTCTATTGTTATTCGCCTGTCACCTCTAATCATCTCCTCCACCGCCTGCATGGATGCTTCTGTTGCAATCTCAACAGGACGACCAGATTGGATTTCATCAACAATGTTAGAGCGTCATTGAGAAAATGTTTCTACCCAGCTATGCACCACTTTAAGGGACAAAGATTTGTCAGCATAAAAATGAAGCATTTCCTTATGAAAGTCCTTTGCAGGCAGTCCTTTTGCCCACAAAATACACACAACAGCACGTTGCTTTTTGGTTGTACACTCCGTAAGTACAGTCGCTATTTTGTTTATGCGCTGCGCATGCGCATGAGACACCTAGCACCACCGGATGAACTGGAATATAAAGTTTGATGTTGCTGTCACCTAATGACACCTGTAGAAAACACCAATTACATTTACTTGCCATCCCACAGAACTGCCCTCGAACATAGGGGGGAAAATGTAGCCTATTCTGTGACAGCAGCTAAAGAATGTTAGATGTTTTGAGAAATGTCACTGTTTTGTAAAATTTCTCCAAAGACTGGATAGTGCACTGGCTTGCCAGCAGTGATTTGGGCATTTTTCCAAAAGCATGCAGCTCTGAAATCCACTGAAATAAGTGGCATTGAATTTGTTAGCTGTAAAATATGTGGTGTGTTTGTACTTTTACTTATTCTTTATTGTTATCAATACTTCTATCTATTATCTATGATACTTTGAATTATTGCTACCTATATTTTGCTTTCGGAGTTGTGGTAGCTTAGTGGTTAGACACTTGTATGCCGTTCCAGTGGTCATGAGTTTGAATCTGCTTAGGGGCGGATTTTTAACAGTTTGATCTGGGCTTCCTGGATGACCCAGCCTAAAATGGGTACCAGGAATATCTTGGGAGGTCAAGGCGGCTTGTGTGATATTGACCATGTGACCCATCAAGTGCTGATTGGTCTACAAAAATATAGACCTAGTGACATATATTTAAAAAACACTGACCTAGTACCATATACAGTTGCTGGCAGTTTGGAAGCAGACCACTTTGTGTTGGATTTTATACAATGGTATGAGTGCCAGTCGCTCAGAAAGAAATGGCAAACTACTGAACATGAACTTGCCAAGAAATCACAAACAGCCAAAAAATGCTGGGGTTTACTTGAAGTCCTGTAAAAGAACTAACTTTTAACCATATACCCAATGTACCTTACGTTGTGGTGTCATCTGGTGTATTTTTCACTCAGATTAAAGGCAAGTAAAGAAGAAGAAAACAAAATGATGTCAACTGAAGTATTTTTCACTCACATCAAAGAAATATAAGAAAGTATGAGATTATTGATGAAAGAAACACGTCTTGATTTTTGGCATTTATGAATTTTATGTGTCCTCATTGCTGTTGTCATTAAATAGTTTTAAGTATCAGTTCCTTAGTGTTATTATGTTGATGAATAATAAGTACCTTGTTTTCTATTCTTATCATTTTCAGACAACAGTAAAAGCCCACACAACCATCAGACTGATTCCAGATGCATTTCGCGAGACATCAGTATAGAACTGTTGAATGCAGGATATTAATCCAACATAGATGGGAAACACCTCTGCTGTCTTCACTACTTGGAACACCATGTTACTAAGCTGTTTTCACAGAAGTTATTGTACAGGTCAATAGTTAATATTTGTCTTCTTGTGAAGTTTACTTGACATGTGATATAAAAGTTAGTTGCGAATCCTTTACACTATGTTGTGATCAACTCCAGCATTTTCTGGCTTTTTTTTTCTTTTTCTTTTTTTGTGCGTCGCTCACTGTGAACTCAAGTGTGGTCCATACACACGCTGCTACTTCTATTACACTGGAATGATTTTTGCGTGTGGATTAGCTTTCCCTAATACCAGTGTCCCTTGTCATCAGGCAAACCCTTTCCAACTTCAGAGGTACTTGTAATTTACGTCCCAACTCAAGGACAAGAAGTCAAGAGTTTAGTCCAACTGACCATTGTAGGGGTTGAACTCACTACCTTGACATCAGCACACCGGGAGTTTAAAAATGAGTGCTTTTATCCATTCGGTCATGCTTCCCTCCTCTAGCTGTTTGTGATTTACAAAGCAAGTTTACATTTAGTAAATTGCCATTGCTTTCTGGATGACCAATGCTCATACCACCGTTAAAAATCAGCACAAGGCACCCTGTTTCCAAATTGCCTGCAGCTGATTTCAAATGCGGGATTGCAAATCACATTCACTAACACTTTGCCACAGTGACATGAGGTATAGTTGAATTACTTGTTTTGTTTTTTAAACGAAAGCATGTTTTTTTTTCCATTTTTTAATTTATGTACAGTGCTGTGGTTGTAATTTATTCTGAGATGCGGGATGAATGTGCATTGTTTTTTTTGTTTTTGCCGATGTAATTAATGTGTGTTTGTTATGCATTTATGTAGTAACATCTGATTTGGTGTGGTAAAGGTTTACTTTGCACATTTATATATTCTTAATGGCTCCAGTTTCATCTTGCATATCACACAATGAGAATATCATTACTGCGCAAGGTTCCTAATGTGTATATCAGAATCACACATTCTGTAAATATTCTTTTGTTGGTCTTGTCTTGTCAAGCCTGTAGAATACTGTTTTGTTCCCTGCGTTGGTTCAGACTTTGCCATGAAGTTATATAGGGAGCAACAGTTTATGTTCTAGTGTGAGGTGTGTTGTGCTGTCTAACGTGCACTTTGGTCACTTAAGTGTAAAGTGTCTTTGATCCATCTTCTCCTTGGTCTTCTTTCTGCTCTGCGACCTGTTATTCTACAGTTGTAGGCACACAGGGGTAGTTTTGCACTTACTTCTGTCACTCTATGTAATCAAGACATGGCATTATTCCAACCATTTATCTGATGTTGACATTTCTTAGTCTGTCTCAGACTAAAAAGTTTATTAAAAACCAACCGTCTGATCAACAATCCCGGAATCATGGTTCAAATAACACACATTTGTTTGTTTATTTGTATTGCATCATACATACCATTGCTGATGTACCAGGAGAGATTTTTTCCAGATGAAGAATAAAGGCTGATTGCACAGGTATTCACCACTTTATGTATAGACTAGGAGTTCTTTAAATTCCAGAGCCTTACCAAGAATGGATCATGTTTTATTTTGTAAAGTCCATGCTGTCCACACTGTGAATTGAACAGTCTGGTTGTAAGAGGTAGGCATAGTTACCTCTAAGCCACCCATCCCCCACAGCCCTAGTTGTATTATTAGTAAAATAGAGATATCGTGATTAATGTTAATTGTACTGAGAGAAATTCTCAACTAGGATTTATTAAACATATTTTTTTTAATGAGTATGTACATGTGAGGTGGAAAGCAATAGTCTAGATCACAAAAGAGACATATCAACAAGAAGAGTAACATCTGTGCTCTTGTATGAGAAATGATATGTGTACATCAGCAGTATAGTTTAAAATGCAGGAAGTTGTCATTTGTGACACATCTAAATGGCAGACATTTATTAATAGTAGGCTGGAAATAAGGATAACATACAGAATTATTCCTAGCACATTGATGTGAAGAGAGACACATGTATACATAGACTTGGCTGGAAACTACAGTGGTTTAGAAACCTGAAGAGACAAAAGACAGTGGAAGCAAAATAAGTAAACACTCAGATGACACTATTGTAGCTGAAGAAGATAACCAAAAATAAGACAAGTGGAGTCAAATTTGCAGATATCAATGTATCAGTGCAAAAACTAGGAACACATGCATCAATGTAAAATTGTAAATAATGTTTTGGTAACATTTCCATAAATATTAAATTATTATTAATGTCCAAATTAAATACGTTTAAAAAATATATAAAAGAATGTTATGTCAGGAAATAAATACTTAAATATTAGTATTCATTATGCTATATAAGTGAATTTTCAGCAATGTTTCATCACATTTTAAATTTTAGACCTGTCACAAGTGATTTTATAAAAATACTCAAAGGCATATATTAGATTTTTTTCTGGTTGTTATGCTTTTTTTTTAACCAAAACTTTTAAATTTGACACATTTGGCAGCATGAACTGTTATTTTGTTTTTCGTGAGTAATTTTCTGATAGTAAATTTCTGTTTAACGGATCTTGAAAATTGCTTTCTTAGTGAGACTATTTCTGTTCACCATTATAATGCATACATGTTCATAATGGAAATAAAATGATTGTACAGACATAAGTTTGGTTGTTTTAATTTTTGCTGAAGTTGAGTTTTGCAAAGAATCACCTTAATTTCATAGTGTTCCACTTTTCCTAATCTACATCAATGATCTTGTTGCCAAATTACTACATGGAATTAAATTGCCAATGTACACCGATGACCTGGTCCTATGGAACACAAATGAATATGCATCAGTGGCCACAAAGAGCTGTAGATGCATTAGTTGCATGGGCAAATAGAAGGTGTCTCAACACTGAAAAGTGCAGCACCACTCTATTTACCCTCTCTATGATACAAAGACAGGCGTCATCAAGATAAATGGTATACCCCTAAGAGAAGATAATGAACCAACATACCTTGGAATAACATTTGATGATAAGCTGACATGGAGAAAGCACATCAACAAAGCAGTATCAAAAGCCAGAAAGAAAATAGCCATCCTGAGAAAACTAAGTGGAACCACATGGGAAGCCAGCGGGAAAATACTTAGCAAAAAAATTTGAATAACGAAGACACAAATCATAGATTGTACGATTTACTGCCTGGCATATTTCGCTGCATCTCATCGGGTACATACTACAGAAGTAACACAACATAGAATAAAATAACTAGATACATTGTTCAAGCTGAAATATACACATGTTCGCACAGTAATATCAATTATATTGTTTGATCAAGTCTCTAAGTTATCACCTATTTCTGCTGAGTCGGTCGGGTGGCTGAAGGCCAAACTGGTAGATTTAGAACACCAGTATTGCACAACACCCTCTAAACAGACATGTCCGCTGACCAACGAACACCTTACTGCATTAAAAGCATTAAAGGCTAACAAAACCCTTATATTACTGATACCAGACAAAGGAAGTGGTGCAGTATTGATGGACATGTCAGACTTGTCGCTGTTGTCCTTGGGGTGAGAGGAATCAACATGCACACTTTTTTTAAAATTCTATATCATCAGCCTTGGAATCTAATTGATCTTTGTCTACACAACCCCTTCAGTCTCTGGATCACTATCTCTCTCTCTCTTCTTACCATGGGACAATACCCCTCTTCATATTCCTCCAGAACATACCCACACAACTCTGGCTTCTAACAAATGATAAAATAATTTAATAAAGAAAAGTGTCAGGTGTGTGCAATGTATGTGTATAGACCGTCTGTAGTATAGTCTATTGTGTATGCGAGATGAGACCAGTTCGTTCAGGATCTTTCATCATAGTGTCCGGCCATACCACATCACAACAAAGCAAGTCAGAGGGATCTCACCAAATGAAGAGTCTCTCGGGCCAAGGGTTGACTTCTTCCCGTTGATTTTGGATAGTCTGGGTGCCTGGTTACTAGTGTTGACTATGGTAGAATAATGTCCAGGAATTCGGAACACTCGATGTTTCTAATACGTCTGTAAAAATCCTGTACCCTAGGAATACTTCCACATGTCTCACACAATCAAAACAAACTTTATGTCTTGTTGGACAATGTTACTGAATAAGTCTCTTTGCTAATCAACCTCTCTACCTACTATTGTCATAGTTCATGGAGGTGTTTATAGTTTCTTAAAATCAACTGTCTTGGGCACTCAATTACTGATAAACTAGCCTTTTATGATAAACACTCTTGGCTTAGACGAGACTATGATTCTGTGGAACTGTCTCCCATTGCAGAGACCATTTTGCAGAACTGCTCTCAGTGTGACTGCCATTGTCCACATCTGTGAGATGTCCTTCAATTCTCAGATAATAGAACCTGTCGAAGAGAGAACACCCAGTGAGAGCAACCCGATTCAGACCTACTATATGTGAGTGTAGGCCGAAGGCCGTACTCAGATATTTATATCCTGAGGAACATAGAACTAAACTTTGGCATAAAGCAGAGGAGTTCATCACATTGGCCCGAGATGTGGTAAGAAAAGGAAAGCGAAGAAACCCCAGTAGACACCCTACCGGAAGATCTTACCATTGACATTTCCCTTATCCCCACAACCACTCTCAATCCCGCTGAATATCCTCCCACGACATTGGTCTTACCCTGCCGAGTGAAACGATATATCACTCGACCTAGTTTAAGCTACGCATCAGCCGGCTGCGGCCGATGCTCCTAGAATAGGTTCACACAACGCACCATCACTACGCTCGATTCCTAATCTCTATCAATTAAATACCTTATGTAAGCTATTCCGTTCTAGAATTGAAACCACAACTCCACATCATGGACAAATGTCCGGCGCCTTTAAACAACACTTGACACCGTGATTTCTTTTCTTATTTAGAACTGGAACAGATCCACACTCCAGTTCGTGTTAATCCAGCCTGCACACTGAGTGACGTTACTGTCTTGGCCAGAATCCAGGTGCAGAGAAACTCTCCTTCTTTTCATTTTTCGGATCGTGGTAAACAGAATGCCGATGGTCCCTTTTTGATCCGGGA
The DNA here is from genome assembly GCA_014155875.1 of Cepaea nemoralis. Lineage (NCBI taxonomy): Eukaryota > Metazoa > Mollusca > Gastropoda > Stylommatophora > Helicidae > Cepaea > Cepaea nemoralis. Next base: position 174,767 of record JACEFZ010009116.1, read on the forward strand.
AATGTTCCCTTGTGCTCACAGACTTTTGGTTGGCGTTTGATCTGGGAAAACTTTCTCAACAACAAAGGGTTTCGGCGCTTTGAGAAAGCTGTCCCTGGGAATCCATCATTCTGGTCGGCATCTCCAGCAATTCCGTGACAAGACTATCAGAGTAAATGGAAGAGATATTATCGGATGAATCTAAATTCAGGTTAGATCAAACAGTAAACAAGTCAGAGGACTTGGATGCAAAAATGAGAAAAGAAATCCAGTCACTTGTGACTGATGGACTTATCAGTGAGGCCACTGCAAAAATGCTCACACCACGTGGCTCACAAACTCCTCAGATGTACGCTCTACCCAAACTTCACAAGCCCGGAATCCCGCTAAGACCGATCCTGTCTATGATTAACTCTGCACAACATCGGAAAGCGAGATGGCTAGCTGAAATTTTAAAGCCATTACGACAGTCGTTTGATCCAAAAATACGTAGAGATACATTCGAACTGGTGGAATTATTGGATACTGTGGACATAAATAATAAACACATGGCCTCCCTATTTACCAACGTTCCATTAGATGAAACAGTGAAAATAATTTGTGAACGCATTAGAGACAAACAACTAAAACTAGGTATTTAAAAAAAAAACATGCATATCCTTTACAGGACATCGCTGTCAACATCAGCATCTTTCAGCTGATTGTTGATTTACTTGGCAAGATTACGCTCAGTAGTTTGCCATTGCTTTCTGAGCGACCGGCTCCATACTCTAATAAGTTACTGGCACGACTCGAACCGCTTCCAATTCTCGTGCGCTCACGTCAACTACGAGAGTATTCGGGGTTACGGAGAAAGCTGCTAATCCCTCGACCAGGGAGACCGGCCAAACTAGGTATACCAACATTTATTCTGGAGAGGCTACTATTACAATGTACTGACAATATAAAATTCAATTTTCTGAATAGGTCATACCGCCAAATTTACAGAGTGGCCATGGGGAGTCCTCTTGGTCCTATTCTAGCTGACATCTTCATTACACATTTAGAAGAAAAGATATCCTCAGCCATTAAAAACTTGGTCTTATACTGTCGTTATGTGGACGATATATTAATTATCACCACAGACGAGCTACAAGCAACATCGTTCCATGCCATAATGAACATGGCACATAAAAACATATCTCTATCTATGGAACACGAACACAACGAAGCGTTGCCGATTCCTGGGTATCCTAATGGGAAGTAGAGCAGGCGGCACAATTCAAAGATCGGTGTACTGCAAAGAAACATGGACTGGCCAATACCTAAATTTTCATAGCTTCGGGCCTGTCCAGTACAAACGGGGATTAGTATGGACTCTGTTTGACCGTGCTAGGATGATATGCACCCAGGACACACTGACAGAAGAAATTGAAACTCTGAAGAATGTCTTACACCTGAATGGGTACTCCACAGGATTTATAAAGCGCCACTGCCAACAGCCGAAACCAAAATCAGACGTAGCTACAGTCCCTAAACTCAAGGTATTCATCTAGCTAACCTTTCGAGTGGATGACGTAAAATGCAACGTCTACAGGATCGGCTTCATTAATAGCAGTCGGCCGAACATTCTGTTCTGCAACTCCAGTTATTAGGTACAGAACCACACCTATTCCCACTCCAGCAGTAAAAGAATCTACCACTCTGTACGCCACATCCAACTGCATTTACCCATTCACATGCAGGTGCGAGTCTACCTACATCGGCAGAACAGAGTGGCAGTTACACAGCAGGGTTGTTGAACACATACCAAACTGGATTGACAGAATACGACACACAGGCGATGGGATCATGGGAAGGCTGACACACCACAATTATAAACTTCAGGTGTCGTCCATTGCACGTCATGTCTTGGAAACCGGTCATGTAATTGACAGAGACAGAGCTTTTCACGTGTTGTTTCATACACAAAATAATCGTTTGTTAAAGTTTGCAGAAGCCATAATGATTCTTCTACATAGGCCAATTTTGTGCAAACAGAAAAACATGATAGTCAGTTTAAAATTACCATGGTAAACAATTGATATTACTCTACCAACATGTGTATATTTCAGCTTGAACGATGTATTTAGTTATTTTACTCTATGTTGTGTGACTACTGCTGTATGTACCTATAGTGAGGGCTGGTCTGGTTCGCAAGATCAGTCCCGCGTCTAGCGTTCGTTGTCTCGGATGGCTGTGTGAGGTGCACCAAAATGGGATCTTCCCAGCCAACGCAAGTTAGCGAGGCAGGCGTTTCGAGAATGTAACCGCATCGTGCAGCCAGGGTCGTGGTTTGAGCGGGCAAAAGAGCAAATTTGTACGACCGTTCTACAAAGTCTCGATAAGCGCCCTCTCTCTCTCTCTCTCTCTCTCTCTCTCTCTCTCTCTCTCTCTCTCTCTCTCTCTCTCTCTCTCTCTCTCTCTCTCTCTCTCTCTCTCTCTCTCTCGATGAGTAGTGGGCCTGCAGTCAGTAAGCTGGTATAGCTTTTCGGTCAGTCCTGCCGGCGTCGCTTGAAAGCTCGTCGGTAGGCGTCCAGTGGTTTTGCACGTATCACCTTGTACCGGGAGGGCACGCTTTAGCGATGCTACTCTTGGCCTGCGTGTGCGTGAATAGTCCGCCTGTCCGATAGATATCTGGTTGATCCTGCCAGTAGTCATATTCTTTGTGAACTGATGAGGCTCAGCCGTAAATCAGGAGATTTGTTCGCAATTTAGACGAGCAATATCTTCTGTGGGCAGAATCTCGTTGGCCACAAATGTGTGTGGTCTGGTCTGGCGGTCAGTCATGTCTATCTGACTGATATCTGGTTGATTCTATCAGTATCCATACGCTTGTCGCTTGTCACTACCCTTGTCTTAAAGCTGAAAACTAAAGGAATTGACGGAAGGGTCGTTTGCACGAGGCTCTAGGCTACCATTTGTTATTGAGAGCCAATATATACAGGGATAACTGACCTGTGGCAGCCTAACGTCCACTGCATCTGTGTCCGTCTCCAGTCGTCTTGCCATGCTCGCCACTGGAACCAGATGGACACAGACGAGAGAGTGAGGTCGACGGAGTTGCGCAACCACTTCCTCACTATAATCCAAACTAAAGCGCAAGTCATTCGTTCTTCATCAAATCAAAAGATGCAATGAATGAATGGTCCTCATCATTCGTGATGGACGAACATCCATGTACCTGACGAGATGCAGCGAAATATGCCATGCAATAAATCGTACAATCTGCGGTTTGTGTCTTCGCTATTCAAATTCACTACGGGGAAAAAATTGTTTTGATTAGCAGTTTATCAACAGAACATGCAACCACACCTGGAATACCGTTGAATACGAGTCAGCGGCATGATGTTCAGCATTGTATGGTGATTTTAGATGCAAAATCAAGCGCTTAGAGTCACTCCAACGTAATCAAAATCAGCCTAGAGAATCTATAATGATAAAGGACGTGAAAATAAGAATCTACAATCTGTATAGCCCAGCAGATAAGGACCTTACACTCTCAAACATGAAAATAACTGACACAAACTGCATTATTGTCGGAGACTTTAATAGCCGTTCAGAAAGATGGGGATACCCAGATACTGACAAAAGAGGAGATGGATTGGAGGACTGGGAAATAGACTCAAATCTCCATCTACTCAACAAAGCGGATGACACACCGAGCTTCTACTCCAGAAGATGGCTTACCACTTTTACTCCAGACTTAGCTTTCTGCACAGGAGACATCCTCCACAAAATCGATCGCCATGTGCTGGACCAATTAGCAGGTAGTGACCACAGACCAATCAAGCTTGAAATGAATATGGAGTATGTTCCACAGGAGCAAAAGCCCTTGCCCCGCTGGAATTACAAACGAGCAGATTGGGACAGATTTGCCATACTAACAGACAAATATTGTGAAAACATAAATACACGATATGGCAACATAAAGCAAATGGTGGAAAGTCTAAACAGAGCGATAATACAGGCAGCCACTGAGTCCATTCCTAGAGGAGCGAGGAAAAATTACAGACCATACTGGACTGAAGAACTACAAAGTTTGGAGGACAAAGTTGAAGATGCCAGGAAGACAGCAGAGAGAGAACAAAAAATTGAAGCGAACATCTCTCTCAAAGCCATCTCAGCAAAATATAAAAGAACAGTAAATCAAACAACAAGAGATTGCTGGAGGGAAAAAAACAGAAAACCTGAATTTTGACAGGGATGGAAACAAACTATGGAAACTAGTGAAAGCCATGAACAATGAAGGACCTAGAAACACACAAATAACAATTAAACAAGGAAATGCCTTGCTTACAGGAAAAAAGGCTGCAAATGCACTAATGGAACACTATGCAAATGCAAACCACATTGATATTACAACCGAACAGAAGAAAGCATTCAAAGACAAACAGATACATCATAGAAATACAGAGACAGCAGCAGAATATATGATGGCAAATCTAACAATGGAAGAAATGGAACAGGCAATAAATACCCTAAAAAAGAAGAAATCACCAGGAAAGGATGGAATCACAAATGAAATGCTAATAGGACTAGGCACCAAGGCAAAGAAGAAACTACTAGCAGTCCTAAATAACAGCTGGAAGAGAGGAATAGTCCCACAGGCATGGAAGGAAGCTATACTAATACCAGTCCCAAAGAAAGGAAAAGACCTGGAAGAACCAAATGGCTATCGACCTATCAGTCTACTTAGCTGTGTAGGAAAATTAATGGAACGCATTATCAATGGCAGGCTAACATGGCATCTGGAAGAAAACAAACTCTTAACACCACACCAAGCAGGATTCAGAAAGTACAGATCCACTGAAGATCAAATAACCTATATAGCTCAGGAAATAGAGGATGCCTTTCAAGAGAAAAAGCACACACTAGCAGTCTGGATAGATTTAGAAAAAGCATTTGATAAAGTATGGAAGGAAGGACTGAAAGTAAAACTGCAAAACATGCATGTTTGTGGAAAAATGTATAAATGGATCAGCCACTACCTTGAGAACAGAACTGCCAGGACAAAAGTACAAGGACAAACAAGCAAAATGATGCTGTTGGAGCAAGGTGTCCCCCAAGGAGGAGTTCTTTCACCAACATTATTCCTAGCATATATAAATAACATCACAGAAAATTTTCCAGCCAGAGTATACACATCCTCCTTTGCAGATGACCTAGCCATATGGACATCTGAAGAATATATTAGTACAGCTAACAACAGAATACAGCAAGCCTTATTAGCGCTAGAGGACTGGTCAAAATCATGGCTAGTGAAGATAAGTGAGGAGAAAACAACATGCACAGTGTTCTCCCTCTCAAATAAAACTCAGCAACCTAAGCTGGTATTGAATGGAAAAATATTGCGCCATGAAGAAAATCCAAACTATCTAGGAGTCACCTTTGATCGTCGCCTGACATGGAAGACACAGGTTGAGAAAAATCGAACAAGAGCAAGGCAGAGAATGGCAGTCATGAAAAAGCTTGCTGGTACAACGTGGGGAGCAGATGAGAAAGTTCTCAAGAAGTTATATACTGGACGGGTGAGGCCAGTACTGGAATATGGCATTGCAGCTTGGGCAACAGCAGCTAAATCAAACTTTAACAAAATAAGTAGAGTCCAAAACCAAGGAATGCGAATCATAACTGGAAGCCTGAAGACAACGCCTATTAATGAACTAGAAAAGATCACTTGTTTACAACCAATGCAGGATAGAAGAGATAGCAGAGCCCAGCAACAAGCAGAAAAATTCAGAAGATTGACAGACCACCCTATGTACAACAGATTTAATGGTTTTGGAAAGGGAAGACTGAAGCGTAGCAACTTTGTAGAAACTGCAAAACGAAGGATTAGGGCAGATCCTATACTTAACATATCAACAGTCAAGCCCATACACAATGCACACAAGTTCCCAGCTTGGAGACAGCAGCAACTGCCTGAGATGATAGAAAACATTCCTGGTATTGAGAAAAAGAACACTCAGCATGAAACCGAAAGAAGAGAAATAACCCTAAACTACATAAAAGAACATTACCCAAGCAGGAATTGGACCCATGCATATACAGATGGATCAGCCAAAAATTCAATAGAGAATGGAGGAGGAGGAATTCTCCTAAATTTAAAAAATGGAGTGAAAAAAAACACATTCAATGGCAACTGGAAAATTTTCAAGTAACTTCAAAGCGGAGGTAGAGGCTCTGAAAACTGCAGCAGAAATGCTCCTGATGGAGGAAAATAAAGAGAAGCAAATAGCTATCTTCACAGATGCAAAGTCAGCTGTCTCAATACTGAAGAGCAATAACAGCACAGAACTAGCTGACCTAAGAGCAACACTCCATGGTCTATGCCAGAAATCCAAAAAAGTTGTAATACAGTGGATCCCATCACATTGCAGTATACCTGGAAACGAAGAGGCTGACAGACTGGCAAAAGAGGGCGGACGACTACCACAGCCTGACATAGACATAACCTATAATGAGGCAAAGAGGTTGATAAAAAGCACTTATAGAACCAAATGGGAATCAGAGCATCCAGGCCATCAGAAGGATGATGCATATTACAAACTCGACCGAAGAGAACAAGTAGCAATCTTCAGACTCCGCACAGGACATAACAGGCTGAAATACCACTTGTTCAATAAACTAAAGATAGGAGATACCGATGAATGTAATTGTAGAACTGGAAAAATGACAGCAAAACATTTGCTGCAGGATTGCCCAACGTATGCAGAACAGAGAAAGATAATTTGGCCCACACCTGCTTCATTTGAGGACAAGCTCTATGGAGATATCAACAAGCTCAAGTTGACCGCAGCTTACTTTAACTACATACAGGTTGACATTTAAAGGTGCATGAAGACCCAGAGGCATGAAATGGAATATTGCTTGGATAGCAAATCCATTATGTGGAAAGTCCAAATCGAAAGCTCGCTGTGTGGGCTTCATAAAAGGTGGAAAAGTGTCATAGTGGCACGAAATGGAATATTGCTTGGATAGCAAATCCATTACGTGGAAAGTCCGAATCAAAAGCCCATTGTGTGGGCTTCATAAAAGGTGGAAAAGTGTCCTAGTGGCACGAAATGGAATATTGCTTGGATAGCAAATCCATTACATGGAAAGTCCGAATCGAAAGCTCACTGTGTGGATGTCATCTGCAGACTGCATACTTCTGGCTTCCGGAAGAACAGCCTATGGTGAACGGAAGGCCCAATATACGGAAGTGAGGCTAAGCAGCCATGTGCAGGACGTGACGATTCCTTGGGTGAGCCCAGTACCAGAGCGCTATGTATCGGCTCTGCAAGTATGGAAGCCTCCTTGGATGGCGGGGAATGACATGGTCTGCCCCTGCCTTCCCTTGAGGGCTGACCAGGATCTTTGGCTGTTCTATATGGGCCAGCTGGGATGGGGGATAACACCACAACAGTGAGAGTCAAACGTCCTAAGAATCCCCCGGGAAGGTTAACCCGGTCAACAAATGCCCGCAGAAGTCGGATGTGTCGGCCTAACGGCGCAAGAACGCAGCTCTGCTGTAAACAGGCACAACGCAATCACATCCGAAAAAAAAAACTCCGGATGATCGCAGAAGAAGAAGCCTAGAGAATCTCAACAGTGTACAAACTCTGGAACACTAGCACAGATTCCAATAACATAATCCATCATTATTCAGATAGCTGGTCTGGATAGACATTGGTGACTGACCCATCAATCCTCCCTGTCATCAGATATTTTGATGAAGTTGGTGCTGAATATATTATTATTGTTGCCCAACTGTTTAAGCTTTCCGTATACATCTTTCTCTGTCCAACACTGCCTCGCTTACCTAGTATTTTCCCCACATAAGGCTAACCTCTCTAATAAACAGAATCCATAAACAGCAAAAAGGCTCAAAGGACCCTTGTACACACTTTAAGGTGCACGGGGCATTTAGTGCTAGCCTCATAATTATAAAGACCAGCCGGCTCTCTGTGGGTGATGTGTTCAGAATCGCACCGGCCACCTTTAACTCCGAAAACATTTCCCGGTACACATATTAGGTTGGGTAGGTCTGGGAGTCCGTGTCAATTACACAAATTAGAATCCGCTCTGATGCAGACTGGACTCACGACTACGGGGCCGGTGAGAGATTGTCTAACAACTACGGTACATCTCATCTTATCTCATCTTGTACCTTGCTGTGTCGGGGTGAAGTATAAACAGCGGGACAGTGTCCGCTTATGGGTTTCGTGTATCGATATTCCCATGGACTCTGTTATTCCCTGCGCCCATCGTTTGCGTGGTCGGCCTCTTCCTCTGCTTCCATCTGGTCTGTACATCATTGCATGTTGTGGTATACTGTTAACTGGTGACCTACTTGCATGGCCAAACCATTTGACTTGCTGCCTTCTGATATAATCTAGAGCAGCTATACTCCCCACTTTAGTCCTGATTTCTTTATTTCTGATCTTATCTTTTCTTGATACATTGAGTATTCTTCTCAGTAATCTCATTTCAGAGGTAATGATCATAACCAAAGAAGAAAGCATAATAAACATTCATCTATAAGAACACCCCCTGAATCAAGTAAAGAGCTTCAAGTACCTAGGAAGTATATCATCAAATGGCACATCAGTAGACGAGATTGAAAATAGATGAAATAAGGCAAACCAACTCACTGGACAAATAGTATCAATACTAAAAAACAAACATTTATCAATAACTACTAAAAAAGCACGTTACAACACAATCTTCTAATATGCTACCAATGCCAAACCTGGACAATAACAGAATAAGAGAAAAGAAAAATGACAACAGAAATGAGATTCCTGAGAAGAATATTCAATGCATCAAGAAGAGAGAAAATCAGAAATGAAGAAATCAGGACTAATGTTGCGGTTATAGCAGCGCTAGATGTTATTATAAAACAGCAGGTTAAATGGTTTGGCCATATAACTAGATTATCAACTATCAGTATATCCCAACAAGCAATGATGTACAGACCAGACGGAAGCAGAGGAAGAGGCCGGCCACGTAAACGATGGATAGAGAGAATTACAGGTACCATGGGAACCTCGATATATGAAGCCCATACGTGGGCACTCTCCCGCTGCTTATGCTTCACCTCGACACCGCAAGATACAAGTTGAACCTGGTGAAATGATGATGATGATGATGATGATGTTGATGATGATGATGATGATTAAATGATTATAATCAAGCAATCACAACTAGAAAGGAAGTAGTGCAGGTTAGCAGCTCTCCTGATCCACAAAATGTACAGATAATTATAATCTATGTGAAGCAAGATATAAAATTTAAAGAGTCCCGATACTAATGGTACAAGTAGAAGACTAATTATAATGTCCGTCTGGATTTTCTTTAGAGTTTTGAGTATCGGCCACTTCCCCTGGTCACTCCCAGCAGCATCAGTATCTATTACAGAGTAAACAGTTAGAATGAAGTATTTAATCTGAGTCCTGATTGTATTTTCAAAAGGTTTTATTTAACAAAATAAGTCCAAATGTATAAAACAGGTTACATGATGATTTCAGAATACAATCGATGTTGACATGTTCAGATCCAGGCTGTAACTAACTACCCTAAGCACTGCGTCACGGCTTGAGCGTCCTTCCCTACGTCTTCCTAGGATGCTCAACCGTGCCCAGTCCTTGCACGTCAACTCCTCTTAAAGTATTAACAGAGACGGTGCTCTGTTTCAGACCTCCTTTTCTTTAAAAAGACTTTTCTTCAAAAGTCTTAATCCCTAACCTACTTATTCTAATTATTCTTTCCCTCACTAAAACTTTAACCCCAATATTATTTCTCCAACTCATCTTAAACTAACTAATGAACTTTACCTCTACATCCTTCGAATCTAATTCTCCACTTGTCTCTTATAATTCTCCACTTGTCTCTTATAATTCTCCACTTGTCTCTTATAATACTCTCTTATAGCTAACCGCTATGTTATGAAGTGATACTTTTTCTTCGTTTCTGAGTCTACAAGGTTTCATTAAAAAAAACACAGTTCATAAGGATATTTCAATTCATATATACAATTGTTCATTTATAAAAATCGTTGGTATATACTTTGCGTTATGTAACTTCTCATTCTTTCTCAACATCAACAACACAACACAGGATAGACAGAAAAGATGGGGTGCGCACCCAGTTATGAAGATATAAAGAAGTAGTCAAAAACAATCACATTTACCTCCCTTGCAACCGTAAAAACTTTTACAAATAAAAGTTTTTCAAAAACACATCTACATCTCTGTTTGTTATAAATTAAGTTGATCCAAAATTTCTTCCATATACTCAATATTTGTGCTGCCCATGACCAAATTTCACTTGTCTTATGTCCCATCATGAAACCATTAACCATGTTCATTTTCCATGAACATATTGTAAATTAATTAACGCTGTTTATCACAGCTCCTATTTTTTACCCCCCTTACATCCCATGATAAGCATTCTTGTTCTAACTTTGTACTAAACCATATGTGCTGCTATCTACAGCCCCATTAATATCCATTCCCCATCAACCAGCTTCTTATATTTTCTAACTATCACAACCTCTTTTTACACCCGCTATAGACGTTAGCCAAGTTTATTCCTTAATATAATATGGTATCCAATCCATATACCTTTAATCAATGCTGACTTAATGCAGCTCTTATTTCAACCTCCCAGAACCATATATTTCTACCAGCTTTATACCCCCATCATCTAAGCATGGCATGTGTTTCTAACTTACATGTAATTAACCCCCCCATATTCCAACCATTAATGCTGACTGGTGCAGCAGCCTTCTTACTATCATAAGACCGAAGTTTATAATACTCATGTTTACTAAAACTTATTACTCACAAGGGAAATATGTCTCTCCTCTAGTCCACATTTGTTTGTTTGCTATTTTCTGAACGAAAGGTTTTAATTAAGGCCCTGTCTTATTACTTTTTATTCCAAACAAAACAATAATTGCTAGTGAAAAATTTTTTTAAAACAATTTTCAACTTATTTGTAAACAAGAGTAATTACTATTCAATACACAAGACAATTCAATCAAAATCATGAGTCAACCAAAACGAAGTCAAAACAGGATATCATACCCCCCACGTTTTGAAGACACATTTTCTTTCCCCTCATATCAAATAAAGGTAATCAACCAATTCAAAGAAAGACATTATTCAAAATAATATGACATACATCCTATCCATTGTTAGTCACTTTTACGGACTAACAATAAATTATTTATCTATTAAGAAAACTAAACAAGTCAAATCTTAAAATCAAATGGCAATAAAAATACATCTTCAAGACCACACGAGAATTTACATCCATATTATCTACTTATTACTAAAATATACAACATCATGTCTACTCCTCAAGACAACTCAGTACCATTTGCCACTCTGTTTCTATAAAACACCTGTAATACACAGCTACCGTATTTCAACAATTATCAATTTCCTCTTTAAACCACAAAATTTTCATCCTGCTATCTGCAGCATTTTCTATCACTTTATCTACTGTGTCTCCATTTCTTCAGTAACTCCAGATTTTTCTGTATAAGTGCTATCTCCACATCAATGTTTTCATCCTCTCGTAGAGAAATATTTTCCTTCATGCTACTATCTCCATTAGATTCTGAATTTTCATCCATTCCTTCTTCTTCATCTGTATGTCTATTGCTAGCAGCCGCTAATTTTTTCCTTTCTATATCCAATCTAATTTGTCTATCATAGTTTCTTAACGATCTTTCAAGTAGTGGCATGTCATCGTCGCTTGGTGAATTTTCTCTGATTCTCCTTTGTCTTTTCACTTCTCTTTCTCTCTGTCTTTCTATTCTCCTTTTCACTGCTTGTCTGGTATTTTTACATGGAGCGGTTACCTCTTCTTCCATAGATTTTAAACTATCATAACAACCATCATACGTATTCCTCTCTTCTTTCATCAACGTTTTCGGTATTGTCTGTTCATAAGTATCATCGTAAACTGGTGTTGTTATTAATTGACTTTGTACCGGATCTTTTCCAAAATCTAGGGGTATTGTAGTTCTTCTGACGAGTTGTCCATCTGAATATAAGTCGTCTGAATAATAATAATAATAATTATTATTATTATTGTCTTTCCTATCTTCATTATCTCTTCTTAAGTGCTCTACGTGTGCCCTTGCTACATGTCCTGTGATTTGGTTCTTTATAATGTATGATACAGTACCTAACCTTTCTAAAATATAATAACCTGGAATCCAATGAGCATCAAATTTGGAGTTCCTTCTATGCTTCTTATAATAAACTCTATCACCTACTTTAAATTCCTGTAATTGTGTATTTTTGTTTACGTACCTTTTCTGTCTTTCTCTGGCTTTAATTATATTGTTCCTTAACCTTACATGCGCTTTGTGCATTTCTTGTAAAATAACTTCCTGAAAATCCTCCCCCATATATTTACGTCTTGGTTTTAACAGACTGTCAATTGGTAGTACAGGCTCTCTCCCGTGTAATAAGTAGAATGGTGAAAACCCTGTCCCCTCATTTTGATTAGTGCGTATCGCGCTCAGTGCAGGTCCTAAGTAAAGGTCCCAATCTTTTTCATGTTCTTCTACAATTTTTGCTACTATGTTATACAATGTCCGATGTTGTCTCTCATTTTTCGCATTTGAAGCAGGTCTATAATAGGACGTTTTTATGTGGCTTATATTCAAATCCTGTAATAACGTTTCGAACTTCTTGTTCACAAACTCCTTACCATTATCTGTGAGTATGATCTGTGGGCAACTAAATCTTGGTACGTACTCCTGTATTAAAATATTAATGATGGTATCCGCGCTTTTATCCGGAATAGCATAAACTTCCGGCCACAGACTATAGATATCCACGATATGAGTTAAATATACGTTCCCCGATAGTGTTCTAGGGTGAGGACCTGATATATCTAAGCTGACTTTTTGCATAGGAAACTGAGGAATGTCTGTATCTTGTAAGGGACATTTGATCGTTTTCATATTTCTTAATCTACACTTCTCACACGCATCGACGTATTTACAAGCAGTTCTAAATAAGTTCGGCCAATAATATTTATTATTGAGTGCTTTTACTAACTTATCACGACCAAGATAACCATTCTCATCATGATATGCCTTTAAAATCTCAATTTCCAAATGTTTTGGAATGTATTTTCTCAACTGTTCGCTTTTTTCATTCACGTAATATAACTGATCGTCATCCTGCAAGACTAAATAATTCTTCTTATATTTATTCTCACCCGTTTCGTTTAATTTCTGTTTTATTTCTACAACTTTTGGATCTAATTCCTGTTCTTCTTTCATATTAAATTGCATCAAATGTGGGTCTTCTGCTTTAGGTTCAGATTCTAGATTCGAAGGTAAACTCCTAAAATCTTCTATATTTAGTATGGCAGAATGTAATATATTTACTTGCCAGTTTCGGTCGTCTATTTCGGGTTCACCCTCATCCTCAGTGTTTCCTGACGTCTCTGGATATGGGATTCTGGATAATAAATCTGCACAGGTGTTGTCTCTACCTGCCGCGTATTCTATCTTCGCGTTGTACCCCTGCAAATTCAACGCCCATGTCTGTATTTTTCTGTTCTGCACTGGAGCTTCTAATCAAGATTTTAAAGGCATGTGATCAGTTCTAATAATGAAATTTGCGTTATGTAGATAATAACAGCGTAGGCCTCCTTCTCTATAGTCGACCATTTACGCTGAGATTTGCTAAGTTTGTTTGACAAAAAATAAATTGATCTTTTATTCTTAACTCCTGGTATTCCTGATCTTTCTCCTTCATATGGTTGTGCTAAACATGCTCCTATTGCATTATCTGAAGCATCTGTATACAAAATTAACTGTTTATTCCAAATCTGGATGTGTCAATAGTGGCACTACTGTTAAACTATTTTTTAAAAACTCAAATGCTCTTTGGCACTCATCATTCCACTTAAATCTAGCGTATTTGCCAGTCAGGTTAGTGATGGGCTCTGCTATTTTTGAGAAACCTGGAATAAAACGACGATAGTATCCACATGTACCGATAAAAGCACGAACTTCTTTTACGTTGGTTGGAGGAGGCAATTCTTTAATAGCTTTTACTTTATTCTGATCTGGTTTAATTCCTTCTCTATCAATAATGTATACCAGGTATTTAGTTTCTGTTTTTAGAAATTCACATTTACTGAGTTTCAATTTAACATCATGTATTCTTAATCTGTCAAATACTAATTTTACATGTTTCAGGTGGTCGTGTACGTCTCCTGCTGAGTAGATCAAAATGTCATCTATGTATGCTAATGCAAACTTTTGCATGCCTTCTAATACTTGATTTATTAATAACATATAGTGAGAAGGCGCCGTCTTGACCTCAAAAGGCATTCGTAGAAATTCGTAAGAACCTGCGTGTGTACAAAAAGCACTCTTCTTTTGAGCATCTGGAGACATAGGGATACACCAAAATCCTGACCTTGCATCTAATGTAGTGAAGAATGTGGACCCATTAAGTAACCCTAAAATATCGTCGATGAACGGCAATGGGTAAACTACATGCTTAGTGATTTTGTTCAACGCCCTGAAGTCACAACAAAATCGATGTGAACCATCGGCCTTGGTCACTATGACGATCGGAGATGACCATTCCGACTTTGATCTTGTTATTATTCCTGCTTTCAACATGTCTTCTATTGCTTTTTAGACAATTTCTCTATTCCTTAAGGGAGTTCTATACGGTTTCAAACTAATTGGTGGGTGATCTCCAGTATCTATTTCCATAGTAACTGTTTTGGTCTTCCCCAATTCTAAGTCGTTAATTGCAAAAACATCTTGATTCTCTTTTATAAGTTTTTCTAATATTTCCTTATTTTCTGGTGGAGCTTTTAACTGTGCTAACAATTCTTGTTCTCTTGTTATTTTGTCTACTGAATGTATTTGAGATGTATGTCTTCTGAATGGATGGATCAATTCATCATTCTGCACGTTCCATCTTCTTCCACGTCTATTCCTGGTATTGATTCTTTCCATATGGGTTTCTGAATATTTCGGCATTTCTACTCTATCTGTTGCCAATACGATGTTATTATCATGTTCTACTTTGGCTATTACACATCCTTTATACAATTTAATTTCTCTGCCTATGTTATTAATAATCATTACTGGAAAAGTTAAGTGTTTATCTAATGTCATTATCCCATCTGGAACTTCTAAACCAGGCTCATCAATCACCTCCCTTTGTAATTCTGTTATTCTAACTGTGTGTCCTACTAAATAATACGGATTTCTTTTCACTTTTGCCTGTATCAGATTAACCGTCTGTGGTATTAACGTCGTAGACGTTTTAACTCTAACCAGTGCTGATATGTGCATGTCTTCTTCCAAATCTACATACACGTCTTTGAATCTTAATTTGTGCAGATCAAAGAAAAGTCTTACACCATTTTTTTAGTAAGAAATCCCTACCTATAAGCATGTTTCTATTTAAGTCTTTCACTACATGAAAAAGATGTCTTACGTTGATTCCTCCTAATTTGAGATTTATTATCGTTTGACCAACTACTTGTAAATTTTGTCCTGTAACAGAGTGAAGATTATCATGACTCCTGAATATTTTACAATTTTTTATTATTTTGTATAGAAAATTGTCTTTGATTACACTAACCTGAGCTCCTGAATCAATTAATGTACGGATTCTATATTTCCCTATTTCTATTATGCATGAACGGGGTCCTTTTTATTTACTGAAAATTGTTTGATTTCAGCCATTTGAGAGCACTTTCTACTCGTCCTGCTATACCTGTCATTAAAATATTCTTTAAATCTTGGGACCTTGTTATCTTCCCTCCTACCGCAGGTCCTATTCAATAGGTGGGACGCCGGTTTTCCTGCGTTCTTGGGCTTGTAAAACTCCTGTGTCTGTCTTCAAAATTCCTATTTGATCTGTTATTGACATTTCTATTTTGTGTATTCGACTGGACACGCCTGTTACCACAGAAGCGAAAAATGTGTCCACGTTGGCCACAACCCCAACAGACTATATTTGTGTTATTTGTGTTGTGTTACCTACCGTCTCTCTTATAGGATTTCTCATTTGTCTTCTTCTATCATAAGCATTTTCGTTACCTCCCTGTAACGTCTGTATTCCTCCTCTCCTATTCCATCCGAACCTTGTTTGTCCGATCTCCATGGGCTCTTCAATTCTATCTTCCCGACTAGTTCCTATTTCTCGTCCTACTCTCAGTCTAAATCTTCGTCTCAAATTCTCTTCTTGTACAGCTATATCCACAGCCTGTGATAATCTCTCAGGGTTTTCTCTCATTAATTTAATTTCAGTCCATCTGACTTGATACCATCTACAAAAATCCCGACTAACATTCGTTCTACTTCCTCCCCTCGTACGTTCTGTCCCAGGAATGCTTCTTCAGCTAGGTTAATCAACCTATCACTAAATAATTGTACAGTTTCTCCAGTGTTTTGTTTGGATTGTCTTAATACTGAAAACGCAAACTGAGGATCTGTGATTTCAGCATACTTGCGGGCCAGGTCATCCTTGAACTGCTCCCATGTCCCATCAGTCCTTGCCTCTAATTTTCTTCGGATGTGATCTGAAACTGGTTCTATAGTGGACTGATAAGCAATTTTCATCCTTTCCTCGTCTGTTGCTGCCACCAAGAATGCATGTTTTTCTATCGAAGTTATCCACTTCTTAAAGTCTTTCGCCTGTCCACTAAATTTTTCAATTTCTGTTCCTATTACTTGTTGCTTTATTGCTGTGTTGAGTCTGCCTATTGCCGTGCCTACTCCAGTTAACACTTGTGTTAATAAAACTTGTTCTTCTGCCATGTTGAAATATGCTGAAATAGTTTAATTCCTTAATAATTTAGTTAATAAATATCACTAAATATATGAGCTTATTTAAATTAAACAAGAGACATAATCAACTGTTTTTCCTCTTATAAATATCGAATTGTTCAAATTAATAAATCAATTTTATCTAACACACCACATTATTTTATATTGCTTAAACCTTAATTAAATACCGTTAAAGGGCTGAAACACATCGTCCGTAGGTCCAACAGGAAAGTAAACCCACATACGTCGGCTGAGAGTAATGTTTGACAAGTGTAGGCTTCACATAAAAAACAAGCGTCTCGTGTTCTTCCACTCCATCAGCAAGAGGACAATTCTGGACTCTTTATCTCACCCATTGTCTCATCTGTATTATCTTGTGTTGCCATGATATCGTCCTTGCCAAGATCTAAAAAGGTCGATCTAATCAATAAACAAAAATTATTACACAATTATAATAATTGTCCTAAAATCAACAATCCATACCGTTCGTTTTACGTAATCATGTAAGGATACTTGAAGCTGTAATTTCTTAGATTTCTCCAAACGACCTTATCTTCTAGTTCTAGTTTTTGGATCCCCGGAAAGCAATCTCTGGTGGTTACATCAATCCTCAGACATCTCTGGTTTCTCTAGCGCGAGGAGTACTTCCACTTTCACCCATGGTTGGGCACCCCAGACTTGTGGTTTCTTTTCACCCGACAAAGGGCACTTCTGGACGACTTCACCCGGAAAAAAATGGCACGTCTAGACGACTTGAAACGGCTTAAGAGAAATGAAGCGATTACAATAGGTTCTCTTTTTCAGCAGGTCGGCAACCCACTATGCCCACCCGCGTCCAAAAAGACCAAAGCAAGTAAATCGCATTCTTCATGACATCTCGATAATCTGTAGTTTTCAAGTTGGTTGCGGCTGTTTTAATTTTGAGAGTTGAAAAATTTCCTCAATCCTGGACAGTTCTAGTAAGTAATGACCTTCAGACAAGCAAGGTCAATTAACGGCTGCGATAACGGCAGGTCAAAACTCACAGCATATTGACAACAGTTAGGTCACTCCAGAGCACGATAATAAACAGCCTACGATGGTAGATGGTAGCTCCATGCAACAACTGATTTCAATAGGTATGGCGACTCTAATCGACTGGCCGAAAAAACGCTTGTTCTATTGTAAGTTGCAGGCTTCAATAAGGTGGTCTGGTCTGGATCTTTTGATTACTGCTTCTAACAAGATTCTAGATTCCTCAGTAACATCCTATGTTCTTGTCGCAGCAAGCTGAGAAAGGTGTTCATTAAAAGTTCTCCGCTGTGCTCTGCTGTTTCTTAGTACTTCACATTGCGTCCGCGACAGCTAAGTCCAGAATCCTGGTTAAGCGGCTCCAATTTTACTCTATTACAGAGTAAACAGTTAGAATGAAGTATTTAATCTGAGTCCTGATTGTATTTTCAAAAGGTTTTATTTAACAAAGTAAGTCCAAATGTATAAAACAGGTTACATGATGATTTCAGAATACTTCTTCTTCTTCTTCGTTCATCCGGAGTTTTTTTTCGGACGTGATTGCGTTGTGCCTGTTTACAGCAGAGCTGCGTTCTTGCGCCGTTAGGCCGACACATCCGACTTCTGCGGGCATTTGTTGACCGGGTTAACCTTCCCTGGGGGGGGGGGGGTTCTTAGGACGTTAGACTCTCACTGTTGTGGTGTTATCTCCCATCCCAGCTGGCCCATCCATCCAAAGGCATCCTGGTCGGCCCTCAAGGGAAGGCAGGGGCAGACCATGGGCATTCCCCGCCATCCAAGGAGGCTTCCATAATTGCAGAGCCATCACACAGCGCTCTGGTACTGGGCTCACCCAAGGAATCGTCACTTCCTGCACATGGCTGCTTAGCCTCACTTCCGTATATTGGGCCTTCCGTTCACCATAGGCTGTTCTTCCAGAAGCCAGAAGAATGCTGTTTGCAGATGACATCCACACAGTGAGCTTTCGATTCGGACTTTCCACGTAATGGATTTGCTATCCAAGCAATATTCCATTTTGTGCCACTAGGACACTTTTTCCACCTTTTATGAAGCCCACACAGTGAGCTTTCGATTCGGACTTTCCACGTAATGGATTTGCTATCCAAGCAATATTCCATTTCATGCCTCTGGGAGGCTTGTGTAACCGACATGCCTGTGGTATGAAGTGTGGCAGTCTAAATACTTCTTCATGTACATTTAGATGTCAACCTGAATACAGTTAAAGTAAGCTGCAGTCGACTTGAGCTTGTTGATATCTCCATAGAGCTTGTCCTCAAATGAAGCAGGTGTGGGCCAAAATATCTTTCTCTGTTCTGCATATATTGGGCACTCCTGCAGCAAATGTTTAACTGTCATTTTACCAGTTCCACAATTACATTCATCTGTGTCTCCTATCTTTAGTTTGTTGAAGAAGTGGCATTTCAGCCTGTTATGTCCTGTGCGGAGTCTGAAGATTGCTACTTGTTCTCTTCGGTCGAGTTTGTAATATGCATCATCCTTCTGGTGGCCTGGATGCTCTGATTCCCATTTGGTTCTATAAGTGCTTCAACCTCTTTGCCTCATTATAGGTTATGTCTATGTCATGCTGTGGTAGTCGTCCGCCCTCTTTTGCCAGTCTGTCAGCCTCTTCATTTCCAGGTATACTGCAATGTGATGGGATCCACTGTATTACAACTTTTTTGGATTTCTGGCATAGACCATGGAGTGCTGCTCTTAGGTCAGCTAGTTCTGTGCTGTTTTTGCTCTTCAGTATTGAGACAGCTGACTTTGCATCTGTAAAGATAGCTATTTGCGTCTCTTTATTTTCCTCCATCAAGAGCATTTCTGCTGCAGTTTTCAGAGCCTCTACCTCCGCTTTGAAGTTACTTGAGAACTTTCCAGTTGCCACTGAATGTGTTTTTTTCACTCCATTTTTTAAATTTAGGAGAATTCCTCCTCCTCCATTCTCTACTGAATTTTTGGCTGATCCATCTGTATATGCATGGGTCCAATTGCTGCTTGGGTAATGTTCTTTTATGTAGTTTAGGGTTATTTCTCTTCTTTCGGTTTCATGCTGAGTGTTCTTTTTCTCAATACCAGGAATGTTTTCTATCATCTCAGGCAGTTGCTGCTGTCTCCAAGCTGGGAACTTGTCTGCATTGTAAATGGGTTTGACTGTTGATATGTTAAGTATGGGATCTGCCCTAATCTTTCGTTTTGCAGTTTCTACAAAGTTGCTACGCTTCAGTCTTCCCTTTCCAAAACCACTAAACCTTTTATACATAGGGTGGTCTGTCAATCTTCTAAATTTTTCAGCTTATTGCTGGGCTCTGCTATCTCTTCTATCCTGCATTGGTTGTAAACAAGTGATCTTTTCTAATTCATTAATAGGCGTTGTCTTCAGGCTTCCAGTTATGATTCGCATTCCTTGATTTTGGACTCTACTTATTTTGTTAAAGTTTGACTTAGCTGCTGTTGCCCAAGCTGCAATGCCATATTCCAGTACTGGCCTCACCCGTCCAGTATATAACTTCTTGAGAACTTTCTCATCTGCTCCCCACGTTGTACCAGCAAGCTTTTTCATGATTGCCATATTTGCCTTGCTCTTGTTCGATTTTTCTCAACCTGTGTCTTCCATGTCAGGCGACGATCAAAGGTGACTCCTAGATAGTTTGGATTTTCTTCATGGCGCAATATTTTTCCATTCAATACCAGCTTAGGTTGCTGAGTTTTATTTGAGAGGGAGAACACTGTGCATGTTGTTTTCTCCTCACTTATCTTCACTAGCCATGATTTTGACCAGTCCTCTAGCGCTAATAGGGCTTGCTGTATTCTGCTGTTAGCTATACTAATATATTCTTCAGATGTCCATATGGCTAGGTCATCTGCAAAGGATGATGTGTGTACTCTGGCTGGAAAATTTTCCGTGATGTCGTTTATATATGCTAGGAATAATGTTGGTGAAAGAACTCCTCCTTGGGGGACACCTTGCTCCAATAGCATCATTTTGCTGGTTTGTCCTTGTACTTTTGTCCTGGCAGTTCTGTTCTCAAGGTAGTGGCTGATCCATTTGTACATTTTCCCACAAACATGCATTTTTTGCAGTTTTACTTTCAGTCCTTCCTTCCATACTTTATCAAATGCTTTTTCTAAATCTATCCAGACCGCTAGTGTGTGCTTTTTCTCTTGGAAGGCATCCTCTATTTCCTGAGCTATATAGGTTATTTGATCTTCAGTGGATCTGTACTTTCTAAATCCTGCTTGGTGAGGTGTTAAGAGTTGGTTTTCTTCCAGATGCCATGTTAGCCTGCCATTGATAATGCGTTCCATTAATTTTCCTACACAGCTAAGAAGACTGATAGGTCGATAGCCATTTGGTTCTTCCAGGTCTTTTCCTTTCTTTGGGACTGATATTAGTA
Organism: Cepaea nemoralis; assembly: GCA_014155875.1. NCBI lineage: Eukaryota > Metazoa > Mollusca > Gastropoda > Stylommatophora > Helicidae > Cepaea > Cepaea nemoralis. The sequence goes on from JACEFZ010009116.1 coordinate 195,998, forward strand.
TAGCTTCCTTCCATGCCTGTGGGACTATTCCCCTCTTCCAGCTGTAATTTAGGACTGCTAGCAGTTTCTTTTTTGCCTTAGTGCCTAGTCCTATTAGCATTTCATTTGTGATTCCATCCTTTCCTGGTGATGTCTTCTTTTTTAGGGTATTCATTGCCTGTTCCATTTCTTCCATTGTTAGATTTGCCATCATATATTCTGCTGCTGTCTCTGTATTTCTATGATGTATCTGATTATCTTTGATTGCTTTCTTCTGTTCGGTTGTAATATCAATGTGGTTTGCACTGGCATAGTGTTCCATTAGTGCATTTGCAGCCTTTTTTCCTTTAAGCAAGGCATTTCCTTGTTTAATTGTTATTTGTTTGTTTCTAGGTCCTTCATTGTTCATGGCTTTCACTAGTTTCCATAGTTTGTTTCCATCCCTGTCAAAATTCAGGTTTTCTGTTTTTTTCCTCCAACAATATCTTGTTGTTTGATTTACTGTTCTTTTATATTTTGCTGAGATGGCTTTGAGAGAGATGTTCGCTTCAGTTGTTTGTTCTCTCTCTGCGGTCTTCCTAGCATCTTCAACTTTGTCCTCCAAAATTTGTAGTTCTTCAGTCCAGTATGGTTTGTAATTTTTCCTCGCTCCTCTTGGAATAGACTCAGTGGCCGCCTGTATTATTGCTCTGTTTAGACTTTCCACCATTTGCTTCATGTTTCCATATCGTGTATTTATGTTTTCACAATATTTGTCTGTTAGTATGGCAAATCTGTCCCAATCTGCTCGTTTGTAATTCCAACGGGGCAAAGGCTTTTGCTCCTGTGGAACATACACCATATTTATTACAAGCTTGATTGGTCTGTGGTCACTACCTGCTAATTGGTTAAGCACATGGCGATCGATTTTGTGGAGGATGTCTCCTGTGCAGAAAGCTAAGTCTGGAGTAGAAGTGGTAATCCATCTTCTGGAGTAGAAGCTCGGTGTGTCATCCGCTTTGTTGAGTAGATGGAGATTTGAGTCTATTTCCCAGTCCTCCACTTCATCTCCTCTTTTGTCAGTATCTGGGTATCTACATCTTTCTGAACGGCTATTAAAGTCTCCGACAACAATGCAATTTGTGTCAGTTATTTCCATGTTTGAGAGTGTAAGATCCTTATCTGCCGGGCTATACAGATTGTAAATTCTTATTTTTACGTCCTTTATCATTATATCAACACCTATAATTTCCGTTTGGTTGTCAGAGATCACAGATACTTCGCTGCAGGGTATTGTATTTCGTGTAAGTATTACAACGCCTCTTGAATGCATGCCACATCTATTCTATCTTTATGAAGACGCTGTGTTAGGGAGGCTTTCTTGTTATAGACTCCTTCTGCATTCCATTGTAGTATGTTGAGTGTCCGGGGTGTTTGGTCAATAGCTCTTAACCTACTCCTCTGTGCCTTGACTCCACAGCACAGGGGAAGGTGACCACCAGTAGTCATGGGTGGACCCCCTCGAGGCAGGGGACCCGGCACTATCACCGCCTGATGGGACTTCACGGGATTAGCACCATAGCGATTAATTTTCATCTGTGGCATCATGAAATGATAAAGTTACGTTGCACTTCTTTGTCAAGCCTGTGGCTCAGTACATCCGATTTCGACAAGCATTTGTTCGGGATGCTTTCCCTAGCCTTTGACTGTCCCCAGTCTACCTACAAGGCAGCAGGTTTGTACGTCTCTTCGTCTGGTCCCTCTCCCTTGACCTGTCCGACATGGGTGACCCTACCAGTAGCTGTGCTACCGTCGGCATAGCTCTTGGGGTCATTGGAACGCGCAAGCCCCTCTACCTCGTCAAGGTGGACGCACGGCAGAGGGGATTTCAGAATACAATCGATGTTGACATGTTCAGATCCAGGCTGTAACTAACTACCCTAAGCACTGCGTCTCGGCTTGAACGTCCTTCCCTACGTCTTCCTAGGATGCTCAACCGTGCCCAGTCCTTGCACGTCAACTCCTCCTAAACTATTAACAGAGACGGTGCTCTGTTACATATCTCCAAGCCATAATGATCTACTAGTTCCTCTGCACTATACAAACGATTCCAAAGGGCCCCGAGCACATCTGCCATATCATGCACAAATACCCATCAGTAGTATGTCAGGTCCTAACTACTTCGATAATCTAGAGCAATACGTCATCGATGACGTAATTTTTTACTATATGAAGGGTATAGCTCCAGATTGAAAACGGATCCTTTTCGGACCAAATTTTTTGAATTTTTGGCGGATATTTTCATGGGTCTGGGTGACTACTTCCGGTTGTCCTGCTGACTACTTCCTGTTGTCACATTCGGTCCCAGAGAGGCGGGTGGGCGGGCGGGACACGGGCGGAGCGGATAGCGAGGCAAGCCCCGGGCATATGGAATACTTATATAGATAAGTAGACCAACTAGTCGCCGGGCAAGTGGGTTCGAGTCCCAGTGTGTGTGTGTGCAGTGCGGTGTGTTCGAGCCCCAGTCATGTAGATATCGAACCCTTCGATGAGGAGACCGAAATCAATATGACAGAGTGGAAAAATGCTTTATTCCATCACTCGAGATAACTCGAGTATCCATAGTTGGACGCATTTAAAAAAAAATCTTTTATTGCGTGTTAAAATCTTTGCGAAGTGTATTGTTCGTGTTTTTACAGAGCGTTGCATGTGGACGTGTAGGTGACATATGCGCAAATTTACATCTTATACATTTTAACATTTTTACATTGAAATTGTTGTAAGGTGACATTACAAAACAACAGCATGATAATAGTGCACCATTATTGTTTCCCCTGCCACCTCTCTCTCCTGTCGGCCCCAAAACCACCGATACCATCACCACCAATCAGTAATGATGAAACTGGTAGTATAAATTGTTGAACCAATCGGCGAGGGCGGAGCAGCATCAACTAACAAACAGTGTCAAGATGGTGGGAATGGGAGGTGTAAAACAGTGTCCGGGTTTACAAGGCAGAAAGGTAGTGGTTGCATTTATGATGTTTGTGTTGTTACATGCGTTCTGTGTATTTAGTATTTGTGTAGATGTGTTTACGGAGCGTTGCATGTGGGCGTGTGTGTGACGTATGCATATTTTATTCATTGGACATATTTACATGTGAAGGGGGTAATTTGGGAGAAAGAAAAAATTTTCCAATTTTTGTTTCCCTTGCCACACTCTCCCCTATTTGACCCACCACACCAATGCCTCATCACCACTCTCTGGTAATGATGGTAAAGGCAGGATAAATATTTGAACCAAACGGTGAGGGTATCAGCAAAGGCAACAACAACCATGAGCAAGGGAAGGGGGGGGGGGCACATGGGAGATGAGGTTATATATTAATAAAGATAACAATAATAATAATGCAAATAAAACCAAATACATCAATAATAAGGATGACCAAATTATACTACTAAAGGTGATTACAGTAATGATAGTAACAGCAACGATAATAATAGTTATGATAATGATCACATTTTCCAAAACATGTGGTTCCATTTGCTAAAATGATTTTCTTAGGAATGGTGTTAACATAGCATAGTAGGTACATACAATTGCAAACTGCAATGTTCAATAATAGTAGGAGTAAGAGGAGTTGGTTATCTTTTTCTCCTTGCTTATATTTTAATTTTTGGTCTTAATTGTAAGGGTTCATTCATTTTTTTCCCTTTCCTATTTGTTGTTGTTGTTGTTGTTGTTGTTGTAAACAATTAAACATTTGTATTTACACAAATTTTTACAATCTCATTGGTTTGGTAACCATCTGTGAATTTGTATTCATTCATTCAACATGCACTCACATGTTCCTGTTTCTTTCTCGCACTCATGTATACTAATTTATAATTTTATAAAGAAGAGTACTTGTGTTTACTCTGGAGGTATCTGTGATATTTTGTGTTTACAACATAGGAAATTACCCATTTGAATATTCCATTTTTTGAACACCTTTGACTCATTTCTTGAACTACATGTGACAGTGGGGTTACAAAGACAGGGGGAAATCTTTACATTTTTGTTTCCCTTGCCACACTCTCACCAATTGGTTCCACTCCACCAATGCCCTCATGACGGTACAGGCATGGTAAGTGTTTGAACCAACCAGTGGGGGTAGTACCAAAGGCAACAGACCATAAGCAAAGGGGGGAGGCACAGGGGATATGAAGTTGTAAATGATAATGATGATATCAATATAACATTAATGATACTAAGGATAGTAAAGATAAATTAATGATAGTAATAATAATAATGATAAAAATAATTTACTTTTTTCCCCTTATCTTTTACAGAACATCGCTGTCAACACCAGCATATTTCAGCTGGTAAACAGATGCCAATAACGGATTTAAAAAAAAAAACTTTTATTGAGTGTTAAATTTTTGCATGGTGTATTGTTCGTGTTATTACAGAGCGTTGCATGTGGACGTGTAGGTGACATATGCGCAAAATTTCCAACATTTTATACATTTGAACATTTCTTCATTGACATTGTTGTAAGGAAATATTTCAAAATAAACGCGTGATGGTAGTGCGCCGTTGTTATTTCCCCTGCCGCCTCGCTCTCCTGTCAGCTCCAAAACTCCTACCAAGTACCATCACTACCTCTCGGTGATGATGAACATGGCGTTGCAAAACTGTTAAGAACCAACTGGTGAGGGCGGCAGCAGAAAAACAACAATCACAGTATAAAAAGGTGGGAGAGGGGGTTGTGTTAGTTTACGGGTTTACAAAGCAATATATATTAATAATGATTACAATGATAATAATGCAAATAACAACCAAATACATAAATAATAATATTAATAATGACAAAGAATAATTAAAACTGCTAAGGGTGATAACAATAACACTAACAGCAATGATAATAAACAGCGATGATAATAATAGTTAAACCTATGATTCCATTTGCTAAAATGATTATCTTAGGGATGGTGTTTACATGAAATACATCTATAATAATAATGACAAAGGATAAAACTGCTAAGGGTGATATCAGTAACAGCAATGATAATAAACAGCAATGATAATAATAGATGTGATTCCATTTGCTAAAATGATTATCTTAGGAATGGTGTTTTACATGAAATACATCTATAATAATAATGAAAAAGAGTATAAAACTGCTAAAGGTGATAACAATAACAGCAATGATAATAAACAGCAATGATAATAATAGTTAAACATGTGATTCCATTTGCTATAATGATTATCCTAGGAATGGTGTTTACATGAAATACATCTATAATAATAATGACAAGGACTAAAACTGCTAATGGTGATAACAATAACAGCAATGATAATAAACAGCAATGATAATAATAGTTAAACATGTGATTCCATTTGCTAAAATGATTATCTTAGGAATGGTGTTTACATGAAATTCATCTATAATAATAAGGACAAAGAATAAGACTGCTAAGGGTGATAACAATAACAGCGATGATAATAAACAGCAATGATAATAATAGTTAAACATGTGATTCCATTTGCTAAAATGATTATCTTAGGAATGGTGTTTACATGAAATACATCTATAATAATAATGAAAAGAATAAAACTACTAAGGGTGATAACAGCAATGCTATTAAACGCAATGATAAATATGCAATGAAAATAGTGATAGTCCCACTCTCACCCATTTGACCCACCACACTAATGGGTAATGATGGTAAAGACAGGATAATTTTTGGAACCAAAAGGTGAGGGTGTCAGCAAAGGCAGCAAACAAACCATGAGTGAGGGAGGGGAGGGGGGGGGGGGGGTCCCATGGGAGATGAGGTTATATATTAATAAAGGTAACTATAATACTAATAATGCAAATAAAACCAAATACATCAATAATAATGATGACCAACATTTACCTACTAAGGGTGATAACAGTAGTGATAGTAACAGCAATGATAATAATAGTTATGATAATGATCCCACTTTCCAAAACTGTGATTCCATTTGCTAGAATGATTTTCCTAGGAATGGTGTTAGCATAGCATAGTAGGTACATATAAATTGCAACATGCAATGTTCAATAATAGTAGAAGTAAAAGGAGTTAGTTATCTTTTTCTCCTTGCTAATTTTTTTTTTTTTTTTTGGGTCTTTTTTGTAAGGGTTCATTCATTTTTTTCCCCTTTTTTTTTTTTTTTTGTAAAAAGTAAACAAGCATCTGTATTTGCACACATTTTTACAATCTCATTGGTTTGGTAAACACATTTGGTTTTGTATTCATTCATTCATTTTCAACTCACATCTTCTTGTTTCTTTTTCGCACTCATGTGTACTAAATTTTAAAATCAGAAAGAAGAGTACTTGTGTTTACTCTGGAGATATCTGTGATATTTTGTGTTTACAACATAGGAAATTTATCCATTAGCATATTCCATTCCTTGAACACATTTACATGTGAAAGTAAAAACTTAAAATGTAAAAATTAAACAAGGAAAAGGGGAAATCTTTACATTTTTGTTTCCCTTGCCATCCTCTCACCAATTTGTTCCAACCCACCAATGCCTTAATCACCACTATCTGGGCAATGATGGTAAAGGCAGGATACTTTTTTTAACCAAACCGATGTGGGTATCAGCAAAGGCAACAACAAATATGAGCGAGGGGAGGGGAGCACATGGGAAAGGGTTTTTGTTTTATTACTAATGATGACAATAATAATGATGACAAGAAGAGACATACTGAGGGTAATAACAGCCAATATAAAACCCAGCAATGGTAATAATAGTTTTGAAAATGATACACTTTTTACAAATTGTGATTCCATTTGCTAGGATGATTTTCTTTGGAATGGTGTTAACATAGCATAGCAGGTACATACAACTGCAAAACTGCTGTTTTTAATAATAGTTGGAGTAAAAGTTGTTGTTCCCCCCCCCCCCTCTTTTCCCCAAGCATTTGTATTTACAAATATCTTTACATTATCATTGGTTTGGTAACCATATGTGATTTTGTATTCATTCATTCAACACTCACTCACATGATTCAAAGGGGGTGACAAAAAGAAAGGGAAATCTTTACATTTTTGTTTACTTTGCCACACTCTCATCAATCGGTTTCACTCCACCAATGCCTCATGCCCACTCTTAATGATGGTACAGGCAGGATAAATGTTTGAACCGACCAGTGGGGGTGGTAGCAAAGGCAACAAACCATAAGCAAAGGGGGCACCAGGGGAGATGAAGTTGTAAATAATAATGATGATATCACTAATACTTATAACATTAATGATACTAAGGATAGTAAGGGTAAGATAAAGGATAGTAATAATAATAGTGATAATAATAGTAGTAAAAATAAATAATAAAAATAAATAATAAAAATAATAATAATAATAATAATAATAATAATAATAATAATAATAATAATAATAGATAGATATGTGATTCTATTTACTAAAGTGATAATCTTAGTAGTGGTGGTGGTATAGCACAACAAGTGCATTTAAAGCAAAAATTCCATTAATAGTAATTTGGAATGGGAGGAATTGATTTTCTTTTCTCCTTTTTTTTTCTTTTTCCCCTTATCTATAAGGGTTGAAACCATCATTTTGAAGCAAATAAAACAAGCATTTATACTTCCACTATTCTTTACATAAGGGATTTTCCATTGGTCTTTTGACCATATGTGATCTTTTTTAATCATTCACTCACCATTCACTCACAGTTTCTACTTTCTTTCTCGCACTCATGTATACCAAATTTGTAATAAAATAAGGAAGAGTACATATGATTTACTCTGGAAATAGTTGTGATATCTTGTGTGTGTACATAAAGGAAATTAAATGTGTGTTATATGTGTGGTGTTTGTATCTGGCAAAATTTCTGCAGGTCCATATAAGTTGTCTGTAGTAAGAAAGTGCTACAAGTAGTTTTGTATGTATGTCCTTAGCTGTCTTTGGTATAGTATTGAGAAAAATTGCTTTATATATGTCGGTTTGTTTGCCTGTGTGTGTTTGTATGAGGTGTTTGAGTGTTGCGCGTGTGGCAGTAATTGTTGGACATGTATAATAAATGTGTTCCTCTGTCTCTTGTGTGTTGTTTCTACATAATTGACATTGTTTGGATATGTATGCTTCTACCTGTGTTGTGGGAGTCATACTGTATAACAGTCTATATGTGATCTCCCTAGCTTTTGGTGTTATGTGTTTGTTGTGTAGGTTTTAAAAGGTGCATGTGAAGTCAGTCATGAAGTATTTGTGTCCTCTTTTAATCCTAAGTCTTAGTGATGGTGCTTGTTCTCTAACTAAATGTTTGTATATTGTGTGTGTTGTTTGCTGTATTAACTGTTCATGTCCTTTTATTGCCTGTATGCATGTCTGATAGAATGTTGGCAGTCTTCCCTGGTAGTGTGCAGTTGCATTGTTAAGAGGTGTGAGATGTTTGATGTTGTGGCCTATGTAGTATAGTGCTAGTCTGTTCTGTTCTGGGTGTCTGATGATTTTACCTATGTGACTGATTCTAAGTGACAGTATTTTTGTCTGGATGTCCTGTAGTGCAATCCCCCTTGTTTCCTGTCTTGTATGAGAGTTTTGTGTTGAATGCTGTGTATTGTGTTGGTGAAGATGAAGCGTCTGATTTGTTTGTTTATGTTTGTGACGGTCTGTTTGGGAGGGTCCAGTACTGTCGCTAAATATATTATTTTGGGTAATATGTATGTGTTGACTATTGTGCTTCTACCAAATATTGTGGATGTCTTGTACCTATACCTGTGTAACATGTCTGTGATCTGTTCGGTCAGTGCGTGCCATGTCTGTCTGTGTGTTTCTGTGGGATCACATGGAAATGTGATCCCATACAGCTTCATGGTGTCTATGTGTTTCAGATCTGGAGGGAAATCAGCCTTTTGTTTCCACTTTCCCAGACCCATTATCTGTGATTTCTGTACATTAATTTTGGCTCCACTGCCTTTTCCAAAATGGGTAAAGGTGTGGAGTATATTCCTTATTGATGTGTTGCTGGTGGGAAAGAAGGCAGTGTCATCTGCATAGGCGATGAGCTTCTGCTCTCCTATCCCATGCAGGAAGGTTCCTTTAATACTAGTGTCTTGCCTTATCTTCTCTAATAAAGGTTCTAGGGTGAGCACATACAGGAGTGGTGATAAGGGACATCCCTGTCTTACAGATCTCGTGAGCCTGAAGCTAGCTGTCAGTGAATGGTTCACCAACACTCTGCTCTCAGGATTTTTATACAAGATCTGTATCCACTGCCTGTAGTATTCTCCTATGTTACAAACTTCTAGTGTCCTATGCAGGTATGTGTGGGAAATTCTGTCGAAGGCCTTCTCTTGATCCAAGGATAAGATGGAGGATGGACAGTCTTTTCCATGTGTGTAGTTGATAATGTCTCTAATGAGGTGTGTGTGGTTGTGTATATTTCTGTCTTTGACACTGCACTGTTGGTCTGGGTGTATTAGTGTTGGCATGAAAGGTTTAAGTTTGTTGGTGAGTGTTTTGGCGAGTATCTTGTAGTCTGTGTTGAGTAAGGAAATTGGTCTGTAGTTCTTCAGTTGTGTTTTGTCAGTTTTATCTTTGCATATGAGTGTAATGTAAGACATGTTGCAGCTGTCCGGAAGATTTTTTTTGTCAAAGGCTTCCTGATAGACTTTGAGGAGAAGATTGCCTAGAATAGGGAAGAAGTGTTGGTAGAATTCTACTGTCAAACCGTCTGGTCCTGGAGTTTTGTCTTTGTTTAGTGTGCTTAGTGCCTGTGTTATGTCTGTCAGTGTCAGTTCTGTGTCCAGTGTGTCTTTGTCTGTGTCAGATAATTTCTTTGTGTACTGTAAGAAGTTGTCTTGTATCTGTGTGTCGACTGTCTCTGCTGTGAATAGTTGTGTGTAGTGTTGTTGGAAAGCAGTCTCTATGTGTGGTGTTTCTGTCTGCATGTTTCCTTGCATGTCTGATATTTTGCTTATTTGTCTGTTACGTTGTACGTTCTGTTCTATTGCTAAATATTGCCTCGTAGCTGACTCTTGTGTAATTGTGTTGAGTTTTGTTCTGAGAAGAGCACCCAGATATCTGTGTTGTTGGTGTTCTTCTAGTTGTGCTTCTAATGTGTGTAAGTGATGTGCATCTCTGTCTGTTTGTTTTGTTAGTCGTATGGCTGTCTGTATGATGCGCTCCTGTCTTAGTCTGTCTTTGTGGATCATGGTTGCTAGATGTTGTGTTCTGTCTCGTATGGTGTTTTTCAATAAGTCCCAGTATTGTGTGATGTTCTCAGTCGGTATCTTGTCTGTGTACGTGTGTATGAGCTGTGTCATATATTTTACATATTCTGAGTGTTCCAATAATGAATTATTGAACTTCCAGTGAGGTGACCTTTTGTTTGGCTGCGTGTTTGTGCTGTTTGTGCTGATGTGTACTAGTATTGCTTTGTGGTCTGTGTAATCTAATGTTTCCCGTAGGTGTTTGGTTTGTATGATGTGATGTGTTGCGGGTGTGTAAATCCGGTCTAATCTAGATGATCTGTTGTGTGTTTTGTTTCTGTATGTGGTTTCTCTACTGTCGGGGTGTGTATGCCTGAATGCGTCTGTGAGGTTGTGTGTATCGATTATATTTCGTAGTGTGTCGAGTTGATGTAAGCTGTCCCTGCCGGTTCTCCTCAGTTGTGTTCTATGTGAGAACACAGCCAATAACGGATTTTTTTTTTTTAATCTGTGCCTAGATGGATAAAATTGTACAAGAAAAATTATGACTTTAAAAATTACAAGTTAAAATTGCAACTTGTAGCCAATAACGGATTTTTTTTTTTTTTTTTTTCAACAAGTCTTCTTTATGTCATTAGTAAGTGAATGATCAAAGTCGAGTGTGTTGAGTGGGCATGAATTATACAGTCGCCATGTCAAGGACGTTCGATTGTTCCGGTTTGTGTCTGCCAGGTCATCATCGGGTCAGATTATGTTCCGTCATTGCAGGTAATGTTGGACACTGTGCTGGCAAAGTTCTCCAGAATGGCGTAGTTGTCCGGTTTGATGACATACTCAGGTCTGGAGGCTACTGCATACAGCTCGTCTTGATCGACCAGCCTGCCGACTCCCACAACGGCGATGGTGATACCACTGTCCTTGACTGCCTGGGCGGCCACCAGTGTTAGATCAAGTATTGAGGACATGCCGTCGGTAATGAGAACCACTATCTTGCGGGCCGTGGGCCTGGCTCCCTGAGCTGGAGTATTGATCCCACTGGTCAGTGTGTAATTGAGCGCCAGGTGTGTGTTGGTGGTGCTGCCTTGGTAGGGGACAATCTTCAGTTGCTCGTCAATGTAGGTCTTATTTGCAGAGAGTCGGAACCTCAGCTTGACAGAAGTTCCATACGTCCATAAAGCCACTTTGGTGAACTCTTCACTGATGGTGAAACCGGAGAGCACTCTGGCAATGAACTCAAAGTTGAAATTGTAATAGTTCAAGCCGATGCTGCCGGACGAGTCCACAATGAAAAAGATGTCCACGGGTCCAAGAGGTGGGCAGGGTTCCACTGGCGTGGGTGGTGGGGGAGCCACACAGACAACTTGTGCCACGTTGCTGGCGAATGATTGCCAGGTAGCTGTAGTTTGGCACCACGAAGTTGTAGGGCACCCTGGAGGCAAGTCCAGTCAAGGAGATGCTGTCCGCGGTAGGCTGGATGCCCAAGGTGAAGATGTTGATTCCCTGAGCTTTGAGCTGATTGGCTACTTTAAATGCTGCGTCAGGGTCGGCGGACTCCCTGTCGGTGATCAAGATCACAGCTTTCCTGGATTCTGCTCGACCCCCGTAAGCTGGTGTGAACAAGTTCAAGGCCGACTGCAGTGCCAGATGTGTATTACTGGAGCCGTTGGCGACGAAAGGAACATTGAGCAAAGTCTGGTATATCTGGTCAAGAGAGGCCGTCAGGTTGAACACCTGATTGGGGCTGGTGCTGTAAGTCTCCAGAGACACTTTGGTGCTGGTCTCTCCCAGGGTGAAGCCGCGGACCAGGTTGCCAACAAACTCAAAGTTCCGCTCGAAGATGTCCTGCCCGATGTCGCTGGAGGCATCCACCAGTACGACCAGGTCCAACTCTCCCTGGTCGCTGCAGGGTGGGTCTGGGTAGATGGGAACTTCGCAAACGTGTTGAGTAATGAGGCTACGAATGGAGTCGAGGGCGGCGAAGTTCTTCACACCGAAGACGCTGCTGGGACTGCCAATAACGGATTTTTTTTAATTTTTTTTTTAGGGTTTGGCGGTCATCCCAGACTAGCTGGTTCCCCGCCTTCCCTGTTTTTGGCGTGGACCCTTAGTCCCACTGTGAGCTATTGCCCACAGTGGTCCACCGGGCCCACATTTAAAGTGATGCTAATGTGAGGTTGTTTTTTTTTTGATCACCCGGCCCCCGACCAGACCAAGGCTGTTCTGCCAATAACGGATGGCGAAAGATTGATACGTTGTGAAGAGAAACCAGAGTAACAATGTCAGGGCGTCCATTGGGGGACAGTCGTTAACATCGTGCAAGGAGCTTGCAGTGTTGAAACATTGTATATATTGCATTACAAAGTACAATTTATTATTTTTAGCAGTCAAAGTATTTAAAACTTTAGGATATCAAATTCTTGAGTTAACTGTGAATAGGTGGTGTCTTTATTTTAAACATTTAACAATTAATGTAACTAATTACTTCTTTAGAAAAACGTTGGCGAGTTATGTCCCTTGCAAACAATAAAATGAATACTGTATTGTGTTCCCGTGAAAAAGAGATATTTGTTTCCCCTTAAATTTCGCTTACCAAGTGCGCAGGCCGCCGAGAGCGCCATAGCGAATGGTTTGCCCGTAGATCTAGTAATTGAATCCTCACTATTGCTCCCGGGCTGACTCAGCCGAAACTAAGCACCATGAAATGTTTTGGAACGTAAAAGCGAAATGTGCGCTATTGACCACATCACCCATTGAGTGCCAATTGTTTTACAAAATTGTGATGTTTTCTTTCACCATGTAGGCTACTCAGTGTCTAATGAAATGGAAAAGCAGGGTACTTCACTTTTTACCTTTACAACTGCTACTACTACAGTTACCACCATGTCTACCACAGCAACTACTGTCTACTACTGTCTGCAAATATTTAAAATTGTGTGTTCGTGCATGTCTATATGTCAGTCAGGTCTTTGTCAGATATGACTGCGCTACCGTATGACAGTAGACGGTACTACCTGCTTTCTGTCAGCGCCGAATGTTGGGCGGCGCTTACCAAGCCCGACACCCCACATTGTGCCAACGGCTTCGGGCGGAAGAGCGCAATTGTGAGGGTACTAGCCTTATCCTGGTGCGAGGAAATGCAACCCAAAGACAAAATAAGTCATGGCAGGGCAGACCAGGCCCTAAGCCTTGGTTGGCAGCTGGTCTAGGATCGAAGCTCCGACAGGCGGACAGTTAGAGCATTGCTTTGCTGATCCGGCAGCTTCTGCAGCTTGTCTTGTTCCAGATTATAGGTGTCAACTTTCCTCTGGAGTGAACTAGGCAGGCCGAGAGAGGGATCATGCTGCATGGGCAACACATGGTTTCTTTATTTTAGCCCAGGCTTTGTGCTATGGAGAGGCAATAACTCCATCCCTGGTCTTAACCGGTCTCGGAATCAAAGCGAGAGGCAACTGTTACGGGTTATAAGTCCTTGTCAGTTGGCGTAGACATGAGGCGCCACGCGTTGCCTCTGACGGTGGGAGACACCTACAGGTGTCACTGATCAGCTACCGCCCGCCTCAAGCTGGGCAGCCCCAAGCCAATTGGGTGCTGATCCGCCACAGCCTGCCTGCTTCAATGGGTGCTTGGGGCTAGGACAAAATCTGAATCGCAGGCTGTAAAACCAATGCACCAGGCACTAATAAAAAGAATAGAAACCTCAAGCTACGGCTTGCAACCTGGAACGTGAGAACCATGTGTCCAGGATTTTCCACTGACTTGACAAATATTGACGATGTGAGAAAAACGGCTGTGATTGATGCTGAACTTGATCGTCTTAACATTGATATTGCTGGCCTGCAGGAGACTCGCCTCGCCGAGGAAGGGTCACTCAGGGAAAACAATTACACCTTTTTTTGGAAGGGAAGAGGTCAGGCAGAAAAAAGGCAACATGGTGTGGGCTTTGCAGTGAATAATTCGCTACTGGGAATGATTGATATCCCAGCTGGAGGTAATGAAAGATTATTATCACTGCGCTTGGCAACCTCCTGTGGATTTGCCACCATTCTCACTGCATATGCACCGACACTCGCTTCCTCTGATGATGTGAAGGATATGTTCTATGAGCAGCTAGACTCTGCGATCAAGGCAGTTCCAAAATCCGACTACATTTATATGCTCGGTGATTTCAATGCTCGTGTGGGCAAGGTCTCGAGTTCATGGCCAGTGTGTCTTGGAAAATACAACATCGGTCGCATGAATGATAATGGGCAAAGGCTGCTGGAGCATTGCACTAGAAATGACCTATGTATTACAAACTCCTTTTTTAAAACAAAAGAGATGCATAAGGTCACATGGAAACATCCAAGATCCGGCCATTGGCATCAGCTGGACTTCATTATCACACGGAGACAACATCTGAACCATACATCATTAACTCGAAGTTACCACAGTGCTGACTGTGATACAGATCATTCTTTGGTTGTTGCAAGGGTTAGACTGAGACCAAAGAGAATCTACACAGCTGAACACAAGTCTAGCCCCAGGATTAATATTACTAACACTCACGATCCTGGAAAGTGCTTTGAATTTCAACAGCAACTTGAAGACGCTTTCAATGATACATCAGAAAATTGTATAGTAAATGATAAATGGAGTAAACTTAAGGAAACTATTTATAAAACAGCGGTAGGGGTTTACGTCACTGTGGATCATAAGAGGCAGGACTGGTTTGCGGCAAACAGCCAGATACTGCAGCCCTTGATTGATAAAAAGAAGATAGCTCTCTTAAGAAACAAGGAAAGACCAACGCGTAACACTCTGAGTGAGCTGAAGCAAGCAAGGAAGGATGTACAAAAGGCTGCCAGGCAGTGTGCGAATGACTATTGGATCAAGTTATGTGAGTCCATTCAAATCGCAAGTGATAAGGGAAACATCAGAAGCATGTATGAAGGGATAAAGACAGCCTGTGGTCCAATGATCAAAAGAAGTGCACCGCTGAAAACCTTGACTGGAGAAATCATCACTGATAAGAAACAGCAGATGGATAGATGGGTCGAGCACTATTTAGAGCTTTACTCAAGTGAGACCAAGCTAGCGGATGATGCCCTCAATGCCATAGAGGCCCTGCCAACTCTTGACCACCTGGACACACTTCCCACTATAACAGAAGTTAAGTGTGCTATAAATGAGCTTGCATCTGGCAAGGCTCCAGGTAAGGATGGGATTCCAATAGAGGTGATCAGGAGTGGGCAAGACACACTCGCTCTACAGATCCACCAGCTAATAGAGCTATGCTGGCGAGAAGGACAAGTCCCACAGGATTTCAAAGATTCAAACATCATAACGCTGTACAAGAACAAGGGAGATCGGAGCGACTGTAACAACTATAGGGGTATCTCACTTCTGTGTATTGTTGGGAAAGTATTTGCCAGAATTGTCCTGCACAGACTTCAAGTCCTGGGAGATCAAGTCTACCCCGAATCACAGTGTGGCTTCCGTCAGAACCGGTCTACCATTGATATGATATTCTCATTGCGACAAATGCAAGAAAAATGCCGGGAACAAAATCAGCCACTGTTTATTGCCTTCATCGACCTCACAAAGGCATTCGATTTGGTCAGTCGTGAGGGTCTGTTCAAAGCACTAAAGAAGATTGGCTGCCCACCAACTCTTCTGTCCATTGTGGAATCGTTCCACACAGGCATGAAGGGTATAATCAAGTTTGATGGCTCAACTTCAGAAGAGTTTGAAATCAAGAGTGGAGTTAAGCAAGGCTGTGTGCTATCCCCCACCCTCTTTGGGATATACTTTTCACTTCTACTGAAATATGCCTTTCGTGATCAGGATGATGGTATATACATTCACTCACGCTCAGATGGTGGCCTCTATAATGCTCAGAGATTGAAGGCCAAGACCAAAATTAGCAGGGTACTAATCAGAGAGTTGCTTTTTGCGGATGATGCTGCGATTACGACCCACTCTGAGGAAGAATTACAACATCTACTATCTGCATTCTCCAATGCTTGTTCTGAATGTGGTTTAACAATTAACAAAAAGAAGACACAGATTATGTCACAAGGTGCACATGGTGTACCATCAATCTTTATTGACGACGCCGAACTGGAGATAGTAGACCATTTTACATATCTAGGATCAGAGGTAAATAGCAAATTATCCCTCGATCAGGAAATCAACATCAGGATTGGCAAGGCAGCAACAACAATGAACATGTTAGCAAAAAGAGTCTGGGAGAACAGGAAGCTTACTGCCAAAACAAAAGTCCTCGTCTACCAAGCCTGTGTCCTTAGTACTCTTCTTTATGGCAGTGAAACCTGGACAACTTACTCACGCCAAGAAAAACGTTTAAACAGCTTTCATATGCGGTGTCTGCGAAGAATACTTGGTATTAAGTGGCAAGACAAAATCACAAATACTGAAGTATTGGAAAGATCAGGTTGTGTGACGGTGTATTCCATGCTCAGTCTTCGTAGACTTAGATGGATAGGACACGTTAGGAGGATGGATGATGGTAGAATACCAAAGGACATCTTTTTTGGTGAATTACAGACGGGTAGGAGATCTCAGGGTCGGCCTCTACTACGATACAAAGATGTGTGTAAGCGGGACATGATTGATACAGGCATTGATAATGCACATTGGGAGCACGTCGCCGCTGAACGTGTTGCATGGAGGGCAACTATCAGAAACGGAATAAAGACAAAGGAGAAAATGATTGCAGATAAAGCACACACAGAGCGTGAAAGACGTAAGATGGTGCAAAATGGTGGAAATGACCATGTTTTCACATGCACCTACTGTGGGCAAACATTTGCAGCAAGAATTGGCCTTGCCAGGCACACTCGCCACCGCCATGGATCGTAGTTATTAAGCCTTTTTAAAGCACAATGTACCAAACTATCGTCTGTCAAGACGGAAAGGTGCCAATGCCAATGCATGTCTATATGTAAATTGTGGTATATGCCCAACACAATTTTGAAAAAATCACTTTGAGAAAACAAATCCTTGACAACCCATGTAACGATTGTCAGATGTCAAGCTCTGTGCTTGTTCTAACACAGTTTACTTGCATGTGTTTTCTGGTGTTGTGCCATAGGCCCTTATTATTGTTTATCCCTGTATGGCTATGGCCAGTTTATGTCTGGCTTCTTGTGAACAGTCCCCATGGTTGTTGATTGTGAAGCCAAGATGTTCACAGTTTATCTGAGCACCTATGGACATGTCCGGAGTGCAACGAAGATACCCCAACTGATAACTGATAACTGATAACTGATAACTGATGTTCACAGTTTGTGATGTTTTCAATTTCTCCGTGGGTGGTTGTGATATTTGTTGGCGTGTAGTTTTGTGTGTGGGTACTTTTTTATATTCAGAAAAATATTGTTATCTTAATTATGGCTTTTGACAAACAGAATTAAATTTACATAACATATACAATTAAATTAGGAGCAAATTAATTCCGCATTTGTTATAAATTTGCAATAGCTCATAAACTTATATATGTTATTGATGAATTTTTAATAAATTCGGCCATTCTGTATACAAGACAAGAATTATTAGTAGCTTAACAGCTAAAGTAATTGAACATATTAACAAATTTATTTGTCTCTGGAGCAGTCTTGGCTGGTAAAGATTAGTTTCATCTTCGTGCCAGGGCATGCGGGAGTACAAGGAAATGAGCGGGCTGACAAGCTCGCAGGTGAGGCTACGGTGGAGGGCGGACGCGCCATGGACCAGGCTGACATTCTGAATGCTCTACGAGAAGTAAGACTTTTGCGTGAACCAAGTCATGATTGTGAATCTACAACCATGGCCAGACTGCGAGAACAGCAAATTAAAAGAGGGGTGGCCAAACACTACGCAGGAAGCCAAAGAAGATTGATACACCAACACAGAACTGGTGGCCTGCAGGCTGCATTCAATGGGAGGTGAAACAAATGATCCACGATCAGGCGATGTAATCATCTACGCTGATGGCTTTGTGCTAAGAGATAAAAGAAGTGGGCGGGAGTTCATTGGCGAAGGTTGGTGGACGGTGTTTGGTGCAGGAGATCCTAGCATATGATACCACATCTAGTCTGAGAGTGAAGGTGGAGGAATTCATGACGGCGTTCTGCTGCTAGAAGACAATCAGCACAAACATGACGCATGTCATGATTGTAACGGACTCATAAAATATTATGAGAAAAATGACAATAGACATGCTTCGAGCAACGTGGAGGGCTTCCATTTAACAACAAAGAACATCTGTTGGATTTTTCCACAAGGGCACGAGGTGTGGTGGGAAATAAGCAGGCAAGCAGATTGGCTGGGTCTGTATCCCTTGGCGGGCAGTAGTATGTCAGGTCCTAACTACTTCGAAAATCTAGAGCAATACGTCATCGATGACGTAATTTTTTACTATACGAAGGGTATAGCTCCAGATTGAAAATGGATCCTTTTCGGACCACATTTTTGAATTTTTGGCGGGTATTTTCATGGGTTTGGGTGACTACTTCCGGTTGTCCTGCTGACTACTTCCAGTTGTCACATCCTGTCCCCAGGGGCGGGCGGGCGGCGGGCGGGGCGGATAGCGAGGCAAGCCCCGGGCATGTGGAATACTTATAGTAGTAGTAGGCCTCTTTCAGTCCTGAAGGACTATAGAGTTGTGCCGCTTGGGAGGTGCCTGGCAGCACCGCTGGTGACTGTATAGTCCAATTCGAGAATGACAATCTCTGTCACAGTTTCCGCATCTGTGAGACGAGGCAAGTCCCGCAGTAAGTGACTGCTCTTTGAGCCTGTGCCGTCTCTCCTCAGTTTTTTGGATCTGATTGCGCTCAAAGAGCACCAGTCCATTTCGTACATCTCTTCTCCAGGAGCATCTGTCTGTTGCAACTCTCTCCCACGTGTCTGGATCTATTCCAATGGTTTTCATATCTTGTTTACACACATCCCTATATCGCATTTGGGGTCTTCCGGTTGGCCTCTTTCCCGTGGCTAGTTCTCCGTAAAGGAGATCTTTGGGAATACGTTCGTCCTCCATTCGAGATACGTGGCCCAACCACCGGAGGCGTCTCTGCTTGAGGAGGGTGTGCACTGTGGTAATATCTGCTCTTTCAAGCACCTGTTTGTTTGTTATGTGGTCTTCCCATGTTATGCCCAGGATACGTCTCAGACATCTTATGTGGAAGGAATTCAACTTCCTTTCCTGTCTTGAGTACAGGGTCCAGGATTCAGATATATATATATAAGTAGACCAACTAGTCGCCGGGCAAGTGGGTTCGAGTCCCAGTGTGTGTGTGTGTGTGTGTGTGTGTGTGTGTGTGTGTGTGTGTGTGTCTGCGCGCGGTGTGTTCGAGTCCCATTCATGTAGATATCGAACCCTTCGATGAGGAGACCGAAATCAATATGACAGAGTGGAAAAATGCTTTATTCCATCACTCTAGATAACTCGAGTATCCATAGTTGGACGTATTTTTTTAAAAACTTTTATTGAGTGTTAAAATCGTTGCAAAGTGTATTGTTTGTGTTTTTACAGAGCGTTTCATGTGAGCGTGTAGGTGACATAAGCACAAAAGAAAACAAATATTTTATACATTTTAACATTTTTACATTGAATTTGTTGTAGGGTAACCCCTTAATGAAACAACAGCATGATGATAGTGCACCGATATTATTTCCCCTGCCGCCTCCCTCTCCTGTCGGCTCTACAACCTCCAATTTCATCACCATCACTCGGTAATGATGAAACTGGCAGTATAAAATGTCTGAACCGATCGGAGATGGCGGCAACAGCATCAACAAACAAACAGTGTCAAGATGGTGGGAATGGGAGGACTAAACAGTATCGGGGTAGTGGTTGCATTTATAATGTTTGTGTTGTTACATGCGTTCTGTGTGTTTAGTATTTGTGTAGGTGTGTTTACGGAGCGTTGCATGTGGGCGTGTATGTGACGTGTGCATATTTTATTCATTGGGCATATTTACATGTGAAGGGGGGTTGATAGGGAGAAGGATAAACCTTTCCATTTTTGTTTCCATTGTCACACTCTCACCCATTTGGACCTACCACTCTAGTTTCATCATCACCACTCTCTGGTGATGATGGTAAAGACAGGATAATTTTTGGAACCAAAGGGTGATTGTATCAGCAAAGGCAAACAAAACAAACCATGAGCAAGGGAAGGGGGGGGGGGGGGTCACATGGGAGATTAGGTTATATATTAATAAAGGTAACTATAATACTAATAATGCAAATAAAACCAAATACATCAATAATAATGATGACAAACATTAACCTACTAAGGGTGATAAACAGTACTGATAGTAACAGAAATGATAATAATAGTTATGATAATGATCCCACTTTCCAAAACTGATTCCATTTGCTAGATTGATTTTCATAAGAATGGTGTTAGAATAGTATTACAGGTACATATAATTGCAACATGCAATGTTTAATAAATGGTAGAAGTAAAAGGAGTTGGTTATCTTTTTCTCCTTGCTTATTTTTTTTTTTATTTGTAAGGGTTCATTCATTTTTTCCCTTCTTTTTTTTTTTTTTTTTTTTTTGTTTGTTGTAAAAAGTAAACAAGCATCTGAATTAGCACACATTTTTACAATCTCATTGGTTTGGTAAACATATGTAGTTTTGTATTTATTCATTCATTATTCACTCACATTTTCTTGTTTCTTACTCGCACTCATGTGTACTAAATTTTACAATCATAAAGAAGTGTACTTGTATTTACTCTGGGGATATCTGTGATATTTTGTGATTACAACATAGGAAATTTTCGATTAGCATATTCCATTTCTTGAACACATTTACATGTGAATGGGGTTTAAAGGGAAAAGGGGAATCTTTACATTTTTGTTTCCCTTGCCACTCTCTCACCAATTAGGTTCCACTCCACCAATGCGTTTACCACTCCTCTCTGGGCAATGATGGTAAAGGCAGGATAAATATTTGAACCAAACCGGTGTGGGTGTCAGCAAAGGCAACAACAAACCATGAGCGAGGGGGGGGGAATGGGGAAAGGGTTTTTGTTTTATTACTAATGATGACAATAATAATAATGACAAGAAGAGACATACTGAGGGTAATAACAGCAATTTAAAAAAAAAAACAGCAATGGTAATAATTATGAAAATGATAACATTTTTACAACATGTGATTCAATTTGCTAGGATGATTTACTTTGGAATGGTGTTAACATTGCATAGCAGGTACATACAAATGCAAACTGCAGTTTTTAGTAATACTTGGAGTAAAGGAGTGGGTTTTATTTTCCTCCTTGTTTTTTTTTTCTTCCTAAATGTAGGGGTTTATTCATATTTTCCTCTTTGCTCTCTCTTTCTTTTGTTTTTTAATAAAAATTAACCAAGCATTTGTATTAACACAAGTGTTTACAGTATCATTGGTTTGGTAACCATTTGTGATTTTGTATTCATTCATTCAACACTCACTCACATGATTCAGAGGGGGTGACAAATAGAAAGGGAAATCTTTACATTTTTGTTTCCCTCGCTACACTCTCACCAATTGGTTCCACTCCACCAATGCCTTTCCTGACCACTAATGGTGGTACAGACAGGACGAATGTTTGAAACAAACCAGTGGGGGTAGTAGCAAAAGCAACAAACCATAAGCAAGGGGGGCACAGGGGAGATGAAATTGTAAATTACTAATGATGATATCAGTAATACTTATAAAATTAGTCATACTAAGGATAATAAGGTAAGTATTGACTACAAGGTAAAGGGGGAAGTCTTTACATTTTGTTTCCCTCGCTACCCTCCCGCCCATTGGTTTCACTCCACCAATGTCCCCATGACCACTCTAATGATGGTACAGGCAGGACAAATGTTTGAAACAAACCAGTGGGGGTAGTAGTAAAAGCAACAAACCTTAAGCAAAGGGGGGAACATGGGAGATGAAGTTGTAAATTAATAATGATGATATCCTTAATACTTTTCAAATTAATGATACTAAAGATAATAAGGGTAAGGTAATGATAGTAATAATAATAATGATCATAATAATAGTAGACATAATCATAATAATAAAAATGATAATAATAATAATAATAATAATAATAATAATAATAATAATAATAATAATAATAAATAGTATAATAGATATGTGATTCTATTTACTAAAGTGATAATCTTAGTAGTGGTGGTAGTATAGCACAACAAGTGCATTTAAAGCAAACATTCCATAAATAGTAATTTGGAATGGGAGGAGTTGATTTTCTTTTCTCCTTTTTTCTTTTCCCCTTATCTATAAGTGTTGAAACCATCATTTTGAAACAAATAAAACAAGCATTTATATTTCCACTATTCTTTACATATGGGATTTTCCATTGGTCTTTTGACCATATGTAATCTTTTTAGTCATTCACTCTCCATTCACTCACAGTTTCTTCTTTCTTTCTCGCACTCATGTATACCAAATTTGTAATACAATAAAGAATAATACATATGATTTACTCTGGAAATAGTTGTGATATTTTGTGTGTGTAAATAAAGGAAATTAAGTGTGTGTTATATGTGTGGTGTTTGTATCTGGCAACGTTTCTGCAGGTCCATATAAGTTGTCTGTAGTAAGAAAGTGCTACCAGTAGTTTTGTATGTATGTCCTTAGCTGTCTTTGGTATAGTGTTGAGAAAAATTGCTTTATATATGTCGATGTGTTTGCCTGTGTGCGTTTGTATGAGGTGTATGAGTGTTGCGCGTGTGGCAGTAATTGTTGGACATGTATAATAAATGTGTTCCTCTGTCTCTTGTGTGTTGTTTCTACATAATTGACATTGTTTGGATATGTATGATTCTACCTGTGTTGTGGGAGTCATATTGTATAGCAGTCTATATGTGATTTCTCTAGCTTTTGGAGTTATGTGTTTGTTGTGTAGGTTTGAAAAGGTGCATGTGAAGTCAGTCATGAAGTATTTGTGTCCTCTTTTAATCCTAAGTCTTAGTGATGGTGCTTGTTCTCTAACTAAACGTTTGTATACTGTGTGTGTTGTTTGCTGTATTAACTGTTCATGTCCTTTTATTGCCTGTATACATGTCTGATAGAAAGTTGGCAGTTTTCCCTGGTAGTGTGCAGTTGCATTGTTAAGCTGTGTGAGATGTTTGATGTTGTGGCCTATGTAGTATAGTGCTAGTCTGTTCTGTTCTGGGTGTCTGATGATTTTACCTACACCGTAAACACTTTTTAACAAAATTCAACAACCAAGACGTAATTATAATATATGTCTGTGTCGTGTCTTACTTTAAAGTGTCGTCCCTGGAGTGAGGGGAGTCAACACCCACATTATAATTTTTTCCCCTATCAATATCCTGGAGAATCCACCAGCTTCCGTCCAACACACTCCTTCAGTTCATGGACACCTTTTCCTCTCTATATCACTGTCGTACTATGCCCCCTCTAATTCTTCCCCACGCAACATATTCAACAACTCTTGCTTCTAAAAATTAATAAAGATTAATTTATTAAAAGAAAAGTGTAATGTACGTGAGACGTGTATGCGAAGAAAATGTGTGATGTGTTCTATAATGTGTGTAGGATCGGACCCTCATATAATAGCATAGTCAGTTCATCCTTGCAAGGACACACCACAGCACGTTAAGTCAGAACAAGTCCATCTCACCCAGTGCTGTATCTCTCCTGCCGGACACCGACTGTCATCTGTAGCTACCTGGTAATCCATCTTCCTGATCATCCGAAATAGATACTGTTTGTAATTTACAGCTGATCATGGACCGGTTGCACACTACACATTATAAGTTCCTATCGTTCCTAGAAAACGTACGAATCCTTTGTTGTGTGTACTTAGGTATCACTGTTATTGTTAATATACTTGATCCTAACTAGTGTCTATAAAGTCTCAACTATAATGTCTTTTGTAATATTTCACTGGAATCTATCACACCATGTGACTTACATTTTAATGTTCTCGTTCCTTTAACAATGTTTGTATGATGTGTGACATATCAACAATCATCACCCATCCTAGGTGAACCTTAACACACCGGAATCGTTATATTGGTTGGCTCTTCTGAGCCATGTTATGGTGAATCCTCCTGATTATGAGTCCAGCGTAAACATAATACCATTTTTCTTCTCGGACGTTATTCATTTTCCGTAAGAAACATTTGAGTGTCCAACTGGTGTTCTTTCTAATTGGAGTTGAACTTTTTTCAATACCCAGTGTTGAGCTTCCTCGTATCTGGCAGGGAATCTGTTAGAGAAACAACACATCTGGTGATAGCACTAGTCACTGATCCTACCCGCTGAGTGTAAGCCTATTGCCTTGCTCTGTTATTTTTCAGCTAACTAAACTCTGTCATAGAGCATATTAGCTCCTCACCTACGTCCGAATCAAGCTATGACAAGGAAAGACCCATAAACAGAGTGCAAAACTTCAGTGGGCAAACCACTGAAAGATCCCCCCCCCCCCCCATTGGACACCCTCCCCATCTCCCAACCCATCTTAATCTCTCCAAATATCACCCCGCTATCCTATTCATCCTAGCAGAGCCAACAATCACTTCACTACTCTAACTAGTTTCAACCATGCTACTGCCTAAATTAATTAGGGCTAATTATACAATATGAACTACCTTAGGCAACACCGCAGTTCTATCAAATCACATATACATTTGCCATGACAGGCACGTGTAAAATTAAATTCACTTAATTCGCACACGGTAGACATTATTCCAATCCATAACTGCAGTGTCAAAGCACGTCCGCCTAAATCAACTGTTTGAGTTACACAACACTGTCTCCCCCAATCATTTTTTTTTCCAAACAGCCTTGAATTGTTCACGTGACGTTGTTGATGTCCTGCAGGTGTCCCAATGTTCCCAATAACAAGCCCACACTTTCTGTCATGTGGTGACAAGCAAAGCCGCCATTTCGTTTGATGTCGGGAAATTCTAAATGACAGACGGGACTGTTTTATCTCCCGAGCCGGGCACTTCTGCTTGGATCCGACCTGTTTTTACTGTATTGTTAAAAAAAACAATTGGGGCCCTGCAAACATGCCGTTAATCAGATTGCCTGTATTATCCTCAACTGGTTAATCCACGGTGATTTTCATGACATAGGCCCCCTCTTAAGAGACTAGTCCATCTCACTCTTCTCCGCCGTGAGTTTAATCCAGATGATTAATTCCTCTTCTTCAGGGGCTGGGTGTCTTGACAAGAAGTCCGCTCCAACATTTTCCTTCCCAGGAATATACTCCAATGTGAAATTGTAAGGTTGAAGTAACAACGACCACCGCATCAAACGGGCGTTGAGCTACTGAGAAGTAGCCAGGAGCATCAGGGGCTGATGATCCGACTGGACTCGAAACTTAACTCCATACAAATAGGGCTGGAATTTTTGCACTGCCCATACGAGAGACAAGCACTCTCTCTCTCTCTCGACGGTTGAATAATTCCTCTCAGCCTGGAGAAGTTTCTTACTTGCGTATGCCACAGGTTTCAAAACCGAAGCATCGTCTTTTCCTTCCTGTAACAAGGCTGCCCCAATCCCAATCGCACTCGCATCCGTTCTCAACACAAATGGGTTGGAAAGGTCAGGGAGCTGTAATACAGGTTTGCTGACCAAGGCCTCCTTTAACTGGCTATAGGCAGTCTCACATTCTGGTGTCCAAATGATTTGGTCCGGGAATCCCTTTATCAAGGTTTCCGTCAATGGAGCTCCCAGTTCAGTGAAATGTGGGATAAATTTGTGGTAGAACCCACACAACGAGAGAAAAGATCGCACCTTCTTCGTTTTTGGCCTTGGTGCATTTCTGATATTCTCCAGGTTCTTCTCTTCTGGGACAATGTGTCCTGGAGTGATGGTGTGACCTAGAAATTCCAGAGTCTGGTAACCAATCATGCACTTGGTTGGACGAGCGATAAGCCCTGCTTCCTTGAGTCTATTAAACACTCTCTCCAAAGATTGCAAGTGGTCATCCAAGCTGTCACTGGAAATCAGAATATCATCCATGAATGAGATGATGGCCGGATCCTGTAAAGGATCTAGTAAAGTCCTCATCATGCGTGTAAACACACTGGGTGCATTGCTGAGTCCAAAGGGCATGACCTTGAGTTCGTAGTGTCCACTGGGTGTACTGAAAGCCAACAGTGGTCGAATCTCCGGTTTGACTGGTATCTGATAATACCCCCGACTCAGATCTACCTTTGAAAAGTACCGAGCCTTATGGAGCCTAGCGAATAACTGAGTTGGATTCGGCAAAGGTTCCACCTGAAACTGTGTATGACTGTTCAGAAGTAGGTAATCTATACACAACCGGTGTTCTCCACTTGGTTTGCATAACAAAACTACCCCCGCGTTGTATGGGGATGTGGATGGCGCAATCACGTCATCCTCCAACAGTTTCTGTATTTCCTCCTCCAGGGCCTTTTCTTTAGAGAATGGCACTGGGTAAACCTTTTGACGAACAGGTTCCTGCGTGGTCAAAGTCATCTCGAACTCCACCAACCTCGTTCGTCCTGGTTTATCAGTCAGTATCTCCTTATGAGACTTGAGAACCGGGGTTATCTTTTCCCTCTCCTGGGAGGTCAGATCAGGGTTCACTTGCACATCCCTATAGGTTTCCTGGTGTACCAAGGGATATTCCCTGCCCTCATTGGTTCCCACTTCCGTCTCCACTGCAACTACCATTGCCAAGAGGTGCGCTGCCTTGTCTCCCGGTCTCTCTTCGTATTTCCGCAAGAGATTGATATGGAAAATCTTCGACTTTCCCCGGATCCGGATCTGATAGTTGGTCTGGATATCACCCTTTCCACGGGAAATGGTCCTTGCCAACCTATCTCTAGTTTGATGTTTCCCGTTGGGAGTAGCAACAAGACTTTGTCTCTCACCTCTAGAGATCTTTCTTTAGACCTACGGTTGTAGTAAGCCACATGTCTTTTTCTGGCCTTTTTCAAGTTTTGATTCGCCAGAGTCCATCCCTTGTGGAGTTTTTCTTTCAGTTCCTCCACGTATTTATAGGAAGAGATCACTTCTTCTGACGTCCCCTCTTCAGTCCAACTCCTCAACATGGCTTCCAACGGTCCTTTGATTGGACGACCAAACAGCAACGTGGCGGGTGGTAGTCCTGTTGAGCCATGAGGGACCTCCCGATAGGCAAAGAGTGCTGCTGGGATATATTCATCCCACCTATCAGGTTTTTCCTGTGCCAGTTTCCTGAGCATTGTCATCAACGTGCCGTTGAAACGCTCTACTTGTCCATTAGCTTGAGGGTGGTAAGGGCTGGTATGTATGTGGTTAGAATGGAACACCCTAAATACCTCCTCCATAAGTTTTCCACAAATTAATTAGGACTAATTATACACTATGAACTACCTTAGGCAACACCGCAGTTCTATCAAATCACATCTATATTTGCCATGACAGGCACGTGTAAAATTAAATTCACTTAATTCGCACACGGTAGACATTATTCCAACCCATAACTGCAGTGCCAAAGCACGTCCGCCTAAATCAACTGTTTGAGTTACACTGTCTCCCCCAATCAGTTTTTTTTAAACAGCCTTGAATTGTTCACGTGACGTTGTTGATGTCCTGCAGGTGTCCCAATGTTCCCAATAACAAGCCCACACTTTCTGTCATGTGGTGACAAGCAAAGCCGCCATTTCGTTTGATGTCGGGAAATTCTAAATGACAGACGGGACTGTTTTATCTCCCGAGCCGGGCACTTCTGCTTGGATCCGACTTGTTTTTACTGTATTGTTAAAAAAACAATTGGGGCCCTGCAAACATGCCGTTAATCAGATTGCCTGTATTATCCTCAACTGGTTAATCCACGGTGATTTTCATGACAGTCTGTTTATTTTACAGTATTTCAGTACATTTTACAGTATTTCAGTACATTTGTCAAGAATAAAAATGCATAATGTCACTATACGAAATGGATGATGTGATATGAGGTGGTATACATAGTATCATCACAACATTTTATTTTCACATACAGAGCTATACACATTGTATGTTGTTTCTGGATGTCTTCACACCATTGTCTGGGTAGGTTGGGTTTTTTCGGTTGGTAGCCTGGTATGTACATATCACTTAGCATGTAATCATAAAACTGGTCTCCTGCTTGGTGGGCTGATATCTGAGTCTTGTTGATAACCGAGGCATCAATCATCTGAGTGTCGGGCACATAATGTCTTAGGACAGTCTCGGGTTTCGATGTGCCGCCCAGTATTTCACCATTATTCTAGGTCTGATCTCTTGCGAACTCGAAAATGTAACGTCAGCACTGAAGTCCCGGTAGTGAATGTGACCTTTGTGCCCGTATCAGTGGTTAGAAGTATTTCCACTGTGTCAAAGGAATAGCGACTCAGCGGTGTGTAGTGAGGTTTGTCGTAGGCGCGAAACACTGAGGTTGAGCGCTGATTCATGATAGGAACCGTCCTTAGTAGTGGGACCCTGACGTCTCCGACTGGTCTCGCCGCAATGAGATCGCAGTATACGTAGACAGGTCGTTATTCAGGTCTATCGCCCCTTCACCTTCAATTGTATCTAGTATTTCTAGCAACTTCTCACTAAATGTAATAGTGGCCCCGGTTTCGAGTATTTTCACGATGACTTTCTTTGATGCATTGTCGAAATGGAATAGAACACAGAGCTGATCGTCCAACTTCCGCTCTTTCATTAGGCCATTCAGTGCAGCTATAAACGCGTCTGGTGAACTGTACAGACACGGGGGATACGCCTTTCTTATCACTCTACCGTTTGGTGGGATGTATCTTTGCCATACTTCGTTCTCTAGCACATTGCAGTAGTAGTTGGGGAATTGAATTTCGGCCAGACCCACTTCGAAATGTTGACTCACCTCAATAGTATGCGGTAACATGACGAACTAGTGAACTGGTGTGTTCTTGGGAAACATGTTCGGCGAAGCATTACTAGGTAATGTCAGGTAGAAGCTTATGTTTTAGGGTTTGGTAGCATGTAACCCAGACAGCTGCTTAGAAAAGCGATCCACAACTTGCCCTCCACTGCGTCGACGCTGTCTCGAGACAGATTGAATAGTGATACGCCAATGACTGTGTATATAGCGATAAGATGACAGAAGAAGACAATCTCTAGTCGCGACACTCGCCGACCACACGTGCACCAGAACGAATTTCTTTCCCCCTCTGGGCTATTTTTGGGGTTAGTTTCCACTTTGGTTTCTTCCATTACCGCTGTTTTTGACCTACTGGGTCATTACACTCGTGTCTCGGCTGTATCATTAGTTGCTATTGGCAAATGGAAAAATCAGTGCTCGAGGCGCTCCTTGTAGGATATTGCCGGTACTAAGGACACTACTTTCTGTATGCAGGCTTGATGAAATCAGCCATGTGCATGTGTTGAATGGTGCCGCAGCCAGCAGAGCACATACTCCAGTTATATGTGATTAGCACCACATATCTCTTTATTATACTAGTATTGTTATGTTAACTGTATGCCTACTTAGAGAAACACAACGAAAATGTGAAAGATTTATCAAAAAAGCCATCTTACCATTAGAGACTTGTCACATTGTGAACTGGTCGGTGTTCACTGAGACCGGGACTTCTAGGCGGCGAATGGTGGCTGTTATATACACGATATCTGCTGACGAAGACTCCTGACTGAGTTGAATATTGTCTGGACATGTCTGACCTTGATGTATTCACATGCTAAGGTCGTGGTCTATCACCACGACATACTGTAGTGTCTTCTTATCCACGTGTTCTAGCTGTAACATTACAGCTATACCCGGCTGTGGCGACATTTTTATCGGTTTTAGCTAGTTAGCATGTAGTCTCTAGCTTGACTGCCATATGTAAAAGAAATTCAGAAAGACAACTGCAAACTTGCCCAGGAAGCATGAATGCTGGGGCTGACTGCGATGTCCTGTAAATGTAATGCATTAAAGCTTGACTGCCCTATGTAAAAGTAAAATTAGAGACAGAGAGAGAGAGAGAGCGATAGAGGGAGAGAATAACAGAGAAAGATAGAGATAGTGAGAGAGAGGAAGATAGAGATAGTGAGAGAGAAAGAGTGAAAGAGAGATAGAGTGAAAGAGCCAGAGAGACAGAGATTGAGAAAAAAGATACAGAGAGAGAGAGAGAGAGAGAGGAGAGAGAGAGAGGAGAGAGAGAGAGAGAGAGAGCTCCAGAAAGGGAGAGAAAAGAAGATAAAGATAGAGAGTGAGAGAAAAGATAGAGATAGAGAGAAAGAGCTAGAGAGACAGAGAGTGAGAGAAAAGATAGAGAGAGAGACAGAGCTCCAGAGAGGGAGATAAAAAGAGAGAAAGATAGAGATAGAGAGAGAGAGAGAGAGAGAGAGAGAGAGAGCAGGAGAGAGCAGGAGAGAGAGAGTGTGTGAATATGATAGAAATGCCTTGTTTGAACAGTACCAGTATTAATAATTCTAGAGAGAAAGATAGAGAGAGTGAGAGAGAGAGATGGAGTGAAAGAGAGTGAGCGAGAGAGAAAGAGCCATCGAGACAGAAAGTGAGAGAAAAGATAGAGATAGATAGAGAGAGAGAGAGACAGACAGACAGACAGAGAGACAGAGAGACAGAGAGGGAGAGAAAAAGAGAGAAAGATAGAGATAGTGTGTGTGTGTGTGTGAGAGAGAGAGAGAGAGAGAGAGAGAGAGAAGAGAGAGAGAGAGAGAGAGAGAGAATATGATAGTAATGCCTTGTTTGAGCTGTACCCGTATTAATAATTCTATTCAGGTTAAGGATTCTGCAGAGTTACCATATAGATACATATATTTCTGCCTCGACTGTGTGTACATTTACAAACCTTACATGATTATACTGGCTAGGGCGTCCGGTGTATTATCTTCACAGCTTATCAGCCGTTGATCGCTGGTCATAGTTGTATTTCTCGCGGGCCGTGGTGGGGTCAGCGCGTGACCTTTACCTGTGCGCTCAGGGGGAGATTATTACTTCTGGTTGAGTCAGGAGACACGAATTGTCTCCCTTGGCATACTTTTATCCTGTTTATTAAGGGGATGTAACTGTGGGGTTTAATAATATTACATATTTTTATGATTATCTTAGCAAGTTACGCCTTAAATTAAATGAGAATAATATTTGTTTATATTCACATTCACATTCTCCGTTATACATACAAGAAATGTAGCCGTTTATTAGCTGTTTTTTAGGCATAATTTTTAATAATATTGTTTGCCTGTCTAGTATATTTTTAAACCAGATTTTCACCACTCGCTTAAAGTTGATACATGGGTACCCACTATGAACACCTGCCGAAGCTACCATGCTGAGCCGTGGAAAGGTTTATTCATGCTTGAAAAAGGCCAGAAAAAGACATGCGGCTTACTACAACCGTAGGTCTAAAGAAAGATCTCTAGAGGTGAGAGACAAAGTCTTGTTGCTACTCCCAACGGGAAACATCAAACTAGAGATAGGTTGGCAAGGACCATTTCCCGTGGAAAGGGTGATATCCAGACCAACTATCAGATCCGGATCCGGGGAAAGTCGAAGATTTTCCATATCAATCTCTTGCGGAAATACGAAGAGAGACCGGGAGACAAGGCAGCGCACCTCATGGCAATGGTAGTTGCAGTGGAGACGGAAGTGGGAACCAATGAGGGCACACCAGGAAACCTATAGGGATGTGCAAGTGAGCCCTGATCTGACCTCCCAGGAGAGGGAAAAGATAACCCCGGTTCTCAAGTCTCATAAGGAGATACTGACTGATAAACCAGGACGAACGAGGTTGGTGGAGTTCGAGATGACTTTGACCACGCAGGAACCTGTTCGTCAAAAGGTTTACCCAGTGCCATTCTCTAAAGAAAAGGCCCTGGAGGAGGAAATACAGAAACTGTTGGAGGATGACGTGATTGCGCCATCCACATCCCCATACAACGCGGGGGTAGTTTTGTTATGCAAACCAAGTGGAGAACACCGGTTGTGTATAGATTACCTACTTCTGAACAATCATACACAGTTTCAGGTGGAACCTTTGCCGAATCCAACTCAGTTATTCGCTAGGCTCCATAAGGCTCGGTACTTTTCAAAGGTAGATCTGAGTCGGGGGTATTATCAGATACCAGTCAAACCGGAGATTCGACCACTGTTGGCTTTCAGTACACCCAGTGGACACTACGAACTCAAGGTCATGCCCTTTGGACTCAGCAATGCACCCAGTGTGTTTACACGCATGATGAGGACTTTACTAGATCCTTTACAGGATCCGGCCATCATCTCATTCATGGATGATATTCTGATTTCCAGTGACAGCTTGGATGACCACTTGCAATCTTTGGAGAGAGTGTTTAATAGACTCAAGGAAGCAGGGCTTATCGCTCGTCCAACCAAGTGCATGATTGGTTACCAGACTCTGGAATTTCTAGGTCACACCATCACTCCAGGACACATTGTCCCAGAAGAGAAGAACCTGGAGAATATCAGAAATGCACCAAGGCCAAAAACGAAGAAGGTGCGATCTTTTCTCTCGTTGTGTGGGTTCTACCACAAATTTATCCCACATTTCACTGAACTGGGAGCTCCATTGACGGAAACCTTGATAAAGGGATTCCCGGACCAAATCATTTGGACACCAGAATGTGAGACTGCCTATAGCCAGTTAAAGGAGGCCTTGGTCAGCAAACCTGTATTACAGCTCCCTGACCTTTCCAACCCATTTGTGTTGAGAACGGATGCGAGTGCGATTGGGATTGGGGCAGCCTTGTTACAGGAAGGAAAAGACGATGCTTCGGTTTTGAAACCTGTGGCATACGCAAGTAAGAAACTTCTCCAGGCTGAGAGGAATTATTCAACCGTCGAGAGAGAGAGAGAGAGTGCTTGTCTCTCGTATGGGCAGTGCAAAAATTCCAGCCCTATTTGTATGGAGTTAAGTTTCGAGTCCAGTCGGATCATCAGCCCCTGATGCTCCTGGCTACTTCTCAGAAGCTCAACGCCCGTTTGATGCGGTGGTCGTTGTTACTTCAACCTTACAATTTCACATTGGAGTATATTCCTGGGAAGGAAAATGTTGGAGCGGACTTCTTGTCAAGACACCCAGCCCCTGAAGAAGAGGAATGAATCATCTGGATTAAACTCACGGCGGAGAAGAGTGAGATGGACTAGTCTCTTAAGAGGGGGCCTATGTCATGAAAATCACCGTGGATTAACCAGTTGAGGATAATACAGGCAATCTGATTAACGGCATGTTTGCAGGGCCCCAATTGTTTTTTAACAATACAGTAAAAACAGGTCGGATCCAAGCAGAAGTGCCCGGCTCGGGAGATAAAACAGTCCCGTCTGTCATTTAGAATTTCCCGACATCAAACGAAATGGCGGCTTTGCTTGTCACCACATGACAGAAAGTGTGGGCTTGTTATTGGGAACATTGGGACACCTGCAGGACATCAACAACGTCACGTGAACAATTCAAGGCTGTTTGGAAAAAAAAATGATTGGGGGAGACAGTGTTGTGTAACTCAAACAGTTGATTTAGGCGGACGTGCTTTGACACTGCAGTTATGGATTGGAATAATGTCTACCGTGTGCGAATTAAGTGAATTTAATTGTACACGTGCCTGTCATGGCAAATGTATATGTGATTTGATAGAACTGCGGTGTTGCCTAAGGTAGTTCATATTGTATAATTAGCCCTAATTAATTTAGGCAGTAGCATGGTTGAAACTAGTTAGAGTAGTGAAGTGATTGTTGGCTCTGCTAGGATGAATAGGATAGCGGGGTGATATTTGGAGAGATTTAAGATGGGTTGGGAGATGGGGAGGGTGTCCAATGGGGGGGGGGGGATCTTTCAGTGGTTTGCCCACTGAAGTTTTGCACTCTGTTTATGGGTCTTTCCTTGTCATAGCTTGATTCGGACGTAGGTGAGGAGCTTCTTCTTCTTCTTCTTTTCGTTCATCCGGAGTGTTTTTTTCAGATGTGATTGCGGTGTGTCTGTTATGCGCCCTTGGGCCGAAACCCGTAGGCCAACACATCGACTTTAGCGTGCATTTTTGACCAGGTAGCATTCCTGGGAGACTCTCACTTTTGTGGCGCCATCTGCAACCATGCTGGCCAAGGTGGAACGGTCGAAGACAACGGTCATCCCTCAAAGGAAGGAGGGACAGTCCATAGCATTTTCCGCCATCCAAGGTTGCTTCCATAGTTGCAGGGCCGACACATAACGCCCTGGATCTGGGCTCACCGATGGAGATCGTCACGTCCTGCTCATGGCTGCTTTAAATCCTCACTTCAATATATTGGTCATTTCGTTTCCCCGGGTCATTCCCGCACAAACCAGACAGGTTTGCAGACGGCATCCACTCAGTGAGTTTTCGGACATGTGCTTGTCGTTGCGCCCATCAGAGCTTTTCCGGGCTCAACAGACATTCGGAAAACTACCCAGTCAGAGCTGTTCCGAACAAGAGCGGCATTCGGAAACTAGGTAGTCAGAGCTGTTCCTAGAACGAGAGACATTCGGACGAGACATTTCACTCGGACGTAATTGCGTAGTGTCAATTTTTAGTTTGTCAACCGTAGGACGACACTTCCGACTTCCAGCGGGCATTTTTTAATGAGGTTAGCCATCCTCTGGGGTGAGGAGCTAATATGCTCTATGACAGAGTTTAGTTAGCTGAAAAATAACAGAGCAAGGCAACAGGCTTACACTCAGCCGGTAGGATCAGTGACTAGTGCTATCACCAGATGTGTTGTTTCTCTAACAGATTCCCTGCCAGATACGAGGAAGCTCAACACTGGGTTTTGAAAAAAGTTCAACTCCAATTAGAAAGAACACCAGTTGGACACTCAAATGTTTCTTACGGAAAATGTATAACGTCCGAGAAGAAAAATGGTATTATGTTTACGCTGGACTCATAATCAGGAGGGTTCATCATAACATGGCTCAGAAGAGCCAACCAATATAACGATTCCGGTGTGTTAAGGTTCACCTAGGATGGGTGATGATTGTTGATATGTCACACATCGTACAAACATTGTTAAAGGAACGAGAACATTAAAATGTAAGTCACATGGTGTGATAGATTCCAGTGAAATATTACAAAAGACATTATAGTTGAGACTTTATAGACACTAGTTAGGATCAAGTATATTAACAATAACAGTGATACCTAAGTACACACAACAAAGGATTCGTACATTTTTTAGGAACGATAGGAACTTATAATGTGTAGTGTGCAACCGGTCCATGATCAGCTGTAAATTACAAACAGTATCTATTTCGGATGATCAGGAAGATGGATTACCAGGTAGCTACAGATGACAGTCGGTGTCCGGCAGGAGAGATACAGCACTGGGTGAGATGGACTTGTTCTGACTTAACGTGCTGTGGTGTGTCCTTGCAAGGATGAACTGACTATGCTATTATCTGAGGGTCCGATCCTACACACATTATAGAACACATCATACATTTTCTTCGCATACACATCTCACGTACATTACACTTTTCTTTTAATAAATTAATCTTTATTAATTTTTAGAAGCAAGAGTTGTTGAATATGTTGC
The DNA here is from genome assembly GCA_014155875.1 of Cepaea nemoralis. Lineage (NCBI taxonomy): Eukaryota > Metazoa > Mollusca > Gastropoda > Stylommatophora > Helicidae > Cepaea > Cepaea nemoralis. The sequence goes on from JACEFZ010009116.1 coordinate 231,636, forward strand.
GTGGGAAAGAATGAGAGGGGGCATAGTACGACAGTGATATAGAGAGGAAAAGGTGTCCATGAACTGAAGGAGTGTGTTGGACGGAAGCTGGTGGATTCTCCAGGATATTGATAGGGGAAAAAATTATAATGTGGGTGTTGACTCCCCTCACTCCAGGGACGACACTTTAAAGTAAGACACGACACAGACATATATTATAATTACGTCTTGGTTGTTGAATTTTTTTAAAAAGTGTTTACGGTGTAGGTAAAATCATCAGACACCCAGAACAGAACAGACTAGCACTATACTACATAGGCCACAACATCAAACATCTCACACCGCTTAACAATGCAACTGCACACTACCAGGGAAAACTTTCTATCAGACATGTATACAGGCAATAAAAGGAAATGAACAGTTAATACAGCAAACAACACACACAGTATACAAACATTTAGTTAGAGAACAAGCACCATCACTAAGACTTAGGATTAAAAGAGGACACAAATACTTCATGACTGACTTCACATGCACCTTTTCAAACCTACACAACAAACACATAACTCCAAAAGCTAGAGAAATCACATATAGACTGCTATACAATATGACTCCCACAACACAGGTAGAATCATACATATCCAAACAATGTCAATTATGTAGAAACAACACACAAGAGACAGAGGAACACATTTATTATACATGTCCAACAATTACTGCCACACGCGCAACACTCATACACCTCATACAAACGCACACAGGCAAACAAATCGACATATATAAAGCAATTTTTCTCAACACTATACCAAAGACAGCTAAGGACATACATACAAAACTACTGGTAGCACTTTCTTACTACAGACAACTTATATGGACCTGCAGAAACGTTGCCAGATACAAACACCACACATATAACACACACTTAATTTCCTTTATTTACACACACAAAATATCACAACTATTTCCAGAGTAAATCATATGTATTATTCTTTATTGTATTACAAATTTGGTATACATGAGTGCGAGAAAGAAAGAAGAAACTGTGAGTGAATGGAGAGTGAATGACTAAAAAGATCACATATGGTCAAAAGACCAATGGAAAATCCCATATGTAAAGAATAGTGGAAATATAAATGCTTGTTTTATTTGTTTCAAAATGATGGTTTCAACACTTATAGATAAGGGGAAAAGAAAAAAGGAGAAAAGAAAATCATCTCCTCCCATTCCAAATTACTATTTATGGAATGTTTGCTTTAAATGCACTTGTTGTGCTATACTACCACCACTACTAAGATTATCACTTTAGTAAATATAATCACATATCTATTATACTATTTATTATTATTATTATTATTATTATTATTATTATTATTATTATTATTATTATTATCATTTTTATTATTATGATTATGTCTACTATTATTATGATCATTATTATTATTACTATCATTACCTTACCCTTATTATCTTTAGTATCATTAATTTGAAAAGTATTAAGGATATCATCATTATTAATTTACAACTTCATCTCCCATGTTCCCCCCTTTGCTTAAGGTTTGTTGCTTTTACTACTACCCCCACTGGTTTGTTTCAAACATTTGTCCTGCCTGTACCATCATTAGAGTGGTCATGGGGACATTGGTGGAGTGAAACCAATGGGTGGGAGGGTAGCGAGGGAAACAAAATGTAAAGACTTCCCCCTTTACCTTGTAGTCAAGTACTTACCTTATTATCCTTAGTATGACTTAATTTTATAAGTATTACTGATATCATCATTAGTAATTTACAATTTCATCTCCCCTGTGCCCCCCTTGCTTATGGTTTGTTGCTTTTGCTACTACCCCCACTGGTTTGTTTCAAACATTCGTCCTGTCTGTACCATCATTAGTGGTCAGGAAAGGCATTGGTGGAGTGGAACCAATTGGTGAGAGTGTAGCGAGGGAAACAAAAATGTAAAGATTTCCCTTTCTATTTGTCACCCCCTCTGAATCATGTGAGTGAGTGTTGAATGAATGAATACAAAATCACAAATGGTTACCAAACCAATGATACTGTAAACACTTGTGTTAATACAAATGCTTGGTTAATTTTTATTAAAAAACAAAAGAAAGAGAGAGCAAAGAGGAAAATATGAATAAACCCCTACATTTAGGAAGAAAAAAAAAAACAAGGAGGAAAATAAAACCCACTCCTTTACTCCAAGTATTACTAAAAACTGCAGTTTGCATTTGTATGTACCTGCTATGCAATGTTAACACCATTCCAAAGTAAATCATCCTAGCAAATTGAATCACATGTTGTAAAAATGTTATCATTTTCATAATTATTACCATTGCTGTTTTTTTTAAATTGCTGTTATTACCCTCAGTATGTCTCTTCTTGTCATTATTATTATTGTCATATTAGTAATAAAACAAAAACCCTTTCCCCATCCCCCCCCCCCCCTCGCTCATGGTTTGTTGTTGCCTTTGCTGACACCCACACCGGTTTGGTTCAAATATTTATCCTGCCTTTACCATCATTGCCCAGAGAAGAGTGGTAAAGGCATTGGTGGAGTGGAACCAAATTGGTGAGAGAGTGGCAAGGGAAACAAAAATGTAAAGATTCCCCTTTTCCCTTTAAACCCCATTCACATGTAAATGTGTTCTTCTTCTTCTTCTTCTGCGATCATCCGGAGTTGTTTTTTTTTTTCGGATGTGATTGCGTTGTGCCTGTTTACAGCAGAGCTGCGTTCTTGCGCCGTTAGGCCGACACATCCGACTTCTGCGGGCATTTGTTGACCGGGTTAACCTTCCCGGGGGTTTCTTAGGACGTTTGACTCACTGTTGTGGTGTTATCCCCCATCCCAGCTGGCCCATATAGAACAGCCAAAGATCCTGGTCAGCCCTCAAGGGAAGGCAGGGGCAGACCATGTCATTCCCCGCCATCCAAGGAGGCTTCCATACTTGCAGAGCCGATACATAGCGCTCTGGTACTGGGCTCACCCAAGGAATCGTCACGTCCTGCACATGGCTGCTTAGCCTCACTTCCGTATATTGGGCCTTCCGTTCACCATAGGCTGTTCTTCCGGAAACCAGAAGTATGCAGTCTGCAGATGACATCCACACAGTGAGCTTTCGATTCGGACTTTCCATGTAATGGATTTGCTAGCCAAGCAATATTCCATTTCGTGCCACTAGGACACTTTTCCACCTTTTATGAAGCCCACACAGCGAGCTTTCGATTTGGACTTTCCACATAATGGATTTGCTATCCAAGCAATATTCCATTTCATGCCTCTGGGTCTTCATGCACCTTTAAATGTCAACCTGAATGTAGTTAAAGTAAGCTGCGGTCAACTTGAGCTTGTTGACATCTCCATAGAGCTTGTCCTCAAATGAAGCAGGTGTGGGCCAAAATATCTTTCTCTGTTCTGCATACGTTGGGCAATCCTGCAGCAAGTGTTTTGCTGTCATTTTTCCAGTTCTACAATTACATTCATCGGTATCTCCTATCTTTAGTTTATTGAACAAGTGGTATTTCAGCCTGTTATGTCCTGTGCGGAGTCTGAAGATTGCTACTTGTTCTCTTCGGTCGAGTTTGTAATATGCATCATCCTTCTGGTGGCCTGGATGCTCTGATTCCCATTTGGTTCTATAAGTGCTTTTTATCAACCTCTTTGCCTCATTATAGGTTATGTCTGTGTCAGGCTGTGGTAGTCGTCCGCCCTCTTTTGCCAGTCTGTCAGCCTCTTCATTTCCAGGTATACTGCAATGTGATGGGATCCACTGTATTACAACTTTTTTGGATTTCTGGCATAGACCATGGAGTGCTGCTCTTAGGTCAGCTAGTTCTGTGCTGTTTTTGCTCTTCAGTATTGAGACAGCTGACTTTGCATCTGTAAAGATAGCTATTTGCGTGTCTTTATTTTCCTCCATCAAAAGCATTTCTGCTGTAGTTTTCAGAGCCTCTACCTCCGCTTTGAAGTTACTTGAAAACTTTCCAGTTGCCACTGAATGTGTTTTTTTCACTCCATTTTTTAAATTTAGGAGAATTCCTCCTCCATTCTCTACTGAATTTTTGGCTGATCCATCTGTATATGCATGGGTCCAATTGCTGCTTGGGTAATGTTCTTTTATGTAGTTTAGGGTTATTTCTCTTCTTTCTGTTTCATGCTGAGTGTTCTTTTTCTCAATACCAGGAATGTTTTCTATCATCTCAGGCAGTTGCTGCTGTCTCCAAGTTGGGAACTTGTCTGCATTGTAAATGGGTTTGACTGTTGATATGTTAAGTATGGGATCTGCCCTAATCTTTCGTTTTGCAGTTTCTACAAAGTTGCTACGCTTCAGTCTTCCCTTTCCAAAACCACTAAACCTTTTATACATAGGGTGGTCTGTCAATCTTCTAAATTTTTCAGCTCGTTGCTGGGCTCTGCTATCTCTTCTATCCTGCATTGGTTGTAAACAAGTTATCTTTTCTAATTCATTAATAGGCGTTGTCTTCAGGCTTCCAGTTATGATTCGCATTCCTTGGTTTTGGACTCTACTTATTTTGTTAAAGTTTGACTTAGCTGCTGTTGCCCAAGCTGCAATGCCATATTCCAGTGCTGGCCTCACCCGTCCAGTATATAACTTCTTGAGAACTTTCTCATCTGCTCCCCACGTTGTACCAGCAAGCTTTTTCATGATTGCCATTCTTTGCCTTGCTCTTGTTCGATTTTTCTCAACCTGTGTCTTCCATGTCAGGCGACGATCAAAGGTGACTCCTAGATAGTTTGGATTTTCTTCATGGCGCAATATTTTTCCATTCAATACCAGCTTAGGTTGCTGAGTTTTAGTTGAGAGGGAGAACACTGTGCATGTTTTTTCTCCTCACTTATCTTCACTAGCCATGATTTTGACCAGTCCTCTAGCGCTAATAGGGCTTGCTGTATTTTGCTGTTAGCTGTACTAATATATTCTTCAGATGTCCATATGGCTAGGTCATCTGCAAAGGATGATGTGTGTACTCTGGCTGGAAAATTTTCCGTGATGTCGTTTATATATGCTAGGAATAATGTTGGTGAAAGAACTCCTCCTTGGGGGACACCTTGCTCCAACAGCATCATTTTGCTGGTTTGTCCTTGTACTTTTGTCCTGGCAGTTCTGTTCTCAAGGTAGTGGCTGATCCATTTGTACATTTTCCCACAGACATGCATTTTTTGTAGTTTTACTTTCAGTCCTTCCTTCCATACTTTATCAAATGCTTTTTCTAAATCTATCCAGACCGCTAGTGTGTGCTTTTTCTCTTGGAAGGCATCCTCTATTTCCTGAGCTATATAGGTTATTTGATCTTCAGTGGATCTGTATTTTCTGAATCCTGCTTGGTGTGGTGTTAAGAGTTTGTTTTCTTCCAGATGCCATGTTAGCCTGCCATTGATAATGCGTTCCATTAATTTTCCTACACAGCTAAGAAGACTGATAGGTCGATAGCCATTTGGTTCTTCCAGGTCTTTTCCTTTCTTTGGGACTGGTATTAGTATAGCTTCCTTCCATGCCTGTGGGACTATTCGCCTCTTCCAGCTGTAATTTAGGACTGCTAGTAGTTTCTTTTTTGCCTTAGTGCCTAGTCCTATTAGCATTTCATTTGTGATTCCATCCTTTCCTGGTGATGTCTTCTTTTTTAGGGTATTCATTGCCTGTTCCATTTCTTCCATTGTTAGATTTGCCATCATATATTCTGCTGCTGTCTCTGTATATCTATGATGTATCTGTTTATCTTTGATTGCATTCTTCTGTTCGGCTGTAATATCAATGTGGTTTGCACTGGCATAGTGTTCCATTAGTGCATTTGCAGCCTTTTTTCCTGTAAGCAAGGCATTTCCTTGTTTAATTGTTATTTGTTTGTTTCTAGGTCCTTCATTGTTCATGGCTTTCACTAGTTTCCATAGTTTGTTTCCATCCCTGTCAAAATTCAGGTTTTCTGTTTTTTTCCTCCAACAATCTCTTGTTGTTTGATTTACTGTTCTTTTATATTTTGCTGAGATGGCTTTGAGAGAGATGTTCGCTTCAGTTGTTTGTTCTCTCTCTGCTGTCTTCCTAGCATCTTCAACTTTGTCCTCCAAAATTTGTAGTTCTTCAGTCCAGTATGGTTTGTAATTTTTCCTCGCTCCTCTTGTAATAGACTCAGTGGCCGCCTGTATTATTGCTCTGTTTAGACTTTCCACCATTTGCTTCATGTTGCCATATCGTGTATTTATGTTTTCACAATATGTGTCTGTTAGTATGGCAAATCTGTCCCAATCTGCTCGTTTGTAATTCCAACGGGGCAAAGGCTTTTGCTCCTGTGGAACATACTCCATATTTATTACAAGCTTGATTGGTCTGTGGTCACTACTTGCTAATTGGTCAAGCACATGGCGATCGATTTTGTGGAGGATGTCTCCTGTGCAGAAAGCTAAGTCTGGAGTAGAAGTGGTAATCCATCTTCTGGAGTAAAAGCTCGGTGTGTCATACGCTTTGTTGAGTAGATGGAGATTTGAGTCTATTTCCCAGTCCTCCACTTCATCTCCTCTTTTGTCAGTATCTGGGTATCCCCATCTTTCTGAACGGCTATTAAATTCTCCGACAACAATGCAATTTGTGTCAGTTATTTCCATGTTTGAGAGTGTAAGATCCTTATCTGCCGGGCTATACAGATTGTAAATTCTTATTTTCACGTCCTTTATCATTATATCAACACCTATAATTTCCGTTTGGTTGTCAGAGATCACAGATACTTCGCTGCAAGGTATTGTATTTCGTGTAAGTATTAGAACTCCTCCTTTGTGTCCTTCGCGGTCGAAACGTGTGGCCTGATATCCCTTGACTGAAAATGTGCGATTGGCGTTGAGGTGTGTCTCTTGAATGCATGCCACATCTATTCTATCTTTATGAAGACGCTGTGTTAGGGAGGCTTTCTTGTTATAAACTCCTTCTGCATTCCATTGTAGTATGTTGAGTGTCCGGGGTGTTTGGTCAATAACTCTTAACCTACTCCTCTGTGCCTTGACTCCACAGCACAGGGGAAGGTGACCACCAGTAGTCATGGGTGGACCCCCTCGAGGCAGGGGGCCCGGCACCATCACCGCCTGATGGGACTTCACGGGATTAGCACCATAACGATTTATTTTCATCTGTGGCATCATGAAATGATAAAGTTACGTTGCACTTCTTTGTCAAGCCTGTGGCTCAGTACATCCGATTTCGACAAGCATTTGTTCGGGATGCTTTCCCTAGCCTTTGACTGTCCCCAGTCTACCTACAAGGCAGCAGGTTTGTGCGTCACTTCGTCTGGTCCCTCTCCCTTGACCTGTCCGACATGGGTGACCCTACCAGTAGCTGTGCTACCGCCGGCATAGCTCTTGGGGTCATTGGAACGCCCAAGCCCCTCTACCTCGTCAAGGTGGACGCACGGCAGAGGGGGTAAATGTGTTCAAGAAATGGAATATGCTAATCGAAAATTTCCTATGTTGTAATCACAAAATATCACAGATATCCCCAGAGTAAATACAAGTACACTTCTTTATGATTGTAAAATTTAGTACATATGAGTGCGAGTAAGAAACAAGAAAATGTGAGTGAATAATGAATGAATACAAAACCACATATGTTTACCAAACCAATGAGATTGTAAAAATGTGTGCTAATTCAGATGCTTGTTTACTTTTTACAACAAACAAAAAAAAACAAAAAACAAAAAAGAAGGGAAAAAATTAATGAACCCTTACAAATAAAAAAAAATAAGCAAAGAGAAAAAGATAACCAACTCCTTTTACTTCTACCATTTATTAAACATTGCATGTTGCAATTATATGTACCTGTTATGCTATGCTAACACCATTCTTAGGAAAATCATTCTAGCAAATGGAATCAGTTTTGGAAAGTGGGATCATTATCATAACTATTATTATCATTTCTGTTACTATCAGTACTGTTTATCACCCTTAGTAGGTTAATGTTTGTCATCATTATTATTGATGTATTTGGTTTTATTTGCATTATTAGTATTATAGTTACCTTTATTAATATATAACCTAATCTCCCATGTGACCCCCCCCCCCTTCCCTTGCTCATGGTTTGTTTTGTTTGCCTTTGCTGATACAATCACCCTTTGGTTCCAACAATTATCCTGTCTTTACCATCATCACCAGAGAGTGGTGATGATGAAACTAGAGTGGTAGGTCCAAATGGGTGAGAGTGTGACAATGGAAACAAAAATGGAAAGGTTTATCCTTCTCCCTATCAACCCCCCTTCACATGTAAATATGCCCAATGAATAAAATATGCACACGTCACATACACGCCCACATGCAACGCTCCGTAAACACACCTACACAAATACTAAACACACAGAACGCATGTAACAACACAAACATTATAAATGCAACCACTACCCCGATACTGTTTAGTCCTCCCATTCCCACCATCTTGACACTGTTTGTTTGTTGATGCTGTTGCCGCCATCTCCGATCGGTTCAGACATTTTATACTGCCAGTTTCATCATTACCGAGTGGTGGTGATGAAATTGGAGGTTGTAGAGCCGACAGGAGAGGGAGGCGGCAGGGGAAATAATATCGGTGCACTATCATCATGCTGTTGTTTCAGTAAGGGGTTACCCTACAACAAATTCAATGTAAACATGTTAAAATGTATAAAATATTTGTTTTCTTTTGTGCTTATGTCACCTACACGCTCACATGCAACGCTCTGTAAAAACACAAACAATACACTTTGCAACGATTTTAACACTCAATAAAAGTTTTTAAAAAAATGCGTCCAACTATGGATACTCGAGTTATCTAGAGTGATGGAATAAAGCATTTTTCCACTCTGTCATATTGATTTCGGTCTCCTCATCGAAGGGTTCGATATCTACATGAATGGGACTCGAACACACCGCGCGCAGGCACACACACACACACACACACACACACACACACACACTGGGACTCGAACCCACTTGCCCGGCGACTAGTTGGTCTACTTATATATATATATATATATATATATATATATATATATATATATATATATAAGTATTCCACATGCCCGGGGCTTGCCTCGCTATCCGCCCCGCCCGCCGCCCGCCCGCCCCTGGGGACAGGATGTGACAACTGGAAGTAGTCAGCAGGACAACCGGAAGTAGTCACCCAGACCCATGAAAATACCCGCCAAAAATTCAAAAATGTGGTCCGAAAAGGATCCATTTTCAATCTGGAGCTATACCCTTCGTATAGTAAAAAATTACGTCATCGATGACGTATTGCTCTAGATTTTCGAAGTAGTTAGGACCTGACATACTACTGCCCGCCAAGGGATACAGACCCAGCCAATCTGCTCGCCTGCTTATTTCCCACCACACCTCGTGCCCTTGAGGAAAAATCCAACAGATGCTCTTTGTTGTTAAATGGAAGCCCTCCACGTTGCTCGAAGCATGTCTATTGTAATTTTTCTCATAATATTTTATGAGTCCGTTACAATCATGACATGCGTCATGTTTGTGCTGATTGTCTTCTAGCAGCAGAACGCCGTCATGAACTCCTCCACTTTCACTCTCAGATTCGAATCTATAATCATCAGGCCGAAAAAAGAGTTTCTGGCCACATCGCTACCGCGGCCTCCACTAAATGAGAAGGGAATTCAAAATGTGGTCTTTTTTTTTTTTTTTTTTGCGCTCGCTCACTTTGCACTCAAACGTAGTCCATACACACTATTTATAGTAGTGACAGACTGCATTTAGCGTGTATGTTAGTTTTCTCTACTATAGTCTGTCCAGAAATTAATGCCGTCATTCACGATCAATTATTTTGAAAACTGTCTGTTGCATCGTTATGAATTTTTTCCTGCCGTCTTATATTTACCCCCACCCAAGGAATATGTCTTTGATAGGTCCAAAAGCAAATTAAATCATGGAAAGCGGCGACATTTATTTGACGTTTTTGAGAAAAACTAGTGATTTCTCGCGAACAAACTTGTTTTACGGTGCCGATGCTGTCATGATTTTTTTTTTAAAACTTGTTTTACAGTAATGAATGTTCCGCCAATTCAGATGACGACACAAGGCGTATCCGGATTCGTATGGGAGTGGGTGCAATGTCTACTCTGCTGAGACGGAACATGAATACCTGTTTTGCACGACGGAAATAGCTGTGAATGTCTCTGTAGTGGGCTTCCTTCATAACGGTCAAGATGTTGGTCCTATTTTTATTGAAGTTTATAAAATTATTCGTATGTTCGTGTGTTGTCACCTCATTTGACAACGTGTTTCTTCTCACGTTTCTTTTTATGCCACAATATGTTTGTTCCCACCACAATATTACTCTTCGGCTGGAATTCAATGCGTCTAGAGCTTTTTTTTCAGTGCCAGTTGTTTGTCACCGTTGAGGGCTTACTGAATTTAAAATTCATCACTGTGGAATACAAACTGTTGCTATTGACAAGTTGTATTGTTTGTGCCGATGCTGTCATGTTCCATCCATCATGTGCCATGCCGGTAAGCGTGGGCGGTCATGTTCTGCCATCTCACTCTATCACCAGAGTCGTGGATCAGCTCTGTGTTCCTGTCTCGACCATGCCACGTGGCCAAGCCATCCAGGTATTTGCTTCTAGGTCTTCCCCTTGGTCTCTTCCCTTCGATCTTGCCAGTTGTCACCAAGTTCTCCAATTCATTTCTTCTCATAACATGCCCAACAAATTTTGACTGTCTACGTCTAATGACTCTAATCAGTTTACGATCTTCATTTGTTTCTTGAAGGACTTGTTCGTTGGTTTTTCTATCTGTCCACGATATTCTTTGCATTTTCCTCAGAAACCACATTTCCACAGCCATTAGCTGTTTTTCAGCTTGACTGCTTATTGTCCACGCTTCACATCCATACAAAAGTACAGGTTCTATGTAGCATATGAGATGAACTCTTTTTCTCGTTTCAATTGATATCTTTTTGTTGGTCAGTGTGTTTTTCATATTGTAAAGGGCTACCTTCGCAATGACAATTCTTGTTCTAATTTCTTCAAGGCATCTCCCATCATATGTTATGACTGTGCCGAGATAACAATATCGACTCACTTGTTTAAGAATATGCCCATCTACTAGTATATCACATTGTGGTATTTCCTTCTTCCTAGTGACGACCATAATCTATGTCTTCTTATTATTCAGTTCTAACTTTAGTTGTTCACTGTGTGCAACAACCGCATGTATTAAATTTTGCAGGTCCTGTTCATTGTCTGCAATCAAGACTGTATCATCTACATATCTAATGTCATTGGTGTATCGTCCCCCAATGTTGATTCCTTCCATATCTTCTATATTTCTAAATATATTTTCACTGTACAGGGAAAAAATATCTGGAGACATTACACATCCCTGTCTCACACCTCTTTTAAAAGGCTGATATTGACCTATATCGTTATCAATTCTGATGGCAGATTGTTGTTTCCAATATATGTTTTTTACAAGTCTAAGGTCTTCTCCATCAATTTGTAGATCTTCAAGCATCCTTATCATGTCGACATGTCTCACTTTATCGAAAGCCTTTGTGTAGTCAATAAAGCAAAGATATAGATCTCTGTTTACTTCTATAGAACGCTCTATTACTGTTCTCAGTATATACACAGCATTTACTGTGTTCTTGCCTTCTACAAACCCACATTGTTCTTCTCCTATTTCGGGTTGTATTTTCTTCCTAACTCTTTGCATGATAATTCTCAGCAGAATCTTTGTGATGTGGCTCATTATACTAATTGCTGTCATGTTAAGGGCCTGCAATTCTTCTTCTGAATAGTTGGAGCAAAAATATCCAAGTAGGTGTGCTTCTCATGGCTCCTAAATGCGGTTGCTCGCAAAGGCTATTTCTACCTCCCTTGTACTTTCTAAAAGTGAAGCCTAATGTCCTTATTTTGGAAGAATATCAGCAGCAGAGTTGATCGAGAAAAGCAAAGACCAAGATCTATGGATAGCCATAAACGCCTACGCCAGCCGGCACGGCACTTGATGATGAATGTCCTTATAATTTTTCACAAAGTTGTTTTGTATAGCTCTATGTTATTGTTCTTTCTCAACCAAACCCTAAGTTTTCTTACAGTCACTGTTACTTTGGCATCCAGCATTTTTATATAGCGAAGTAATAATGAGAGAGATCAAAGAGATGCCAGGAATACTAGTTGGAGGTTATAATATAAATAATATACGCTATGCAGATGACACAGTATTGGTGGCGGATAATTCAACAGACCTACAACAATTATTAGACGCTGTAGTAACAGAGAATGCAAGGAACGGACTCTCCTTGAATATAAAGAAAACAGTAACAATGGTAATATCAAAGAAAATGGTGACACCAAAATGTGACATAGAAATAGAAGTGGATATTTTTAGATACCTAGGGGCATTTATAACATCAGATGGAATATGTACAACAGAGATTAGGAGCAGAATAGGGCAGGCAAAAGCCACATTTCAGAAAATGAAGAGTATCTTAATAAGTCACTATCACTGAATGTAAGAAAGATAGTGCTGAGATGCTATGTAGAACCAGTTTTGCTGTATGGCAGTGAATCTTGGAATGTAAATGAACAAATTAAGAAGAAATTAGAAGCAACAGAGATGTAGTTCCTGAGACGAATGTTGCGAATTCCTTGGACTGCCAGAGTAACTAACGACGACTGCCTGAAACAGGCTAATGAAACTAGAACATTATATACAACAATAAGACAGAGACAAACATCTTTCTTCGGTCACGTGATGAGAAGAGAGGCATTGGAGAACATCGTAACAACTGGAAAGATCGAGGGGAAGAGAGGCAGAGGCAGGCCAAGAGAAATGATGCTGGATGGATTGAGACGGTGGCATGGAGGAATATCAGCAGCAGAGTTGATCCAGAAAACCAAAGACCGAGATCTATGGAGAGCCATGAACGCCTTCGTCAGCCGGCACGGCACTTGATGATGAATGTTCTTATAATTTTCCACAAAGGTTTTTTTTTTATACCTCTATGTTATTGTTCTTTCTCAACCAAACCCTAAGTTTTCTTACAGTCATTGTTTCTTTGGCATCCAACATTTGTATAATTGCTCGCCTTATGACATTCTTGTCAAAGCTACCTAGAATAGCCTTTCTACCTACCGTTTGGTTATTTCGTGGTGGTTTAATTCCAGATTCTTGCACCCATCGACGAAATATCCGTTTGCTCAAACCCAATGCTTGCACTGTTCTTTTTTTTCGGAATTTGTAATAGTATGAATAGTACGAATAGTAATAGTATAATAGTGCAGTAGTATAATAGAATAGTAATAGTAAAATAGTACAGCCGGTCGCCGTGGCTAAGGTCTTGCGAACGCGGTTTGTGAGCCCGTATACCCAGGTTCGAAACACAGCGGTGCTGGTTTTTCGAAAAAGGTATAGGTGCCAGTCGTTCAGAAAGCAATGGCAAACTACTGAACGTAAAATTTGCTCAGGATTCACGAACAGCAAAAATGCTGGGGTTGACTGCTACGTCCTGTGAAGGACATGCAACTAAATTTTTATTTTATAATAGTATGAAACAGTTTCCTGGCATCAGCTTCTTGACAAAAATATGTGTACAACTTCATAGCGATGCTTTGAAGTGTACAAAATTTCACATTCAGTCCCATTGAACAATAGTCACACATTCCAATGTTAGCGATAAGTGGTAAGATTAAAATAATAATAATAATAATAATAATAATAATAATAATAATAATAATAATAATAATAAAAATAATAATAATAATAATGTTTCATGAAAGAACCCACGTTGACGACACCTCTGAACACTCCCAGTTTAAACAGCGCGGGGTTCTTGCTATAAGGCCAATCCTGTGAACCACGGAGATTATTCAACATTGAACGCTGATTTTCTGGCTGAAGGTGTAATACATTTAAAATTATGGACTTAATCCCTGACCCGTAAATTATGTACCGCATATAAACAAACATTGAAATCTGCTGTACAATCTCCAGAACAAAATTTTTTTTTGTTGGGTGGACATATTGATATGATTATATGCTAAATCTCATCATTTTCCCTCAGTTGGTTACTGAGATATGGATTTTTATACGGAGGCAACCAAATGTAAACGCACTATAACAATGTCCCTCGCCATGAGGAGAACCCACTTCGACTTAATATATAAAATATGCCAGGCAATAAATCATGCAATCTATTGTTTGTGTCTTCGTTATTCAAGTACTTGTAATTAACACCCCCAAGTCAAGGACGACAGGTCAACATTTTAGTCCAGCTGTCCGGTGTAGGGTTTGAACCGTTTACCTCGGCATCAGCACACGAGATGTTTAAGAACACGCGTTTTTATCCATTCGGCCATGCGGACCTGCAAGGCCAGAGTGTACGGAGGAGCTTGAGTATCAGGAGATTAGATACACACCTGCCCGCAACTGCTTCCTGAACCCGAAAAGAATCTTATGCAGGGGGAAAATTACAACTAAATAAGACCCGTAGCAATCATTGAAAGTGATTTATTACAAAAGAGTATCTTCTGAAATGCAACTTTTCCTGAGCTTATACTTCTCTTAATGAATGTCACACACCTTTCATCTGGTGTTATGCCTTCACCCCCCCCCCCCCCCCCCCCCCCCCCGAATTCGAGTTGACTTGGTTAAGCATTTCCCACCTATTGTATTACATCATTTTGGTGCTATATTCTGATTCTGTTTCCTTGATATTCAAGGAAAGTTCCCTCTTCCTGCCCCCCCCCCCCCCCCCCGCAACCCTCTTTTCTTTGCACGCTCTGTTACTACCACTCCCATAACTTGTAGATCTTTTATGTTTTCAGCTAGAAGTAGTGTCATCTGCATTCAGCAGATGCAATAATAATAATAATAATAATAATAATAATAATATAACGCCTAACTAGTATTCTTGGTCTATATTTTATCTCTTTCATGGTTATTTCGCTATTGGGGGTGGAGGTTGGGGGGGGGGGGGATATCCGGTAACAAAACACAGTCTTACTCATTGTTTTATCTGTTAATAATTTTCTTTTAACTGCTGTTACTTGTTTGTGGCAGATATTATTTACTGTATTACGATAGACTTAATACTCTCTGACACATGTAGTATGTACTCACTCGTACCTGCGTGTGCTTGTATATATGAAATGGAAACAAATAGGTATTTTAAATTCCTGCGAGAAAAAACGAACTAAACATTAACAAACGTTGCACATACCTTACAAGGAGATCCACGTGTCGCGAAATACAGGTGAAAAATCCGAAATCAGAAGCACTCAATAAATATAATAAAAATGAATAATAAAATACACACGAACGCATACAATAGACACACAGACGTTTCGATTCTAAGAATCTTTGTCAATGACAACACAGATAAACAACGACAGAAACACAAGCACACGACCTATCACTTATGATGCACAACCTGATATTTTAGTATATAAATGCTTGTATATAAATGTGCGTGTGTGTTGGTGTTTGTAGCCGACATCGGCTATCACTATCAATATAATGGCTCTCCAATCCTCGAAATATTGATGAAATTGGTGTTGCTATATTAATATTTTTGCCCAGCTGGCTAGACTTGTCAAATACATCTTTCTCTGTCTTCCTCTACCTCTTTGACAAGTATATTCCAACATAAGGGGAGTTCTCTGTTCCACCTCCTGGCTTGATACGCCCCTCATCTCATCATGTTCCTCGTGTAGGCTACCTTGCGGTGTCGAGGTGAAGTATAAACATCGTGAGAGTGCCCGATTATGGGCTTCATGTATCGATACTCCCATGGACTCTGCTATTCCCTCCGTCCAACGTTTACGTGGTCGGCCTCTTCCTCTATTTCCATCTGGTCTGTACATCATTGCTTGTTGTGGTATGCTGTTGAATGGTAATCTACTTGCATGGCCAAACCATTTCAACATTTGACTTGCTGCTTTCTAATAAAATCTAGTGCTGCTAGGTGTGGAAAGCGCCTGGCCCTGTAGCCAGCAGGGTTAGGATCGGCTATCCTCTTCTAGGAGGGGTGAAAAGTGAAAATTAGTAGCCTGCCGATGACCCGCAGACTACACAAGTCAACCCCCACCTCCACGTGGTGCAGACCGGGAAACCATGACCGCGAGGTCATAGGCTAACGGGGCTATGGCTCGCCATAGGGGATGGACTCCCTGTGGTCAGATTTGTGTTCTAAACCTGCGACTGGCCTAGCAAGCCGCATACTGCTTGTAGAAAAACTAAGAAGTATAAACGGACTGACCCAAACGGATTGATAAGCCCCATCAATATGAATACATTTCATTTTCTATTCTTTTCATTTCAATTTGACCATTACCCCTACCCCGTTCAACTTCAAGGAGAAGTTATAGTTAGGGATGCTAGTCCAGTGATTGAGTCAGCCGCAAAAGCAGCTGCCCACGGTTTTGCCGTTACAGGCTTATTAATCCGAGGGTGATTGTTGTCCATAAGGGGTAATGGACTACTTGCCAAAATACATTTCATTGATATTTTCCTTTGCATCATACATTTCTCCGAAACTACAGTTTACCGTAGCTCCACATTCGGTGTCAATCGAACCTTGTATTAATTCGATCACAACCAGTTTCCGTTTGCAAGGTTTTACCTTACACTTATATGTCATTGTGAAGGATAAAAACTGTTTAAGCAAACAGTAAAGTTATGTGAACGCTTCAAACAATTTTAATACGTATTTTGTGTCGTGTGTACACCTACTATATGCATTTTCGGTGTTTTTGTGGAGCCGCTTGCCATTTCCAATTATAGATGGCCGAAGAAACACATACTTCCTGTTTGTAAGACGGTCTATGGTGGAAATAGTGAGTTCACACTTATCTAATATAGTAATAGTCCTGTTTAGAATTGGTGTATTTTTAGCGCAAAACTGAACATTTTTATTATTTATAGAAATCCTGACATTGGGCTTATGAGGAAGGTTGTGTTCTGTTAATAAAAGTTGTAACTTCATTTAATTTAATGAAGATCTTTGATTTTGTCAATTTAGTTTATTTAGTAAGCACATCATTAAATTGTCATTATGATATTGATATATATTAATTAGAAAGTTATTAAAATATAATAATAATAATATATTAATATTATTAAATAATTTTAGATTTGCTACATTGTTTGAAATATATTATAGAGTATTACATTACATTACTATATAAAGCTGTAAATATTAATTATATAAATATTATATTTATCTATAATATTTATACTGTAGAGTGTGCTGGTGTTTGTTTATAACATTTTATAATTTTTTGACAGGAAAACCACATATGATTTTCTTTCAGTTATCAAAGTGTGATTAGTGTGCTATAGAACATAAGACTTTAGTATATTTGTACTGATCTACTCTGTGTTGCTAATCAATGTATGGTCAGTATTACCTACAGTCTGTCTACCATTATCTGTTAAGGGAGACTTTATTCCCAAACGGGGCCCTGGAACATGTATTCCTAACATGTATTCCCTTACCCTAACCCAGACCCTAATGCAAACCCTAACCCTACCCCATCCCCATCCCTAACCCTAATGAAACACAATAGCACTTGCTTGTCTTCGTTATCTTATATTATATGTGTGTATATATACTTAATACATTATACTGCGCGCCCCCCCCCCCCCAATATGCCAGTTTGTACTGCTCTCTAATATAGAAGATATAGACATCATGTGACCAGAACCGTTTGGGAATAAACACTTCGATCTGTTAATGTTGTTTATATAGTATTACTAGTAATGTATGATAATGCATGTATACATTATGCATAGTCATAGACTTCTTTTAGCAGATAGTCGTATAGCTGGCATACCGAGTCTAGGGTTAAAAATCAGCTGCGAATGATTTGGAAGCAGACTGCTTTGCATTGATTTCTATGGTATTAAGTGTTGGCTGTTCAGAAAGCAACAGCAAACTACTGAACTAACATTGCCTAGTCACAAACAGCCAATAACATATGTGGTTTTGATTGCAATGTCCTAGAAGGACGTACATCTAACTTCAAGTGTGCAAGTCTTCTCAAAGTAGAAAAAGGGGGGGGGGGGGGGGGGTTGTCACACACAAAACAATTATACAGGGATCATGTGTGTAGTGACATATTTGCAAATTAACATGTTTTAAGGTGATGTGATGCAGTCAAAATTAAATTCTGTAATATTCCATTTCCATGCTTCTGATATGGTATAGGGGCAGTGGTTCTCAACCTTTTTTTGGCCCGTGCCCCCCCCCCCCCCACCATATTTTTAGAACGTCATTCCCCCCTTTCGTATTTCCTCCCTAAAAATTCCCCTCTGTCCCCTACACAGTATACGTAATAATTGAAGCTAAATTTAATAGCACATACTAAAACAAGTCTAGACATCTACATAAAACGTGAAAATGTCTTGGGAAGTAAAGTGGCTGGCGTGATATTGACATCAGCCCCAGTGTAAAAATAAATATGGAGCTAGCACCATATGCTCGATACATTTGAAAGCATTAAAAATGGACATTTACTTGCTTTTGTCACAAATCTTTCTTTATAGTGAATTGTAGGGTGGTCAAAGATAGACCAGGAATACATGTTGGAGGTTATAAAATAAACAATATACATTATGCAGATGGCATGTTATTGATAGTTTAAAATACAAAAGATCTGCAACAATTATTGGATATTATAATAATAGAGAATGCAAAAAGAGGAACTTTCCTATATTATTAAGAAAACAGAAACAGGATTTGTATCAAAGAATAAGATAACACCAAAATGTGAGAATACAATAGAGAGAAAAGATACACCAAAATGTAAGTAAATAAAGGACCCTTTTAATACCTTAAGGCACAACGGACATATGGTGCCAAACCCATATTTTATAAACCAAATGGCAGTCGGGTGATGTGGTCAGTATCACTCCAGCCACCTTTACCTTCTTCTTCTTTTCTGCGTTCGTCTGGAATGTTGTTTTAGACATAATTGCGTTGTGCCTGTTTACAGCAGAGCTGCGATATTTGAACCTTTCGGCCGATACATCCGACTTCTTCAGGCATTTGTTGGCCGGGTTACCTTCCCGGGTCCTTTACCTTCTTATACCCATTTTAGGCTAGGTTGACCTGGGAGCCTAGGTCAGTTTTGAAAGTTTGAATTCGCTGCAATGCTGATCAAACCCAGGATCACCAGGCCAGCATGGGAGTTCTAGCCACTATGCTGCTTTGGCTCCGGTAAAATACGTCAGGCAGTAAATTGTGCAATCTGTTGTTTGTGCTTTCTCTGTTAAAATATAATTTCATTGCTTAGAGTTCTTAAATCTGTATGCTTTTCTTGTTTGTCTTCTCTGTTAGTGTTGTGGATCAGAGTTTGTATTTTACTGCATTTCCTGTTGTTTCCAGTACTCATGAAGGGGATTTGTAAATTAAAATCTAACCTCACAATCTAGAGAACTGCTGACCTTGTTAACATCTGCTGTATTTAACATATCCTTGAGGAAGTTTATTGGTGGTCTCTACATATTTTTCTTTAGTGTCCTCTTCTCCTCCTCCACGTCCATCCTCCCTCCTCATCATTGTTAATTTACTATGTAATTGTTTTTACACACAATAAATTAAGATATTTAATTAGTTAGTTAGTTAGTTAGTCGACAGATCATCCTCATTGCACATCGAACCATTCAGTCCATAAGTGCTCGGATCCCCTCCTCAGCAAAACACACAATAAATTAAGTTGATTCTTAGTTGTTCACACATGACCATGTTGTTGTGCATTTCATTTATTGTTTTCTTTCAGTAATCATATTTATTTGAGGAGAGTTCCACGTACAAGCATTAAAAGAGGAAGGCGATGCCAATGGATCATGTGAATGTAAGATGTTTTTCTCATATTACAGAATAATATTTATTAATTACAATTTGAAAATCTTGTTATTAGTTGTCATAGCTCTGACTAAGTTTAATTTTCTAACTCCAGCCACCCAACGCATAAAACACCATTTCCCAGAGCTTCTGAACAAACAGTGAACAAAAAAGTACACACGGGAAAACAAATTTGTTAACATAACACAGTTTTCATAATTTTATCTGTTATTGTTTTTGAGTTCTCTGGAAGACTTCAATACTTAAGTCTGATGCATTAGCATTCAAATCGCCTGAATTGTGAAAAGGGCTTGCATTTATTAAAGTTTGGTGTAGAGACTTTTCTCCAGACCCAATGCCAGTTTACCATCTCCACTAGGATTGTTGTAGCGATCTACTTTCCCTCTCTGAGCTCAGAAACTAGTGTGGTGAGCACGGTCGGTAGTGGAACTTCACATCTGCAGAGGAGCACATTAAGATGTAACCAGGTCACGATTCAGCACAGCACATTGGACTAGCTGAGGTTAGGCCTGGATTGTTCATGTTTCTCCCACAGGTGTTTGGTCATTGTCAGCTGACTTCAACCCATTGCCCATGGGGAGATTTCTTCTATTGAAAACTGACCTATTGGCATGAGGTTTTGTTCCAAACATACCAATAAATCAGTACCACTATATCAAAGGATTAAAATAAAAAAGGACAGATTTTTAACTTTTATCTATGTTTTATCTCATTAACTACAAATTAATATATACAGCGACATGGTTTAATTTGTTAACATTAGTTAATAGAGGTGTGTGGTGTCTATAATTGCATCTGTATTTTTTAAGTTTTATAATGATTAATTTTTTCCATATGATATTTGAAAAATGTTAATACATTATGGTTTATTTCAGTTATTGTAAATAAATGAGAAATGTCTGCGGCTTTACCATAGTTCTTCAATCTTTTATCTCCTAATTGATCATAGGCTCTCAACCAACTCATGCCAAGCTATTTGTAGACTATTTCATAATTGCTTGGATTTTGCAGCTGACATTTTCTACAGAGTGAAGCAGCCTTCATCATACCAACCCTCCTTAGCCACCCCTTATGACATACATGGTAGCTTACAGTGTTGCTGTTTTTTGTTTCCTTTATGTAGCCATGTTAGTAACATTTTCTCAATTGTTTTTTAATTATATAACCTGCATAGTTGGGTACCTCTTGAAAAAACAAATCCAGTGGTACCTTATTCAAGTATGTAGGTCAATTTTAAGCCGAGATGTTAATGCTTGTGTGTTGGTTTATCATTTAACAGGAACATATAGAAGAAAATAGTTTTGACCTTTTCGTTTTTTTGTGACCCTACAGCGACGAGGGCAAACTACAAAATCATATTACTAATCTGAGTTCAACCTGCAGCAGATACAATATGAGTATAAACACAGCCAAAACCGAAGTAATGCAAGTTAGCAGATCGCCAGGCCCACTAAGTATACAGATAAATAACACACTCTGAAACAAGTTAAAGAATTCAAATACCTTGGAAGTATGATCACAGAAGATGGCAGATTAGACAGAGAAATTGAAATCAGATGTCAAAAAGCTAGTGCACTTACATATCAACTGTCACCCTTACTGAAACATCCAAACATACCCATGTCCGCAAAACGACAGATAATAAACAGCATATTCACACCAACCCTATGCTACCAATCTCAAACCTGGACTTTATCCAAATTACACCTTCGCAAAATCAACACCTGCGAAATGAGATGCCTGAGGAGAGCTGCCAACTTAACAATCCGAGACCGAGTAAGAAATGTTACTATCAGACAGACTGTGGGATCAACACCTTGTGCCACATTTATTGAAAGACAGAAGATCAAGTGGTTTGGCCATGTTGTTAGAATGCAACATCAGCAACTACCATCACTGGCCTTACATCAAAGATCATCTGCGACGAGACCACGAGGACGTCCAAGAAGAAAATGGATTGACGACATCAGAGACATTGTACAACCACACGGAATGACACTATCCAGTGCCGTCCACTGGGCGCTGGAACGCAAATTATTCCTCCCCACGACGCTTGACGGCAGAAGTGGAAGATGATGATGATGATGATGATGACCTACACACTCACACCACTGTGGGTTACGCTCATGCCAAGGGAGATTAACACTGCGGCCCGTCTAACTCAAGGACAGTTTTTATATATATATATATATATATATACACACACACACACACACACACACACAGATATATTCATCTCCACGCCATCCTTTGATGATGTCAGTCTGCACGCGGACTGCACGCGAGTCTTTTGACAAATGATGTTCCGTTGGAAAGATGAAAAATTATCAATGATCTGGTCCGTGCAGAGTGATGAAAATTTACACACAATTACTTAAATTGTCGTTGAATGCAATCATGCATTCATTGGCATGCAAATCGTTGAGAATATTCAATAACAATATTAAATAGTCATCGCTGACAAAGAAACGGCTATTTCCGGCCTTTGAAATATCACATCAGAGTATGTAATTTTCATCATTTTAGTTTGGGATGACACTCCCGACTTTAATAGTCGAAAATGACAAGGTTTACGTAAAAATGGATGATACATCTAATAACACATACATTTTTTTTTTTTTTTGCATATCCTTTACAGGACATCGCTGTCAACACCAGCATCTTTGAGCTGTATGTTGATCTCTTGGCAAGATTACGCTCAGTAGTTTGCCATTGCTTTCTGTGCGGCCGGCTCACATACCCCGTAAGTTACCGATGCGATTCGAACCACTGCTGATTCTCACTGTCATCACGTTACCGACGAGAGTATACAAGATTACAGAGAAAAGTCATAATCTCTAAGCCACGAAGCCGGCTAACACATACTAGAACAAACAAATTCATCTACATAAAATGTGATTTGTAGGAAACAAATTTCAGAAACACGAGATGTACACACGTAAACTGAGGAGGTAGAAGCTATATAAAGTAATCGGTCCCTTTTTTTAACGCGATCTTGAAATATTCAGGAAATTTAACATCACGAGTACGCTAAACCTTTTTTTTTAATGACAGATAGTTACCTTGGTCACTGACATAGATCCCCGTATTGAGTAATTAAAAATTAAATAATCTTGTGGTCTGCAGGCTCATACATGGAAGCAAGGTGATGAAGTTGTTGGCCAGTATGTATTTCCAGGCAGGACGAAAGATGACTTACCTTTTCAGAGGGGAGATCTTCTTGTTATTGTGAAACCTACTTCGGTGAGTATTTACATATTTCTCTTTCTCTGTTTCACTAAATTTAACCCCTTTTGTTCTCTCATTCTCTTTTGACATGGAGGAATATCAGCAGTGGAATTAATCCAGGACACTAAGGACTGAATGCCTGAATCACTTAGCAAGACACATCATGATGATGATGATGATGTTTCCTGGCCATATCTTAATTTTATCTGTACATTTATATCTTAGATGCTGTGAGTAGCATGGCCGAATGGATAAGAAAGTGTGTTCTTAAACATCTGGTATGGTGATGCCGAGTTCAGGGGTTCAACCCCTACACCGGACAGTTGGACTAAAATGTTGACGTATCGTCCTTGACTTGAGGGTGTAAATTACAAGTACCTCTGAAGTCGGAGTGGGTTCGCCTGATGGCGAGGGACACTGTTAATAGGGAAGGCTAACCCACATGTAAATTTCAGTCCAGCACTACTAGAAGTAGTGTTTATGGACTACGCTTGAGTTCAAAGCAAGCAAGTGGAAGAAAAGAATATACAAGATGCTGTCTTTTTTCCCCACAACTTTTCTCTCTTTTATGGTTTTCATTTGATGTATTTTATCTTTTACATTTTTACGATGTGAAGTAATTAAGTAATTTTACGAATAAATTGTTTACACTAGTGCGAACCAGAAATTGTGTGTTATTTCTCAACATAGTCCCCTGCCCTGCCTGGGAACGCACTTGGTCCACTGCATTCTAGGAACAAGTTTTTGGTTGTGGCCATGAACCAATTTTGCACCATCTCCATTACCATAATGTCTTCTGCAAACCTGTGACACCGCAAATGTTCTTTCAATTGTTCACACAAGTGAAAGTCTGATGGTGCCAAGTCTGTACTGTGTGCTGGATGTTTCAAGACCTTAAATTTCAGAGCATGTGGTGTATCCAATGTATGTGCAGCCCTATTAGGACAGACTGTGTCATGCAGCAACAAAAGCCCTTTTGAGAGAAGTTCCTAGGGTTTATATCATATTGATCATATTGCGGACTTCAGTTTGATCACTAGCATGTCACTGTATCGAGCACTGGTCACAGTTTCAGCCATTTCCTAGAAATGCACCAATGTAGGACCCTTGATATCCCAAAAGATGGTGGTCATAACTTTCGCAACGGATTCCTGAAGATGTTTTGTTTTCAATTTTGAAATCTTTCTACCCATTCATACAGTCTCCCCTAACTCACATAACTGTCTCCATACTGAACTGTCAATCTTCTGTAGATTTTACAAGGTTTTACACCCTCTGACCAAAGAAAAAACAAATAACGCCTCCTTCTTCCATGGTGCAGTTTGATAGTGAGGCAGCCATTTTGTAACCATATTGCACGTGCACAAACTGCTTGATCTTCATGATCCCTATATTTAAAAAAAAGTTAGTTGCATATCCTTTGTAGGACATCACAGTCAACCCCAGCATTTTTTAGCTGTTTGTGATTTCTTGGCAAGTTTACTTTCAGTAGTTTACCATTGCTTTCTGAACGACTGGCACCCATACTTCTTCTTCTCTTCTGCGTTCATCCAGAGTTTTTTTCGGACTTGATTGCATTGTGCCTGTTTACAGCAGAGCTGCGTTCTTGCGCCGTTTGGCCAAGACATCCGACTTCTGCGGGCATTTGTTGACTGGGTTAACCTTCCCAGGCACCCATACCATTTTCAGAAAAAAAACCAACATGAGGCAATGTGCTGTTTTGAACACAGGTATGCGAGATCACAAACTGCATACGTAACTTCCTTTGCCACGGAGCCAGCACCTACCCCTACATTGGGTATTGTTTAATAGCCAGTATGCTTCCTGATAAAAGATTTTCGTTGTCTTTTCCATGCACTTTTCCTATTAATGTCTTTCAATCGTATTTTCATCAGCAGCTAGCTTTTAGTTGTTCTTACTTACTGGCACCTGGCTGTCTTGACAGAGATAGTTTGTTACTGTGTGCTTCAAAAATAGCACAAAGCCTGGGCTGAATTGTAGGGACCATGTGTTGCCCCTGCAGCATGATCCCTCTCTCGGTCTGCCTAGTTTACTCAAGAGGAAAGGTCACACCAATACATGTATTAGTTGTTCTAGAGCAGTGGTTCTCAACCTTTTTTGGCCCGTGCCTCCCTTTACCATATGTTCAGAACATCATTTCCCCCCCCCCCCCTATTTTTGAATTTCCTCCCTATAAATTCCCTCTCCCCCCCCCCCTCTCCCCCCCCCCCCCCCCCCCCTTACACAGTATACATAAAAATGGAAACTAAATTTAAAAACACATACTAGAACAAGTCTAGACATCTACATAAAACGTGATTTGCGGGTCTACCTACGTTATAAAACGAATTTCATTAGGGTGAGAAGTACGGAACTGTAAAATTTAGAGGGGAAAACAATATCAAGTTACTGGTTCTTGTATTAATGCAATCTTGAAATAATCTTAATTCCCCCCCCCCCCCCCCAGAAACCCTAAAATTCCCCCCCCCCCCCCCCTGGAGGGGGAATTCCCCACAGGTTGAGAACCACTGTTCTAGAGCTTCCTTATTTGATTGTTTTGTTTTTGTTTCACCCAAGAAATT
Source organism: Cepaea nemoralis (assembly GCA_014155875.1). Classification (NCBI taxonomy): domain Eukaryota; kingdom Metazoa; phylum Mollusca; class Gastropoda; order Stylommatophora; family Helicidae; genus Cepaea; species Cepaea nemoralis. The sequence goes on from JACEFZ010009116.1 coordinate 257,281, forward strand.
TTCCAATGTTTCCAAAGACCGATATTTGAATAACTGAATACTCTGTCTTTTAGTCAAGTTCCTTATTTTCACTATATAAGCAGTGTTAAGTACACTATTTCCATTTCTGTGATTGATATTAACCCTTTACAGGGCAGACGCTTGTCCGTTTTGTAGCCCTGAACGGGCAAGATTTCTTCAGGTTCTGTAAAAATTTCGGGTCGCGTTAGTAAAAACATCACAAACAAGGTGTTAGTCAACCGATTTTAGTTAAATAAACAACACAATGAAGGGAAAAGCATGCAGAATATGTTACTCACGTGATTGTTGCCGGTAATCCATATATGAACACAAATATTTACGAAATACGGCATGTTGTTTGTGATTTTCCGTCATCTATACGGCAATTTACAAACACATTTTCAGAATCATAATCACTTACTTTAAAGTCCGACTCACGACTGCTAATGCAAAGTAACGCTTTGCACTGATATCTAGCTCCGATTAATAATCAACTTCGTGCCCTTTAATGTCATTTAAATTGAACAGAGCGAAATCTCGGCTATCACTTGAAGAATCGCCGAAATCCATTTTGAAAAACAGCGTAAAACTCCCGAAAACTATCAAAACAAGTCCGTAAAAGTCCGTTCAAAGTCATTGTAGCGCGTTTACAAATGGCGGCCACGTTGTCAAGCTATGGGCGAAAGTGAAAGTAGCCGATGGAAGTGTCGGAAAGCCGAGAGATCGCGTTTTTACAATGCATAATAGAATCGGCCGTTACGCTCGTATTTAGAGACCGGCCGGTAAAGGACGCTACGCCTTGTAAAGGGTTAAGAGAAAAGTATATTTCTGAAGGGAAGGGGTTGAGGAACGGAAGCTGGTTGTCCCACATTATTTTATATTTCTTAGATTGTGTACAAGTCTGATACTTAAAACCCCAAGCAGTATTTGCTATGAGATTACCTCTTAATAGACTAGAAAAGTAAGTCAGCATGGGCGATTGGATAAGAACACTTGTTCTTAAACATCCAGTGTGCTGTTGCCAAGGTATCCTACACTGGACTGATGGACTTAAATGTTGACCTATCGTCTTTTACTTGGGGGACATAAATTACAAGTACCTCTGAAGTCGGAGTGGGTTTGCCTGATGGCGAGGGACACAATAGGGAAAGCTAATCCACACGTAAAATTCAGTCCATCACTACTGGAAGTGGTGTGAATGGATACGCTTGAGTTAAAAGCGAGTGAGCACAAAATAACAAACAAAATATACTAGAAAGTCTGTTTTTTGCTGTGTGTGAATATTTTTTTTTTTTTTTGCAGGATCCAAACTGGTTCAGAGCTAGAAACCAGTTTGGAAGAGAGGGAATGATACCCGCTAATTATGTCAAACCAAGACAGGTTGTCACTCTGCATGCAATGCCGTAAGTTGTGTTTATTAAATACCACCTCCTCAGTTATGATAGTATTTTTACAGAATGTATTCAGTCTTAAAAAGAATGGGTTAAAAATAAATTACTATTATATCTGTGTACAGTAGTATGTGACAGTGGCTTCAAGGTTAGTGAAACGCAGTTTGACAGTTCCTAGACATACCTATTTGAGGGATCAAAATCAGCGTCAGGCTGTTTGGAAGCAGATCGCTTTGTGTTGATTTAGATGGTATGAGGTGTCAGCCAATCATAAATCAGTGGCAAACTACTGAACATAACTTTGCCTAGTAAATGACAAATAACCAATAAATGCTGAGGTTGATTGCAATATTCTGTACAAGACATGCAGCTAATTTAACTGTATAATTTATCTCCTTTATGCATGCGTTCTATGGCAACATATAGGCCCTATTATTGCTACTAATGCCTGCAAGATCAGCAGTTAATTCACTAAAGTTCTAGAAGCACGGGGAGTTTAGTTGCAGTTTACCTTTGTGTGCTTGTGCCAGCCATTCTAATTCATTTGAAACTGAAAAGTTTAATTTCTGACTCTGTTACTTTTACGAAGGGAGCTGTGGTGGTATAGTGGTTAGTGCACTCACTTGTACAGGACACTGGGCTGTATTTAAATTTCCTTTACGTCATGTTGATTTTACCTCGGCAATGATATAAGTTCAGCCAGACAAGGGTTCAATGCAGCTCTTGTAGGTCAGCATGGCGAATGGATAAGAACGCGTGTTCTTAAACATCCGGTGTGCTGATGCCGAGGTAAGGGGTTCAACCCCTACACCGGACAGTTGGACTAAAATGTTGACCTGTCGTCCTTGACTTGGGGATGTAAATTACAAGTACCTCTGAAGTCGGAGTGGGTTCGCCTGATGGCGAGGGACACTGTTAATAGGGAAAGCTAATCCACACACAAAATTCAGTCCAGCACTACTAGAAGTAGTGTGTATGGACTACGCTTGAGTTCAAAGCGAGCGGGCGCAAAAAAAATGCAGTTGTTTTTGTCTGCTACGGGAGGAAATGACTAACCATGTATTCCCCTATGCACTGAGGCCTGCAAAGTGTGATGGTCCTAACACTTCACATACCACAGCCACGCTGGTCGGAACAAATAATTCTGCCTCTGCTGGGGATTGAACCTGAACCAGTGTCTTGGCAGACAGGTGCACTGACCAGTATACCACCATGGCTGTTGTTTAATAGTTTATAAAGTAAACATGATGAAGCAATGAAATGTACTCTTGGCAGTTTGGTTTGGGACATGATATAGTCTCTGTAAACCTCACAATTCCTTGGACTGCCAGAGTAACTAACAATGATTGTCTGAAAGAGGCTAATGAAACAAGAACATTAAACACAACAATAAGAAAAAGACAGACAGCTTTCTTTGGTAATGTGATGAGAAGAGACACATTGGAGAACAATGCGGCAACTGGAAAGATCGAGGGGAAGAGAAGCAGACCAAGAGAAATTATGCTGGGTGGATTGAGACGGTGGCATGGTTGATTCATGGTTGATCCATGGCAGAGTTGATCCAAAAAACCAAAGACTGAGATCTGTGGAAAGTTATGAACACCCATGCTAGCTGGCATGGCACGACGCTTGATGATGGTAATGAAATCTCACAAGGAACATACGGCAAAACACATCAGGAAAAGAAAACTGACCCAAGTGAGCAAGCACCATTGTGAGTATGAATTGAACAAGAGTTAAGTTGCATAGATTAATGATGAACACAGTTAGTTAGTTAGTCGCAGTTCCAACTTCACAGCAACGGGTCGTCCCCATTTTGCTCCGTTCCTGTGCCAGTGAATATCACACAAAACGCTCCCCACTGCCCAATGTGAAAAGTGGAAAAGACAGGAGTCTCAACAAACAACAGCCCGCACAGATACACTATGCATAATGCCGCCGCCAGAATGTCAACACACCAGTCCCCCACGAAACACCCAATTCATCTCTGATGGAATCGGCAGTCATTTTCCTATCTGAATGTTTCCTAGATGTTCACCCACACAGTCCACGATGATGAACACAATACTTAGTATATTAAATGAAAATGAAGCTGTGATCTTACATGGTGAATAATAAGTTTGAGTTGACTAATTTATTGTAAGATTATAATATGATGGGGGTTATGGGTGGGTGGAGACTTTATTAAGATTAAAATGCACTGTCAAGGATTGGATTATGTGAATGCTGGACCTTAAGTAAGGATAGCCAGCAAGCAGGTATAATTACACCCTGACTGCCATCTATCCATCCATCATGTGCCATGCCGGTAAGTGTGGGCGGTCATGTTCTGCCATCTCACTCGATCACCAGAGTCGTGGATCAGCTCCGTGTACCCTGACAACTAAAACAACACTGACTGCAGCTGTAATAATATATAACAAATTGTTGTCAGGTACGGTTATAATGTGACTGCAGGCTTAGTAAGATCAGAATGTTCTATCAAATAGAAGTGTGGATTGCCTGAAACAGTATGTAAGGATTAGAATGTTCTGTCAAATAGAAGTGTGGATTGCCTGAAACAGTATGTAAGGATTAGAATGTTCTGTCAAATAGAAGTGTGGATTGCCTCAAACAGTATAAGGATTAAGATATGCTGTCAAATAGAGTATGTAATAGATTGCCTGGATTGTTGTTTGTGTGTTTGTTCATATAACTCTCAAAAGGGTTGGTTTCTGGGTATTCTGTGGTTTACGGCATTAGAATATGCTGCCAAATAGATTTATAGGTTGGCTGGAGGTTTAATTGAATTGACTGACTGACTGGCACATTGCCGTCTTGACAGACGATAGTGTGTAAAATGGAAATATACCTCTCCATAACACAAAGCCTGGGCTGAATTTAGAGACTGTGTTGCCCATGCAGTATGATCCCTCTCTCATGGGTTGCCCGGAATTTATTTAAGATCAGAATTTGAAGTCAGGCAGATCATATTATGGAAAGATTTGGGTTTTAATCAGATCAGAATATGCTTTAAGGTAATATTATGTGTTTGTTACAGTTTTAGTAGGATCAGAATCTACTGTATGATAAGATTACACGCTGAATGGAATTTTAGTAAGATAAGAATATGCTATGAGATTCAGGTGGTTATATCTTAAGTAAAATAAGAGCAAAATATCCCATCATACAAATCATGTAAAATATTTGCACATCTAAAGTGAAGATTTGTTCAATAAAATAATTGTCACTTTAAGTTTCATATTTTGGCACACATTGCACTTTGACATTTGTGCTATTCACATCGTAGTTGGTACCATGGAGGCATCACACGGGAGGAAACGGAAACACTGCTTGGTGGTCAAGAAGATGGGGTATTTCTCATCCGCGACAGCATTCACTACGTTGGTGACCGCACTCTATCTGTCAGCTGTGACAGTAGAATTGACCACTACCGGATTCTGACAGGAGCAGATGGCCTTGTGGCAGTCGATGGCGGTGACCTTTCCTTTCCATCTTTGGTGGAACTGGTGGAGGTACACAGTAGCAGTGCTTGCTGCCTGCATTTTCTGTGACCAGTAGCTGAGTTGCAATGATTTAACACTGAAGATTTCAATATCTCTGATATGGGATTCTTGTATACTACATATATGAGATGTCTAATCTAACTGGCATGATCATGTGTTGTGTCTTATAACTGATCTGACTGCTAACTTGTGGCATTTAAAATACCTCATAATTTAGCCAGTTGTTACTAAGATACAGCGATTATTTTCCCTGTTATGACACAGTTTGGGGTAGTTTCCCATGAAGAAGTTGTCTTCATTTTAAACTTTAAAAAAGTCCTAAAAGTTGAGAGGATCGACTTAATTGCCCCTGATTTGATCCCATATGGCTCAGTCTCTTTCGGCAGGGTAGCCTGCTAAAAGCGTCGCACAAAGCACGAACTCCCTAGCTCTGGCAATGACCCCCAGGAATCTGTGAGAAAAATGCACCCGTGAACCGAAAGATGTAGCCCGGAATTGAACCCACAACCTTCAGAGCATGAGGCAGATGACTTGACTACTTCACCACTGAGAACTTTTCCTGCTATATAGAAAATGTAACTTCACAGCTGAGTGAAGTTTATGTTTCTTTTGTGTGGATTTTTTAAATTGTATGTCTTTTGCACTCCCAATTCTATATTCTGTGTTCAACTAACATGTGTCATTCATAACAAGTGTATATAATATGACAGTTCAATATAATATGCACAGGTACTAACAGAACTGGTATTAGGAAATGGGCACAGTATTATATATTATCACTTTAAATGCATGTTTTGCTTGTGAGATTTAATATCATGTTTTATTTGTTATTAATGGTGAAGATCTGCTCATGACTGTTTAAACAAGCAACAACAAAAATCCCATTATATGATACAATAATAAACACATATTAGAAAATATAACAACTTATGATATAGATGTTTGAACTGGATGTGACTTGGATTTTTAAAAAAAGGGAAATTATGACAGAGGAAATATTTTTCATAGTCACTATACTACTTCTGGTTAATGTGAATATTTCTTAATTTATATTCTCAAAATGTATGCACTGTAGGTGGGTTTTTTTAAACAATAAGGTAAGCATAATTATGATCAAGAAACTATTTTAGCAGCTGTTTAGCTGTGTCAAGACTCTTCTCTACTAGTTTATCTGTCAGTTTATCCTTGTTTTTCAGTAAATGACAATCTCGTAACATGCAGATGAATATATTGTCCACTATTACCTACTTGCCATTATGAAATGCTCAAAGCAACACCTTATGCATCGTCATGTTGGCCTTCGCCTTCAGGCTAGCCAAGAATTTTAGTCAGTGGACACAATGGCAGACATATTTTACATTAGAAGTGTGTAAATTTTGTTTTCAGTGGTAATTAAAGTAAAGGGCTCCTTTTTGCACTGTGAAGTGTATTGGATTTAAAGTGCTAGCCCTGTATTTTTAGAGCATATGGCACTCAATGGATTATGTGGTCAGTGTCATGCTGGTCATCCTTACATCACAGGACATTTCCTGATGCCTGTTATTGGCTGGATCAACCTTGTATTCTGTGTCAGTGAAGAAAACCCTTCTTTTCAGAGGGAAAAGAAGCACACGACTACCAGGCAATGTGCTAGCCATTATGTTACAACAGCTCCATGTTTTAAATGGGCGTGCAAGTTTTTTTTTTTTAATGCATATTAAGGTTTTTTTGCTAAGTATTTGAGTGTAGATTTAGTTGTGGTGAGATTATGTAAGGTGTATAAACCGCTAGACTACTACATGTAGATATATTTGTTTTGTGCCTACATTTAAAGCTTCTTTTGCCTTTTATTCCCCAACTGAGCATAGGCCCTCAACCTACTCACTCAAAGCTCTCTTATCCTTTGTTGAGGTTTCAAACATGAAATTGTGTTATCATTTGCTTGATTTATTTTCATTATCTTGTTCTTTCCCTTATGAATTTTTAGACCTTAATGTTGAGACCTCCTATCAAGCCTATTTAATTTATCATGCATATGATTTTGTTGTGAGACAGAAGGGCAGTGTCATCAGTGAAATCCAGTGAATCCAATTTTTAATGGTAGCTGTCATCATAATTCAGTCTGTAGTCAGTAAGAATAATACAGATGACAAAAGGCATCCATGCCGCACTGTTGTTCTTATTTTTAACATATCAAAAAAGTTTTCATTCAAGCAGAACTCTCCATGTCATATCTTTATATATTGTCTTTTTAGGTTTATGGTCTTCTGTGGAATCCTATAGTCTCTCATCAGTTTCCAAAGAGGTTCCCTATTTGTGTTACCTATTTGGGTTGTGTTAGTTATACTCATCTGTTATTTTTCCTCGTGGTCTTGTAAGGGACTCTGAGGTTTCCTTTTGCTGCTGCTATTTCTGCATCCCCTGCTAAACCATCTAAATATTGTCTTTTCTTTAACCATTCTTGTCTGCTTTCTAATTTCTTTAAAGTATTTTTGATGGGCTCTAGCTTTAGTGGCTCTGGTTTAAATCCGTCTTCTTTCTCCTCTTTTCTATTTTGTCATGATCCGTGTCTATGTTTTTGCTCCCTTCTTCCAAGAACTTCTATTGATGATTCATTCCAAATGTCATTAACCTGTTTCCAGCAGTCTTCCACACACATCTCATCTGCTAACAGTAACAGGACCTGATATTTACTGGAGACTATGACCATAAATTTCTCCTCAATTTCTTGATCTGTGAGATATCTTACATTGTATTGTTTTACCTTTATTACATTCTTCTGACTTTTGATTACAAGTAAAGATCCCTGAATTGGTATGATTTATTCCCATAGTTAATAATGAAGCAGATGACAGTGTTGCATGATTTTATTTTGACTATCAAATACTATTGCATCCATATTACTAAAAAGTTAATAGAGCATAAATAATATTCAAACTGGCAAGCCTGAAAGTTCACAGAAAGCTTTCATGTGTGAGATTTGTAGAATGCTTACTTCTCATTGATCTGGCTCAGCACTATGTTACTTCTGGGTTTTCATTGCCAGGAAAGAAATAATTGTCAGGCAAATTCTTTTCTTCTTTATTGCAATCAGTAATGGTAAGTAATAGGCAAGGAGAGATAGTAATTGCTTGCATTTTGATAAGTAGAGTGTGTGCATGCTTCCTCTCGTCTGTTATAGATGGTACCATGGTAAGATATCCCGCCAAGATGCTGAGAAACTGCTGTATCCCAGAGAGGATGGCCTGTTTCTGGTGCGAGACAGCAACAACTACGTGGGAGACTACACACTGTGTGTGTGCTTCGGAGACAAAGTGGAACATTATCACATTAAGTATGAAGACAACAAATTATCTGTAGACAATGAAGAGTTCTTCAGAAATCTGGAAGAACTTGTACAGGTATCTCAATTTTCTGTTCTTCAGATATAGCCAGTTTCTTATGTTCGCTGTGAGTGCATGCACTGCTCCATTAAAGCAGTTGTTTATGAGTGTACATGTCGTAACTTATCACATAGTCCAGAAGAAGTTGTGCACATGTAGTCAGTCTATCACTTAACACATTGTTTGCATCATAAGACTAACTTTTTACTTCTGGTTGCCATGACTCAGTTTTGCAGCATTGTGACACTCATAGTTCCATTATGAATCATTTCCCACATGTAATTATATCTGGTTAGGGCAGAAGAACTATTGGCTTTTACAGTAAATCATATTTATGGAAAATCATATTAAATATGTAATTGTCATTCAGTTGTTTCTAGCAAGTTTCCAGATTCTGAATAAGATAAATTCTAGCTAAGTTGAAATCAGTATGGCATAGTAACATTGAAAATCAAAGATTTTTTCCAAATATTGATGGTTATCATATAACTGTATGTAGGTCAGCATGGCCGGATGGATAATAACGCATGTTCTTAAACATCTGGTGTGCTGATGTCGAGGTAAGGGGTTCAACCCCTACACTGGACAGTTGGACTAAAATGTTGACCTATCATCCTTGACTTGGGGATGTTAATTACAAGTACCTCTGGAGTCAGAGTAGGTTCACCTGATGGCGACGGACACTGTTAATAGATAAAAGCTAATCCACATGTAAAATTCAATCCGGCACTACTGGAAGTTTGTGTATGGATGCAGCTTGAGTTCAGAGTGAGCAAGCCCCAAAAAAAACAGTAACTATGCATGCAAGACCTTGGCTTTTAATGTTGAACTAGTAAGGACCCTTCAAACAGTGGAGATTTGTTGCTTCAGACACATATTTTGAATAGCATGAAGATCAGGCCTCAAACATCGATGGTCCGGATATCATGAATGTGTGCGGCTGCACAAAGATCACTAACATTTGTGAAAACATATACACTCCAGTGATCTGGTCATGTGGCATGATATAATATATTGTCCAACATTACAGTTACTGGAACAGCTCCAGGGAAATGAGAAAAGAGAAAACTCAAAATTTGCTGGATAATGTTCAGAAAAGCGATCTGTGCTGAGAGGATACTGTCCTTCTCAGGCTCAGAGGTATCGGGTTCACTGTCAGCACAGGGCTGGGAATTTGTCCAAGAACCGTTGGTGTCTAATGTTATTACATATGTTCCTGATCTGTTGGGTAGTGAGATGAATACCTCACCACCTCAGATAGGGGTGAAATAGATGCTACAAATGCAGGTTGTGCACACTAACAATCCCACAGCCGTTGGAAATCACAAAGGTAAGGCCACTGCCCTGTCAAAACTGCTACCATTGGTAGATAATCCAGTTATCTTAAATGGAATCTGTCTAGAGAAAGCAAACCCCACATAAATGCATTCTGAAGTCATGCACACTGACCTTTGAGGTGCATAACTAGGTGTGGTGCTCTCCCCTTGAAAGAAGAACAAAGAAGAAGAGGATATTGACAGGTCCTTGCAAAAACTGAAATGCTGGCAAAAGACAGACATGTGAAAACAAAACAGCCTGAGAACAGTCACAGGTGATGCTCTAGTGCTCTTGGTTATTAGGGAAAGCAGCAAGTTTTCTCATTTTTAGCTATATAAATTGTGTTAAAAGAATAAGTATAAGGTTTTCTTTGCAATTAAAAATGCACATTTTCTAAATTTAAAAAAAAAAACGTGACAGCTAAACAAAATATTTCTGCTTTCGCCCTCAATTAGCATTATACAAAGGATGCAGATGGCTTGTGCACAAGACTAATTAGACCTGTAGCGAAAGAAGGTGATAGCTTTGGTACAGTTAGTATACAGCAATTCAGAAGTGGAGGATGGGTCATTAACAAACAGCATTTGGAATTAGGGGAACTCATAGGCAAAGGAGACTTTGGAGGTGAGTAGACGATGCCTTTTATCAGCTTTAATTGTTTGTTTTGTGTTAATAGCTGTGAACGTTATGACTTTTATATCTTTGAAATATGCATCCAGAAATAAGAATAAAAATGAATCAAATGGAAAGCAGGTGGAATTGAAATGGAATAGAAGTTCAGAAGCAGGAACCTGTTATGGTTCTGTGATGTGATAGGGCCATCACATGTTGTAGGCTTGAATGCACGCAGGAAAAGGTGACAGTCTTTCCCTTACTTAGCCAGGTGATGAATGCAGATGTCAAACCCTAGGCGACCATTCTCATCACATTATCACTGCAAATCCTTATCAATTACTCTGTGTCTACTAGAATTAACAATGGTTGCAGTATATATCTCATGTGGTGTATGCATTAATCTGATTGCTTTAAATATTAGTAACCTGTGAGATATGAAAGTTGGTGGGCTTTAGATTGGTAAAAGTTTAAGAAGTGAACTAGAAGAAGAGGACAGTCACATAACATGGTACCAGTAAAAGCAGCAGTAACACTGACCATATTGTCACTCATGTATTGCTTAGGTACTAGCCTAAGCATGGGCGATCATGGTTTGCCATCTCACGTGATTAACATTCTCGTATGAAACCTGTGATCTAGTCCTGCTTGAGCCATTGGGCCAGCTCACCTAGACATTTACCATTTTGTCCACCTTTCACTCTCTTCCCATCAAATTTGTCAGTTGTCACTAAGTTTTCATGATTTTTTCTCTTTAAAAAAATCTTTACTGTCTACATATTTTTCCTCAGAAACTACACTTTTGCTGGTATTAGATCTTTCTCAGCTTTTTTTATCATGTCTCACTTGCAACATTCAACAGTATAAGATTAACACTGTTTTTCTCACTGCAATTGATCTCACTTCTTCTGCATTCATCCGGAGAGTTTTTTCGGACATGATTGCGTTGTGCCTGTTTACAGCAGAGCTGCGTTCTTGCGCCATTAGGCAGACACATCCGACTTGTGCGGGTATTTGTTGACCGGGATTAACCTTCCCAGGTGGTCCAGGCCTCAATCTCCAGTTGTGGAGAGATTTTAATTGTGGACCGTGTGTGACTCTGATGTTAGCCTAGTCTTGTTAAATGGGCTCCAGAAATTTCACTGGGATGGAAAAGTGATGACAAAGGGAACGGGAACTGGTTACTTGATCCTCTATTTTTGTTGTCCTAGTATATTTTTTAAAATATTTTATTTATTTCTTGTTTCTTTATACCTCAGTGACATTATCTATCTTGGATTATTTTACTTTTTCCAAATGATACTTGGCTTGCTGTGAATAAGAGTGAAAGAAAAGAGACATGCATGAAATAATCAGACAATTAGGTGAACTTATTCTAAATCAAGCAACCCACCAGACATTATTCATTTCTTTTGTGACTAGAATGCTGTCAGTTTTCTTTTTATGTGGCCGAACCATAAGTTTCATCTACCTCTATAATCGGACAGCAGCAGTTACAAGACCAGGTCCAACTCCAACACGAGACGTTGGAGTACCTCTCTTTAGTGCTGCATATCCACAGACTGAGTTCCCTGTCTGGCTAACATTCCAAGGATAGCTGTACATATACTCTGTTATCATCCTTGACTTGAGATCTAAATTACAAGTACCTCTGAAGTCAGAGTGGCTTTGTCCTGATGGCGAGAGGACACTATTAATAGGGATACTAAAGCTAATCCACACGCAAAATTCAGTCCATCACTACTAGAAGTAGTGTGTATGGACTATGCTTGAATTCAAAGTGAGCGAGCAATATATATATATATATACCCTGTTAGTTCCTGGGCTTGGTACAGTGAGGGAGAGCTCTGCAACAGTCTCTATGGAGAATGTTCTTTGGTACCTGGAGGGGGAGTCTCTAAGCCAGTGGTTCTCAACCTTTTTTTACCCGTGCCCCCTCTCCCCCTTTTCACAGTATTTCCAGAACGTCCCCCTCCCCTCCTTTTCGTATTTCCTCCCTAAAATCCCCCCCCCCCCTACACAGTATACTTAATAATGGAAGCTAAATTTAATAGCACATACTAAAACAAGTCTAGACATCTACATAAAACGTGATTTGCGGGTCTACTTACGTTATAAAATGAATTTCATAAGGGTGAGATGTACAGAATCGTAAAGTATGAAGAGAAAAACAATATCAAGTAATCAGTTCTTGTATTAACGCGAATCTTGAAATAATCTTAATTCCTCCCCTGGAAACCCTAAAATTCTCCCATTGGGGGGGGGGGGGAGGGGGAGAAATTCCCCACCGGTTGAGAACCACTGCTCTAAGCCAACCTCACCTTGATATGTGCAAGCTCTTTTCAGGGCTCAGATGGCCTGATTGTCGAGGCATTTAAGTCAAGTCCCAGCTCTCTTTCAACCAGCCAACCTCTTTAGTCCTAGACATGTTAGTTATACCCAATCTGTCCTAAATGACATTGTAAGTTTAACTTCTTCAGTTAAATAACCCCATTTCCATAACATGTAGTGTATTAGGGAATATCAAGAGAGGCTTATATTATTTAACCATCTGGCTCCTGATAAATGGATATATGATGTAGTCAATATTGCTACTACAATCTTAAACTTGCCTAGAACATTTTCTGGTGCCTCATTTTTATGAGGCTGGATCGATCCTAAAGCCATGGGGTGCATAACATAAACTTCTATCTCAACCGGGATTTAAACCCAGCACTGCTGGGCCAGATGGCAAGTGTACTTGCGACTTCGCTATTACTGCACCAATTCCTTCAGTTTCTGACAGTAATTATTTTAACTCCTTCTGACCCAGAGTGTTGTTTTTTTAGAACACAAACTGCTTGGGACCAAAAGACAGTGTACATCACCACTACTCTGTATACTCACTATTGTAATGTCACTAAAAATAGCTCTATTATGTTAACATATACCAATTTGTTTGCATCCTCCTGATTAATATTTGTATTCTGTTGTTATAGTCTGTTTCAATCATTTTCTACCTAGCTAACACATCTTGTATCCCTTGTTAGCCTTAAATCTGAATCTTTGACACTATGCATTACATTTAATATAACACTTAATAATAAAAAATCTCAATGTATATGTCTACTACTGTAACTGACTCTTAAATCTGAATCTTGCTAACATATATTTGCAGATGTCTATAAAGGTTTATATAAAGGCCAGCCAGTTGCAGCAAAACAGCTGAAAGATCAAGATAGGGGTGGTCAGACATTTCTACAAGAAGCTTCTGTTATGACGTAAGTGTTGCTTGTTGTAATCTGCCAGAAACTTCTGTGGTGATGTAAGTGTTACTTGTTGCAATCTACCAGAAACTTCTGTGGTGATGTATGTAAGTGTTACTTGTTGTAATCTGTCAGAAACTTCTGTGGTGATGTAAATGTTACTTGTTGTAATCTACCAGAAACTTCTGTGGTAATGTAAGTGTTACTTGTTGTAATCCACCAGAAACTTCTATTGTGACATATGTGTTTCTTGTTGTAATCTACCAGAAATTTCTGTGGTGATGTAAGTGTTACTTGTTATAATCTGTCAGAAACTTCTGTGGTGATGTAAGTGTTACTTGTTGTAATCTGCCAGAAACTTCTGTGGTGATGTAAGTGTTACTTGTTGTAACCTGCCAGAAACTTCTATTGTGACATATGTGTTTCTTGTTGTAATCTACCAGAAACTTCTGTGGTGATGTAAATGTTACTTGTTGTAATCTGCCAGAAGTTTCTGTTATGATGTGTTTCATGTTGTAATCTTCAAGAACCTTCTGTTACGGTGTGTTTCATGTTGTAATCTTCAAGAACCTTCTGTTACGGTGTGTTTCTTGTTGTAATCTACAAGAACCTTCTGTTATGATGTGTTTCTTGTTGTAATCTTCAAGAACCTTCTGTTACGGTGTGTTTCTTGTTGTAATCTACAAGAACCTTCTGTTATGATATGTTTCTTGTTGTAATCTATATGAACTTTGTGCTATTATGTGTTGCCTGTTGTAATCTATAAGAACTTTGTGCTATTATGTGTTGCCTGTTGTAATCTACTAAAACCTGTTATGGCGTGTTTCATGTTGTAATCTTCAAGAACCTTCTGTTATGGTGTGTTTCTTGTTGTAATCTACAAAAACCTTCTGTAATGACGTGTTGCTTGTTGTAATCTACAAAAACCTCCTGTTATGACGTGTTGCTTGTTGTAATCTACAAGAACCTTCTGTTATGGTGTGTTTCTTGTTGTAATCTACAAAAACCTCCTGTTATGACATGTTGCTTGTTGTAATCTACAAGAACCTTCTGTTATGGTGTGTTTCTTGTTGTAATCTACAAAAACCTCCTGTTATGACGTGTTGCTTGTTGTAATCTACAAGAACCTTCTGTTATGGTGTGTTTCTTGTTGTAATCTACAAAAACCTCCTGTTATTATGTGTTTCTTGTAATCTACAAAAGTCTTCTGTTATGATATGTTTCTTATTGTAATCTACAAGAAGCTTCTGTTATGTGTTTCTTGTAGTAATCTACAAGAAACTTCAGTGATGACATGTTTCTTGTTGTAATCTGCAAGAAACTTCTGTGATGACGTGTTTCTTGTTGTAATCTATAAGAACCTTCTGTTATGGTGTGTTTTTTGTTGTAATCTACAAGAAGCTTCTGTTATGACGTGTTTCTTGTTGCAATCTACAAGAAACTTCTGTGATGACGTAAGTATTTCTTGTAATTTACCAAAAGCTTCTATTATGATGTGTTTCTTGTTGTAATCAACTAGAAGCTTCTGTTGTGAAATAAGTGTGTCTTGCGAACTTTTTCAACTATTCTACTTTATTCTTATCACTGTCCTAATGCCGCTGACTTGTCTACTCTTAGTTATCCTGTGCCATTCATTGGACAATACCAGCTTGTCCTTGTTTGGAAATTGTTGAAAACAACAACTAAGTGTGTTCTTAGAGACTGGCGATGCAGAAAAAAAAAATCAGTTCAGTCACCAACTCACAGCAGTTTGCCTTAGAGTGAAGTAGGGCTGCCCAAGAGCCTCTTCCACTCTAAGTAGTGGTTCTGGAAACGGGTTGCGTCACTGCAATGTGACCAAAAGAGCAGGAATACAAACAGGAGGGAAAACCTTAACTTAATAAATGATTTGCTGAGGTCCTAAGATGCCAGCCACAAGGCACAAATATTGTAGCTTTGTTGCAAATGGATATAATGCAACCATTGTTCTTCTCAAGATGAAGAAGAAGGAAAAATGTGTTGCAGGTAAAATAAACACGGTGTAACAGTACTGGAATTGGAGTTTATAGTGGTCTACCAAGACAAGTGGTCCGAGTTCAATCCCCAGTTGTGACAGGATTATTTTTTTTTTTAAGTATGACTATTTTGGTCGACCAAGCCTCATGAAAATGGTACCAGAGAGTTTTCTGGGAATTGTCTGGGAAGGAAACGTAATAAGGCAGGAAACTGATCACCCCCCACCTCATTATGTTGTGGCCTAGAATATGTGAAGGCCTATTACTTCACACCCCAGCAAGTAGGTCAGCATGGCCTGAATGGATAAGAATGCATGTTCTTAAACATGTGGTGTGCTGATGCCGAGGTAAGAGGTTAAACGCCTACACCGGACAGTTGGTCTAAAATGTTGACCTATCGTCCTTGACTTTGGGGCATAAATTACAAGTACCTCTGAAGTCGGAGTGGGTTCGCCTGAAGCTGAGGGACACTGTTAATAGGAAAAGCCAATCCCCACACAAAATTTAGTCCAGCAATACTAGAAGTAGTGTGTATGGACTACACTTGAGTTAAAAGCGAGCGAGCGCACACACAAAAACCCTCAGCAAAGTGATTACCATAGGATTACCTTACCTTTCTAAAACAGTACTCAAGGGTATTTGAAGTTCATGTATATTGGTTTTCTTTATTGGCATGCTTTATGATACTGCAGTCACCATCTTTAATTTTATTTTTGGAGCGCTTGCTCGCTTTGAACTCAAGCTTAGTGCATACATTGCCTACTTCTAGTAGCACTGGGCTGAATTTTGCGTGTGGATTAGCGTTCCCTATTACTAGTGTCTCGCGTGAGGATGAGTCAATAAGTAAGTCACACAGTTCTGTGGGATGGCAGGTAAATGTAGTTGTTGTTTTCTACAGGTGTCATTAGGTGACAGCAACATCAAACTTTATATTCCCATTCGTCAGGTGGTGCTAGGTTCTCATGTGCATGCGCAGCGCATAAACAAAATGGCGACTGTACTTACGGAGTGTACAACCAAAGAGCAACGTGCTGTTGTGCATTTTTTGTGGGCAAAAGGACTGCCTGCAAAGGACATTCATAAGGAAATGCTTCCTGTTTATGCTGACAGATGTTTGCCCCGTAAAGCGGTGCATAACTGGGTTGAAAACTTTTCTCAAGGACGCGAATGACGCCGAAGTTGAATGTGAAGTGAAAACGTGGTTTAGAAAACACAGCATGCAGTTCTTCTTCTTCTTCTTCTTCGTTCATCCGGAGTTTTTTTTCGGATGTGATTGCGTTGTGCCTGTTTACAGCAGAGCTGCGTTCTTGCGCCGTTAGGCCGACACATCCGACTTCTGCGGGCATTTGTTGACCGGGTTAACCTTCCCGGGGGTTTCTTAGGACGTTTGACTCTCACTGTTGTGGTGTTATCCCCCATCCCAGCTGGTCCATATAGAACAGCCAAAGATCCTGGTCAGCCCTCAAGGGAAGGCAGGGGCAGACCATGGGCATTCCCCGCCATCCAAGGAGGCTTCCATAATTGCAGAGCCGATACATAGCGCTCTGGTACTGGGCTCACCCAAGGAATCGTCACGTCCTGCACATGGCTGCTTAGCCTCACTTCCGTATATTGGGCCTTCCGTTCACCATAGGCTGTTCTTCCGGAAACCAGAAGTATGCAGTCTGCAGATGACATCCACACAGTGAGCTTTCGATTCGGACTTTCCATGTAATGGATTTGCTATCCAAGCAATATTCCATTTCGTGCCACTAGGACACTTTTCCACCTTTTATGAAGTCCACACAGTGGGCTTTAGATACGGACTATCCACGTAATGGATTTGCTATCCAAGCAATATTCCATTTCATGCCACTAGGACACTTTTCCACCTTTTATGAAGCCCACACAATGGGCTTTTGATTCGGACTTTCCACGTAATGGATTTGCTATCCAAGCAATATTCCATTTCGTGCCACTAGGACACTTTTCCACCTTTTATGAAGCCCACAGAGCGAGCTTTCGATTTGGACTTTCCACATAATGGATTTGCTATCCAAGCAATATTCCATTTCATGCCTCTGGGTCTTCATGCACCTTTAAATGTCAACCTGTATGTAGTTAAAGTAAGCTGCGGTCAACTTGAGCTTGTTGATATCTCCATAGAGCTTGTCCTCAAATGGAGCAGGTGTGGGCCAAAATATCTTTCTCTGTTCTGCATACGTTGGGCAATCCTGCAGCAAATGTTTTGCTGTCATTTTTCCAGTTCTACAATTACATTCATCGGTATCTCCTATCTTTAGTTTATTGAACAAGTGGTATTTCAGCCTGTTATGTCCTGTGCGGAGTCTGAAGATTGCTACTTGTTCTCTTCGGTCGAGTTTGTAATATGCATCATCCTTCTGATGGCCTGGATGCTCAGATTCCCATTTGGTTCTATAAGTGCTTTTTATCAACCTCTTTGCCTCATTATAGGTTATGTCTATGTCAGGCTGTGGTAGTCGTCCGCCCTCTTTTGCCAGTCTGTCAGCCTCTTCGTTTCCAGGTATACTGCAATGTGATGGGATCCACTGTATTACAACTTTTTTGGATTTCTGGCATAGACCATGGAGTGCTGCTCTTAGGTCAGTTAGTTCTGTGCTGTTATTGCTCTTGAGTATTGAGACAGCTGACTTTGCATCTGTGAAGATAGCTATTTGCTTCTCTTTATTTTCCTCCATCAGGAGCATTTCTGCTGCAGTTTTCAAAGCCTCTACCTCCGCTTTGAAGTTACTTGAAAATTTTCCAGTTGCCATTGAATGTGTTTTTTTCACTCCATTTTTTAAATTTAGGAGAATTCCTCCTCCTCCATTCTCTATTGAATTTTTGGCTGATCCATCTGTATATGCATGGGTCCAATTCCTGCTTGGGTAATGTTCTTTTATGTAGTTTAGGGTTATTTCTCTTCTTTCGGTTTCATGCTGAGTGTTCTTTTCTCAATACCAGGAATGTTTTCTATCATCTCAGGCAGTTGCTGCTGTCTCCAAGCTGGGAACTTGTCTGCATTGTGTATGGGCTTGACTGTTGATATGTAAGTATAGGATCTGCCCTAATCCTTCGTTTTGCAGTTTCTACAAAGTTGCTACGCTTCAGTCTTCCCTTTCCAAAACCATTAATCTGTTGTACATAGGGTGGTCTGTCAATCTTCTAAATTTTTCTGCTTGTTGCTGGGCTCTGCTATCTCTTCTATCCTGCATTGGTTGTAAACAAGTGATCTTTTCTAGTTCATTAATAGGCGTTGTCTTCAGGCTTCCAGTTATGATTCGCATTCCTTGGTTTTGGACTCTACTTATTTTGTTAAAGTTTGACTTAGCTGCTGTTGCCCAAGCTGCAATGCCATATTCCAGTACTGGCCTCACCCGTCCAGTATATAACTTCTTGAGAACTTTCTCATCTGCTCCCCACGTTGTACCAGCAAGCTTTTTCATGATTGCCATTCTCTGCCTTGCTCTTGTTCGATTTTTCTCAACCTGTGTCTTCCATGTCAGGCGACGATCAAAGGTGACTCCTAGATAGTTTGGATTTTCTTCATGGCGCAATATTTTTCCATTCAATACCAGCTTAGGTTGCTGAGTTTTATTTGAGAGGGAGAACACTGTGCATGTTGTTTTCTCCTCACTTATCTTCACTAGCCATGATTTTGACCAGTCCTCTAGCGCTAATAAGGCTTGCTGTATTCTGCTGTTAGCTGTACTAATATATTCTTCAGATGTCCATATGACTAGGTCATCTGCAAAGGAGGATGTGTGTACTCTGGCTGGAAAATTTTCTGTGATGTCATTTATATATGCTAGGAATAATGTTGGTGAAAGAACTCCTCCTTGGGGGACACCTTGCTCCAGCAGCATCATTTTGCTTGTTTGTCCTTGTACTTTTGTCCTGGCAGTTCTGTTCTCAAGGTAGTGGCTGATCCATTTATACATTTTTTCCACAAACATGCATGTTTTTGCAGTTTTACTTTCAGTCCTTCCTTCCATACTTTATCAAATGCTTTTTCTAAATCTATCCAGACTGCTAGTGTGTGCTTTTTCTCTTGGAAGGCATCCTCTATTTCCTGAGCTATATAGGTTATTTGATCTTCAGTGGATCTGTATTTTCTGAATCCTGCTTGGTGTGGTGTTAAGAGTTTGTTTTTCTTCCAGATGCCATGTTAGCCTGCCATTGATAATGCGTTCCATTAATTTTCCTACACAGCTAAGTAGACTGATAGGTCGATAGCCATTTGGTTCTTCCAGGTCTTTTCCTTTCTTTGGGACTGGTATTAGTATAGCTTCCTTCCATGCCTGTGGGACTATTCCTCTCTTCCAGCTGTTATTTAGGACTGCTAGTAGTTTCTTCTTTGCCTTGGTGCCTAGTCCTATTAGCATTTCATTTGTGATTCCATCCTTCCTGGTGATTTCTTCTTTTTTAGGGTATTCATTGCCTGTTCCATTTCTTCCATTGTTAGATTTGCCATCATATATTCTGCTGCTGTCTCTTTATTTCTATGATGTATCTGTTTGTCTTTGATTGCTTTCTTCTGTTCGGTTGTAATATCAATGTGGTTTGCATTTGCATAGTGTTCCATTAGTGCATTTGCAGCCTTTTTGCCTGTAAGCAAGGCATTTCCTTGTTTAATTGTTATTTGTTTGTTTCTAGGTCCTTCATTGTTCATGGCTTTCACTAGTTTCCATAGTTTGTTTCCATCCCTGTCAAAATTCAGGTTTTCTGTTTTTTCCCTCCAACAATCTCTTGTTGTTTGATTTACTGTTCTTTTATATTTTGCTGAGATGGCTTTGAGAGAGATGTTTGCTTCAATTGTTTGTTCTCTCTCTGCTGTCTTCCTGGCATCTTCAACTTTGTCCTCCAAACTTTGTAGTTCTTCAGTCCAGTATGGTTTGTAATTTTTCCTCGCTCCTCTTGGAATGGACTCAGTGGCTGCCTGTATTATCGCTCTGTTTAGACTTTCCCACCATTTGCTTTATGTTGCCATATCGTGTATTTATGTTTTCACAATATTTGTCTGTTAGTATGGCAAATCTGTCCCAATCTGCTCGTTTGTAATTCCAGCGGGGCAAGGGCTTTTTGCTCCTGTGGAACATACTCCATATTCATTTCAAGCTTGATTGGTCTGTGGTCACTACCTGCTAATTGGTCCAGCACATGGCGATCGATTTTGTGGAGGATGTCTCCTGTGCAGAAAGCTAAGTCTGGAGTAGAAGTGGTAAGCCATCTTCTGGAGTAGAAGCTCGGTGTGTCATCCGCTTTGTTGAGTAGATGGAGATTTGAGTCTATTTCCCAGTCCTCCAATTCATCTCCTCTTTTGTCAGTATCTGGGTATCCCCATCTTTCTGAACGGCTATTAAAGTCTCCGACAATAATGCAGTTTGTGTCAGTTATTTTCATGTTTGAGAGTGTAAGGTCCTTATCTGCTGGGCTATACAGATTGTAGATTCTTATTTTCACGTCCTTTATCATTATATCAACACCTATAATTTCCGTTTGGTTGTTAGAGATCACAGATACTTCGCTGCAAGGTATTGTATTTCGTGTAAGTATTAGAACTCCTCCTTTGTGTCCTTCGCGGTCGAAACGTGTTGGCCTGATATCCTCTGACTGAGAATTTGTGATTGGCGTTGAGGTGTGTCTCTTGAATGCATGCCACATCTATTCTATCTTTATGAAGACGCTGTGTTAGGGAGTCTTTCTTCTTGTAAACTCCTTCGGCATTCCACTGTAGTATGTTGAGTGTCCGGGGTATTTGGTCAATAGCTCTTAACCTACTCCTCTGTGCCTTGACTCCACAGCACAGGGGAAGGTGACCACCAGTAGTCATGGGTGGACCCCCTCGAGGCAGGGGGCCCGGCACTATCACCGCCTGATGGGACTTCACGGGATTAGCACCATATCGATTAATTTTGATTTGTGACATCATGAATTAAGTTACGTTGCACTGCTTTGTCAAGCCTGTGGCTCAGTACATCCGGTTTCGACAAGCATTTATTCGGGATGCTTTCCCTAGCCTTTGACTGTCCCCAGTCTACCTACAAGGCAGCAGGTTTCACGTTGCACTGCTTTGTCAAGCCTGTGGCTCAGTACATCCGATTTCGACAAGCATGTATTTGGGGTGCTTTCCCTAGCCTTTGACTGTCCCCAGTCTACCTACAAGGCAGCAGGTTTGTGTGTCTCTTCGTCTGGTCCCTCTCCCTTGACCTGTCCGACATGGGTGGCCCTACCAGTAGCTGTGCTACCGTCGGCATAGCTCTTGGGGTCATTGGGACGCACAAGCCCCTCTACCTCGTCACGGTGGACACACAGCAGAGGGGGCATGCAGTTCTATGCAGCCGGTTTGGGAGGACTGATAAAATGATGAGATAAGTGCATCAATGTTGGTGCAAATTATGTTGAGAAATAAAGGGACAATGTATGTATAAAAATAAACTGGTTTCAAGTTATCATATTTAGTTATTTTTCTACAGCCATTTGTGACTTACTTATTGGCAGCCCCTCGTAATTTACGTCCCTAAGTCAAGGGTGAGAAGTCAAAATTTTAGTCCAACTGACCGATGTAGGGGTTGAACCCGCTACCTCGGCATCAGCACACCAGATGTTTAAGAAGGAGCGCTCTTATCCATTCTTCCATGCTGACCCCCCCCCCCCCCTCCACCACGTTTATTTGATGTCACTTGATGTTATTTTTATAGGTGTGTATTTTTATCTCCCAATACAGATCCCTGAGACACCCCAATCTGGTGAAATTAATAGGAGTGGTTATAGACTGACACAATAATCATAGTCACGGAGTTCATGGGCAAAGGAAACCTTGTGGAGTATCTAAGATCCCGAGGACGTAATGTTATCACGAAGAAAGATCAAATTAATTTTGCCACGTAAGTATCATCATGTACCAAATGACGTAGACATTCATGTGTATCCAGCAGATCTCATGCTTGGTACCCTGATCAGTTCTGTTGGTGATATTCCTCCATGCCACCATCTCAGATCTTCCATCATTATTCCTTTCAGTCAGCCTCTGTCACTGCTGGTCTTTCCTGTCGTCATGATATTTTCCAGTATATTTAGATACGTAAGCTTATGATGTAAAATATGTAAGTATTAATTAACTAGAGCTGATGTCGTAACACTGGTGTATGCCAATAAATGTTAGGTCTCCCACGGTAGTGGAGTGTAGGGAAGCTACTTGTTTTTGAAGCACATTGGTTAAAAATGTGTACACCATTTCAACATGTGGTTATTATGTCTGCTACTGTTACATGCCGCGTCCCTGGCCTAGGGGTTAGCGACTTTCTCCGTAATCCCGTTTATCCACGTGAGCAAACGCAACTGCGCGAGAATCTGTAGCGGTTCTCGCCGCACCCGTTACTTACGGGATATGTGAGCCGGTCGCTCAGAAAGCAATGGCAAACTATTGAGCGTAATCTTGTCAAGAAATCAACAACAGTGGTAAAATGCTGGTGTTGACAGCGATGTCCTGTAATAGGATATGTGGGGGGGGGGGGGGGGGACTGTCACATGTGGTTATGTCTGTTACTGCCACTGGTGGTTATGTCTGTTACTGCCACGAGTGGTTATGTCTGCTACTGCCACAAGTGTTTATTTCTGCTACTGCCACGAGTGGTTATGTCTGCTACTGCCATGGGTGGTTATGTCTGTTACTGCCATGAGTGGTTATGTCTGCTACTGCCACAAATGGTTATGTCTGTTACTGCCACAAGTGTTTATTTCTGCTACTGCCACGAGTGGTTATGTCTGTTACTGCCACGGGTGGTTATGTCTGCTACTGCCACAAGTGGTTATGTCTGCTACTGCCACGAGTGGTTATGTCTGCTACTGCCATGAGTGGTTATGTCTGTTACTGCCACGGGTGGTTATGTCTGCTACTGCCACAAGTGGTTATGTCTGCTACTGCCACAAGTGGTTATGTCTGCTACTGCCACAGGTAGTTATGTCTGGTACTGCCACAAGTGGTTATGTCTTCTACTGCCACAAGTGGTTATGTCTGCTACTGCCACGAGTGGTTATGTCTGCTACTGCCATGAGTGGTTATGTCTGCTACTGCCACGGGTGGTTATGTCTGCTACTGCCACAAGTGGTTATGTCTGCTTCTGCCACAAGTGGTTATGTCTGCTACTGCCACAGGTAGTTATGTCTGGTACTGCCACAAGTGGTTATGTCTGCTACTGCCACAAGTGGTTATGTCTGCTACTGCCACGAGTGGTTATGTCTGCTACTGCCACGGGTGGTTATGTCTGGTACTGCCACGGGTGGTTATGTCTGCTACTGCCACAAGTGGTTATGTCTGCTACTGCCACGAGTGGTTATGTCTGCTACTGCCACAAGTGGTTATGTCTGCTACTGCCACAAGTGGTTATGTCTGTTACTGCCACGAGTGGTTATGTCTGCTACTGCCACGAGTGGTTATGTCTGGTACTGCCACGGGTGGTTATGTCTGCTACTGCCACGAGTGGTTATGTCTGGTACTGCCACGGGTGGTTATGTCTGCTACTGCCACAAGTGGTTATGTCTGCTACTGCCACGGGTGGTTATGTCTGCTACTGCCACGGGTGGTTATGTCTGGTACTGCCACGGGTGGTTATGTCTGCTACTGCCACAAGTGGTTATGTCTGCTACTGCCACGAGTGGTTATGTCTGCTACTGCCACAAGTGGTTATGTCTGCTACTGCCACGAGTGGTTATGTCTGCTACTGCCACGGGTGGTTATGTCTGGTACTGCCACGGGTGGTTATGTCTGCTACTGCCACAAGTGGTTATGTCTGGTACTGCCATGAGTGGTTATGTCTGCTACTGCCACAAGTGGTTATGTCTGCTACTGCCACGAGTGGTTATTGTCTGCTACTGCCACAAGTGGTTATGTCTGCTACTGCCACGAGTGGTTATGTCTGCTACTGCCACAAGTGGTTATGTCTGCTACTGCCACAAATGGTTATGTCTGCTACTGCCACGAGTGGTTATGTCTGCTACTGCCACAAGTGGTTATGTCTGCTGCTGCCACATGGTTGGATAGGTAGTTTTCTACTGGTTGGGGTAACCAGTCTCATGCCAACTTTCCTTAGTCACCTTTTAGTAGGTTACTGCATTATTATTCTTGACTTTCTTATGGGAACTAGTAACACTAGCCTGTATGTTATATGGTCTTTGTCTTTCTCATTGTCCTCACAGTTGGTTCTCATGAAACCAGAACATTAGTTCCCTCATTACCACATGGCCCTGGTTGCATGACTTCGGTACTAAGTCAATATACAGTATTTGTTCAACTTAACCTTTTTTTACCATAGACACATATGATGGATATTTGAAGCATGGATTGATTATTGACAAATGGTTATACATATGAATTATATTTCATCTTGGATAAACTGACTCAACTGTCCTGGATTTTTCTTGCTTTTAACCACATTGAGTCTGAGGTAGGCATATAGTAATAATTTGTTAAATGAGCTATAGCATGTAGCATTATTGATAGGGCTACACATTGAGAAAGTCAGTTATTCAGTTTATAACATGACTGGGGAGTCATTCTTGAATCCACAGATTCAGATATTAATAGGGACACTAAAAAGATATGTAGAATGAAATCAGACAGATATGCAACTTGAAAAAGACGTGCATGGAGCTGTAAGAATTGTTGATCTTGCTTGAAATCTATACCTACATGTGGCATTGTTATTATCCTGTAGAAATTCACTTTATTTATCTCCAGTTTCTGGTTTTATTTTATTTCTTATTTACCTCTAAATATTTTATGTTTGTTATAAATTTATTGGATTTTTAAAAATAAAATGTATTTTGCTTTTTTCCCCCCACATATTTAGGCCCTTGTTTTTATAAACAGAATGACTGATGTGAGTTTTATTGTGTTGTGAAGTAGTTGTCAAAATGGTTTTTTTTACTGGCACATCCATTGTTATAGATTTTTAATGAAGTGTTTTAAAATATAATTGCTTTTTCGTTTCATTACAGAGACACATGTGCAGCCATGGAGTATCTAGAAAGCAAAGGCCTTGTACATAGAGATTTGGCAGCAAGAAATGTATTGGTCCATGATGATGGCACAGCAAAGGTGATTATTGCATAAAGTGAATGCTAAAGATGTGTTGTTTATTTTTACAGTGTGTTAACATATGAATTTTTTTTTTGTTCCTTCTCTTTGTACTCAAGAGTAGTCCATACACTACTAGTAGTTGCCACTACTGGGGAGTGCACTGGACTGATTTTTTAATATGTGTATTATGCAAGGGATTACAGAGCATTGAGAGAGCTATTGAGGTCATCACAATAATATAATACATTTATAGGAATGAAGACATAAAGAGAAGGACAAAATTAGATATCAAAGGACACACTAGACTGGAAAAATTGATAATTGTGTAAATGCTATTTTAAAACTTGTCACCTCTAAATAGTGCTGTTGTTTTGCCAAAGGAACGTATACAATTTTTGCACAAGCCAACTAATGCTTTGAAAATGTGTTATTCTAGCTAGGTCTAGTCTACCAGCAACTGGAGTTTTGTCAGAATTCAGTGTAGTGGACATTTTGGATTGAGGATCATAATGGTGAATCCAAGTCTCATCTACTGTCACCACAGTCGTCACCATGTTTTCTGAATGGCACTTTGTGAGCAGCATTCAACAGATTTTATCTTCGGTCTTCGTTTGCTTCTGTTCACATGAAAATAGGCTGAAACCAGTGGGCACATACTTTTCTCATGATGTCTATGTGTATAGTTCTATTAACTGTTCTTTAACTCAGTTTTACTGCACTATCTCCACAATTGTTATTTTTATATCCTAGTCAATGATTTTTTTCACCGTTACTGCATTTCCATCATTGCATTCTGAGGATGATTTTTTCCTAGATCTTGGCATTTCAGCAACAATGAAGCCAACATTTGAGTGGCCACTCTTAAACTGATTACACCAGTTATTTTTAACCAAAGCATAAGAAGGGCTGAAATCATGAAGCGCTGGTTCCATCTTATCTCATCATGTTCCTCTTGTACCTTGCGGTGTCGAGGTGAAGTATAAACATCGTGAGAGTGCCCAATTATGGGCTTCTGTATTGGTATTCCCATGGACTCTGCTATTCCCTCCTTCCAACGTTTACGTGGGGATCCTCTTCCACTGTTTGCATCTGGTCTGTACATCACTGCTTGTTGTGTCATGCTGTTGACTAGTAACCTACTTGCATGGCCAAACCATTTGACTTGCTGCTTTCTAATAAAATCTAGTGCAGCTATAACCCCCACTTTAGTCCTGATTTCTTCATTTCTGATCTTATCTCTTCTTGATACGTTGAGTATTCTTCTCAGGAATCTCATTTCTGTTGTTGTGATTTTTCTTTTCTCTTTTTCTGTCATTGTCCAGGTTTGGCATTGGTAGCATAGAGTTGGTAGGAAGATTGTGTTGTAAAGTGCTTTCTTAGTAATTATTGATACATGTTTGTTCTTTAGTATTGGTGCCATTTGTCCAATGAGTTGGTTTGCCTTATTGCATCTATTTTCGATCTCGTCTTCTGATCTGCCATTTGATGATATTATACTTCCTAGGTACCTGAAACTCTTTACTTGTTTCAGGGTATGTTCGTTTAGGTGAATTGTTGTTGTTTTTTCTTCTTTAGTTATAGTCATTACCTCTGTTTTGCTTGTGCTAATTTTCATGTTATGTTCCCTACACATTTCGTTTAGACTATTCATGTGGTCTTGTAATTCAGCTTCTGATTTTGCTATTAGTGCTTGGTCGTCCGCAAACAGGAGTTCTCTAATGGTTAGATTTGCAGATGGTTCTTCTTCTGTGTTCTCGTCATGCTGTATTCTTGCGGTCTCTGTTTGGCTGATTTCTTTACATATGTTGTCTATATATGTTATGAACAAGAGAGGGGACAGGACACAACCTTGTCGTACTCCAGATCTTATGGTGAAGGGTTCTGAGTACCCTCCAGTTGCTCTCACTATGCATTCACTGTTGTTGTATAAGCTTCTACATAGGTTTGTTAGATGTGTACTCACTCCATATTGTTTAAGGATTTCCCACAGCTTGTTTCTATCTACTCTATCAAATGCCTTTTCTTGGTCGACAAAGGCTAAGTAGAGGGTTTCATTGAATTCGATTGATTTTTCTATAAGTTGTCTAAGAGCAAAAATGGCATCTGTGCATCCTTTGTTTTTCCTAAATCCAAGTTGTGTTTCGCTTAGCTGAGGTTCTATAGTAGTACGTAATCTTTTCTCCAGTATTTTGCAAAATATTTTCCCAGTGTGACTCAACAGTGAAATGCCTCTGTATTGTGTGCAATCTCTTTTGCTGCCTTTGTTTTTCCAAATTGGGATAATTATGGCATTTCCCCAGTCTCGTGGTGTCTGTTGTTCTACCCAAACATGATTAAATAATCTATGTAGCCATGCTATTCCTACTTCTCTTGCTGCTTTAATTAGTTCATTTGGTATTTCATTTTGTCCAGGTGATTTGTTCAATGGGGCTAATCTGATGGCTTCTATAATTTCTTCTTTTAGTATGTCTGGTTCTAGTTCTTCTGTGGCATCTGTGTAGGTTTCTTGAATTCCTGTGGCATCTGATGGGATGTTGAGAAGTTGTTCAAAATACTGCTTCCATCTTATTAAGATTTGTGTTTGTTCACTTATTGGTTCTCCATTTTCGCTGTTAATTATTTCA
This sequence comes from Cepaea nemoralis, assembly GCA_014155875.1. NCBI lineage: Eukaryota > Metazoa > Mollusca > Gastropoda > Stylommatophora > Helicidae > Cepaea > Cepaea nemoralis. Next base: position 285,413 of record JACEFZ010009116.1, read on the forward strand.
GTTGGATCAGAGGGTTCTCCTCTGGTTCGCATTGCACTTATCTTTTTGTAGAAGTTTGTAGTTTTTATTTAGGGTTTCTCCATAGTCTTCCCAGTCTTTTGGTTCCATTTCCCTATGTATTTCTATAGATGTTTTGCCCAGTCACAGTCCTTACCTCTGACTTCTCCATTGTTCTGACAAATCGTTGGAGGAGCAACTCCACTTAATTAAACTGTTGTGCCATGCACCTTAGCAGGAGAACTTGCTGAAGAAACATGCATACTTCGCATGCTCAGTGCAAATATGAGGAGCTTTGAGTGTGCAAGGTTTCAACTTTCTCTTGTTACACCTTTATAGTCAAGGTAAAGATTTACAACCAGCCCCTTGTACCAATGCAAACTACTTGGCCATGTATACCATCTCAAAGTGCTCTACACAGATGAATGTCCATGTGGAACTGGAATTCAGAACCCTGAACACATCTTTTCAGGACTAGCCAACTTAAAGAGATGTGTCCTGCTAGACATTATCAGAGGGTTTAGTTTAGTTTAGTCGACGGATCAACATCACGGCACACGGGTGCAACCCATAAGTGCTCCGTTTTCCTCCTAACTCAAATCTGAGTCTTGAGAAACTCAGCTCAGTGCACGAACTCCGTAGCACCGGCAAGGATCCTGAAAATACTTTGGGTAGATTTTAAACTCGAAATTTTGCCCGGGCAGCGCCGTTAGGCTACTCTTTTTCGATTTCCAACTGCGCAACAATACACACAGGCGTCCGATCTCACTACCCAGAGACCAGGGGAAATTTATTACTATAAGTCCATGTGAAAAGATCCCGGCATCACTGGGGCTTGAACCCGGGATCTCCAGCACTCGAGGCGGACACCATACCTCGAGACCACACAGCTCCCTCTTATCAGAGGGTGCAGAGCTAAAGCAGAAGTTATGGGGCTCCTGCATTGACCAGGAGACGACAGGGCTGCAGATACAGCATGACCAATGACCTGAATGCTGAAGAAGAAGATGATGATTATTGGCAATAATAAATATACTGCTGGATTAATCTTTTATCCATGCAGAAAGCTTTAAGTGACTAACCATTCAGTTCCTTCTCTATATGTCCAGGACAGTATATTCATACACATTCTGAAATCTGTGGTTTATTTTAGTATTGATTGTTAAAACAAGAATCTGCTGTCTTTAAACAGGTGTCTGATTTTGGTCTTGCCAAGTTTGGCGATTTGAGTTTGTCTAGTCAGAAGTTCCCCATCAAGTGGACAGCTCCAGAATCTCTCAGACACAATGTGAGTATGCTTCAGAATTTCAGAGCTGAAGTTCATATTAGTAATTTACCCATAAAAGAATACTCAGTAATCAGAAATTACCTAGGGTAGGGTGTTCAGGATTATGATTTTTGCTTTTGGCTCAATAAGAATCAAGCTGTGGTTTTTACACAATAAGTAACCTTGACTTGGGGTGTTTTACCTCTTCTCAGATTCTAATGTAGGGAGATGGTAACCTAGACTTCTCAAGTAACAGTGAAGAGCTAACAATGTTAAAATATTTCTGCAATGGAAAGTTAACAAAAAATAGACTGCTACACAAGCACAATTTCAAAATTAGAAAACATAAAAATAATAATTATAGCATATGGAGAAGCTGTAGGTGACATATTGGTTGATATAGTGATCTGGCTTAAATTCCCAGCAGAGACAAAATTTGTTTTTATTTCAACTAATACGGTTCTGGTGTCTACCCAAGCCTTATAAATACAAGACAAGAATTTTCTGGGAATTACCTAGGAAGGGAAAGTGCTGAAGGAACAAACTGGCAATCACACCTCATATGTGGTGGCCAAGAATATTTGAAATGCCTAACCTAACGCTTCACACCCCAATAGCAGAAGCTGCAAAGGGGCTACTTTTACCTTTTATGGACATAAACACATGTACTATTAGGAAGAGCTTGGAAGGAACAGAGGTGTGGTTCCTGAGACGAATGTTGTGAATTCCTTGGACTGCTAAAGTAACTAACAATGACTGCCTGAAAGAGGCTAACAAAACTAGAACATTATATACAACAATAAGAAAGAGGCAAACAGCTTTTTTTGGTCATGTGATAAGAAAAGAGGCATTGGAGAACATCGTGACAACTGGAAAGATCGAGGGGAAGAGAGGCAGACTAAGAGAAATTATGCTGGATGGATTGAGACGGTGGCATGGAGGAATATCAACAGCGGAGTTGATCCAGAAAACCAAAGACCAAGAGAGTCTGTGGATAGTCAGCTGGTATGGCACTTGATGATGATAATGGATATACACACATTTATACCCTCCCCAGTGCTATAGTATGCTATGTGAAAATATGCACGATCTATGGAGGGAGACTGAAGCACTTATAAGGAACTCTTGTGCAGTACAGGAGATCATTTACAAACCAAAGCATTTACTATTTTAGTAGTTTCAGTACATGGATAGTTGCAAAATATGTTTTATTTATATGTATTTAGTGTTAACCCTTTACCGGGCAGACGTTTGTCTGTTTTGTAGTCCTGAACGGGCAAGAAGAATTTTGACGTGCTGTAAAATTTTGGGTTACGTTAGTAAAAATATCACATATAAGTTGTTAGTCAACAGATTTTAGTCAAATAAACAGCAAAAGGAAGGGAAAAGCATGCAGAATATTTTACTCGTGTGAATGATGCCGCTAATCCACACATGAACACAAATATTTACAAAATACAACATACTGTTTGTGATTGTCAGTCATCTATACGGCAATTTACAAACACATTTTCCGAATCATAATCACTTTCTTTAAAGTCCAACTCAGACTGCTAACACAAAGTAACGCTGATCACTGATATCTAGCTCCAATTAATAGTCAATTTCGTGCCTTTCAGTGTCACTTAAATTGAACCCAGCAAAATCTCCGCTAGCACTTGAAGAATCGTCGAAATCCACTTTGAAATACAAAGCGGGAAACCCACAAAAGCTATTTTAAAAATCCGTTCAAATTCAAAGTACATGCTTGCAAATGGCAGCCACGTTGTCAAGCTATCGACGAAACCGAAAGTAGACAATCGGAAGTCTCGGGAATCCGAGAGATCGCGTTTTTACAATGCATAATAGTCACGGGTGCTTTGAGACGGTTTGTCCGTTCGGGAATAGAAACATTCCTGGACGCTTTGCCCGCAAAAGGGTTAAGCAGGTGATTTTTAAACAGTTGTGAACACCCTTTTTGACATGTTTATTTATTACATGATATAAAATTGTAAGTCCTCATGGCATTCTGCAGTTATTGTAGTAAACTCCAAAAAAATACACAGGAAAATGCACGACAGGATCCTGAAGTACACAATTTTGTTTGTTATGGCTGTCACTGACAGTGGATAGGCCAGTGTTTATTTGTTCTTGTACCTCTTGCAGGGATGTCGGTGCCTCTGGCTTTGGGATAGTGGATGCAGTTTCACAATCCCAACACACTGGGTTTGAGGTCAGCTGCAAACAATTTTGGAGCAGATTTTTATAATGGTATTAGAGTCGGCTGTTCAGACAGCAATGGCATTCTTTTTACGTAAAATCACCAATAAAATCACAATCAGGCAATAAATGCTGGGGTTTGTTGCAACGTGCTGTAAAGGACATGCAGTTAACATTGACCTAAAGTTGGAGCAACTATGGTCCGGGTTTATTCGCCAGCAGGGACTCAGTTATTTTTTCCTATCAGTACGGCTCTGGGTTAGACCCAGCCTCATAGCAAAAGATAACAGACAATTGTTTCAGAATTTTCTGGAAATTGTCTGGGAAGCAAAGGCAATGAGAAAGGAAACTAGCCACCTCATACCATGGCCTAGAATATGTGAAAGCCTAACATTTCTCACACCAACAGTAGTGTCTGCTATGGGACTACCTTTACCTGGTGGCATCATCATCATGTGCCCTGTCATAGACGTTGTTGTTGTCTCCACACAGATCTCGGTCCTTGGTATTCTGGATCAACTCTGCTGATGACATTTCTCCATGCTATCATTTCTGTCCCTGGTATTGTGGATCAACTCTGATGATGACACTCCTCCATGCTATCATTTCTGTCCCTGGTATTGTGGATCAACTCTGATGATGGCATTTCTCCATGCTATCATTTCTGTCCCTGGTATTGTGGATCAATTCTGCTGATGACATTTCTCCATGCTATCATTTCAGTCCCTGGTATTCTGGATCATCTCTGATGATGACATTTCTCCATGCTATCATTTCTGTCCCTGGTATTGTGGATCAACTCTGATGATGACACTCCTCCATGCTATCATTTCTGTCCCTGGTATTGTGGATCAACTCTGATGATGACACTCCTCCATGCTATCATTTCTGTCCCTGGTATTGTGGATCATCTCTGCTGATAACATTTCTCCATGCTATCATTTCTGTCCCTGGTATTGTGGATCATCTCTGATGATATTTCTCCATGCTATCATTTCAGTCCCTGGTATTGTGGATCAACTCTGCTGATGGCATTTCTCCATGCTATCATTTCTGTCCCTGGTATTGTGGATCAACTCTGATGATGACACTCCTCCATGCTATCATTTCTGTCCCTGATATTGTGGATCATCTCTGATGATGACATTTCTCCATGCTATCATTTCAGTCCCTGGTATTGTGGATCAACTCTGATGATGGCATTTCTCCATGCTATCATTTCTGTCCCTGGTATTGTGGATCAATTCTGCTGATGACATTTCTCCATGCTATCATTTCAGTCCCTGGTATTCTGGATCATCTCTGATGATGACATTTCTCCATGCTATCATTTCTGTCCCTGGTATTGTGGATCAACTCTGATGATGACACTCCTCCATGCTATCATTTCTGTCCCTGGTATTGTGGATCAACTCTGATGATGACACTCCTCCATGCTATCATTTCTGTCCCTGGTATTGTGGATCATCTCTGCTGATAACATTTCTCCATGCTATCATTTCTGTCCCTGGTATTGTGGATCAACTCTGCTGATGGCATTTCTCCATGCTATCATTTCTGTCCCTGGTATTGTGGATCATCTCTGATGATGACATTTCTCCATGCTATCATTTCAGTCCCTGATATTGTGGATCATCTCTGATGATGACATTTCTCCATGCTATCATTTCTGTCCCTGGTATTGTGGATCATCTCTGATGATGACATTTCTCCATGCTATCATTTCAGTCCCTGATATTGTGGATCATCTCTGATGATGGCATTTCTCCATGCTATCATTTCAGTCCCTGATATTGTGGATCAACTCTGCTGATGACATTTCTCCATGCTATCATTTCTGTCCCTGGTATTGTGGATCAACTCTGCTGATGACATTTCTCCATGCTATCATTTCTGTCCCTGGTATTGTGGATCAACTCTGATGATGACACTCCTCCATGCTATCATTTCTGTCCCTGGTATTGTGGATCATCTCTGATGATGAAATTCCTTCATGCTATCATCTCAGTCAATCCAGCATCATTTCTCTTGGTTTGCCTCTGCCTCTTCTCTTACTGATCTTCCCAAACATATCATGATGTTTCTCAGTATCTGTCTTCTCATTATATGACCAGAGAACTAAGTTTGTCTCTTTCTTATCATTGTAAATAATGTTCTGTTTTCATTAGCCTCTTCAAAGCCATTCCCTGTTAGTAATTCTAACAGTCCAAGATATTCACATTTGTCGCAGAAACCACATACAACCTCATGTAGATAATTAAAGATCATTTTCTTATGGAGAGCAGAGAGCTTGTTTCTCCACGTGTGAGAGGCCAGTATGCTAACCACTCAGGCATCACCTTTGAACTTGTGGGGATGTGGGTACCTGAAGTTAACTTGAGCTACCTTCTATAGTAAAGCATGAGTCTGTTATCTGACCTAAGGTTATGTTAACCAGATTTAGTCATGTTTTATTACATCAGAGAATACTTTATCACTGGCTCAGTGTTTGTAATGTGCCTTTCAACAGAGTTTCACCAACAAGTCAGACATGTGGAGCTTTGGTATTTTATTATGGGAAATATATTCATTTGGAAGAGTACCTTACCCCAGGATTGTGAGTACAATTTGTCACTATTAATTTTAGCATGTTATCAGATTAATTTGTGAAACTTGAAAAATAAAAACAAGCATAAATGTGTTAACAGTGAATAAATTCCACATTCACATAGAACACAAGATCTTAGTTTCCTTCTTCGTTCATTCATTTTCAGATCAATAACTTCGTCTGTGTCACTAATAAAGTTCATGGTCCATCTTTAGTTTTTCTCACCACTATTCAGTTGTTCACTCACTGCCATTGGCTGAGGCCATACTGCCATTGTTTAAACTCAATCTATCAAGGAGATAGTGACTTGTTGCATCAGATACTTTTCATTTTATGAAATACAGCATTTATTGGACCTATATTCTCCTTTTAATCTCTGTCAGGCATCTTCCATTTGATGTTATGATTGCCCCAAAGTATTCTTGTATAACTCATTTCATTGTCATATGCAGACAATGTTTTAGTGTATTGCCAGGTAAGGATAGAGATCAGGTTGCTGTGGAACTACAAACCGAACTCAGTCGCATAAGCACTTGGTGTGTTGAAGCTGGGACAATGTTCAACCCAACAAAGGCAACAGTGACATGGTTCTCTTTGAATAACCATATTGTCAACACCCCAACGCCAACTGTAAATCTGGGTTCAGAGACAATGTAAAGAACGCAGGCAATTAATTACCTGGGGATACGATTTAATCGAAGCCTAGCTTATACTGAGCATGTAGACCAGGTGATAACAAAGGCTAAGCGGGGTTTGGCTGCGATGCGGGTGAATGGCGGCGGAAAACTGTGAGCAGCGCCATCTATGTCTTCTTTACAAGGGTCTGGTCCTTTCTGGTTTGGAGTATGTGATGGCGATCCTTACTCTCAGCCATAAGCAAATAGAAAGGTTGGAAAGGATACAGAATGAAATTATGCGCATTATTCTTGGATGTACAAGAGATGCAGCGTGCAGGGCGATGCGCTACCTTCTTGATTTTCCAACTATGGGGGACAATACAATTTTGCCAAGCCCATGCCTATCTCAGAGTCAATGCAAACACACAACATCCACTGCATAGTGAGATTAAGAAGGTAAAGGGCAGCAGGTTAAAAAGAGAAAAGTCGTGGATGGGTCAAGCCGAAGACATTCTTGAGCAGGTGTGTTCGCTTGAGGACTTAGAACCTTGTGAGGAGTGGGTACAAGTGCCAACAGAGTTATGTACATCCTTTTCAGTGTGCATCCAACTAGACAGGAAATGCAAATAAGAAAATCCAACTGCTGTGGAGGCACAAGTACAGCTCTGATCTTCGAGAATTCTTTAGAGAATGGTGCTGTCATTTACATGGATGGGTTGGTCGTCCGAGGAGTGAGAAGTTCATGGACCTTTACGGCTCAGGCCAGAGAAAATTGTGAAGGAAGAGTCTGACGCTTTTGCTTTGACCACGAGCAGCCTGACTATGGAAGTCATGGCGGTAAGTAAAGCAATAACATGGCTCGAGACACAGACATTCAATCGGGTATGTGTCCTTAGTGACTCAATGAGTATGCTCAGGAGGGATAGAGATGTGTGGGTCCGAAGAGAGTGGCTGCTGTCTCTGAAGCTGTCTCAGCTGGCAAAGATTAGTTTCATCCTCGTGCCTAGGGCATGCGGGTGTACAAGAGAATGAGCAGGCTGACAGACTTGCAGGTAGGGCTACTGTGGAAGGCGGATGAGCCATGGACCAGGCAGACATTCTGAATGCTCTACGAGAAGTTAAGTCGTTTACGAGAACCAAGCGATGACTGGGAATCTACAACCATGGTCAGGCTGCGAGAACAGCAAGTTAAAAGAGGTGTGGCTAAACAAGAACGCTACGCAGGAAGCCAAAGAGGAGTAATAAACCAAACCAACACAGAACTGGTGTCGTGAGCCGCTACACGTTCGGGATTTGCTGAGGAGGGGATCCGAGCACTTATGGACTGAATGGTTCAATGTGCAGTGAGGATGATCTGTCGACTAACTAACTATTCTTGTATAACTGTAATAAATTGCTTATTTTATTGCATTTGAAACTATTCCAAGTGTTTGTGTAGTAAGGCATTGAATCATTTTATTCTTGAACATATCTTGTTCTGTACATTGCATTTCATTTCCTGAGATGAAATATTTGATGCTGTATTGAGCTGATTGATGCTTGACTTAAATTGTTTAAAAACATACATATGTGTCCACTGTATTGCACCTCTGTGTACTAATCACAGCCCCTTGAATTGATTTATTGCAGCCTCTTGCAGATGTTGTTATGCATGTAGAGAGAGGATACAGAATGGAGGCACCTGAAGGCTGCCCAGCAGAAATATATGCTATAATGAAACATGCTTGGGAGCTTCGACCCGAAGACAGGCCAACCTTCAATGACGTGCTCTCCAAGCTGAACAACTTACGATCGGTGACAGTTTAGCATTGTCTTGATGCCTGTGTACATAATTCATTTAGAAATTTCAGTTATCAATGAGTCAGTAGCTGGAGTTAGAAAGCATTTAACAGTTATTTCAGTGCTTTCCTTAACTATTACCTTAACTATTTTCATGATCTTTGCGTGAAATCATATAATGGTTGTTCTGAGAAAGACAAAGCTGTATTACTTTTGTTTACTTTGTTTATATGTAAGTTTAAAAAATAGCTATTGTCATTGCAGGCATAAAGAGTTAATTAAATGTATTTCATGAATAATGTGTGACATTTATAGGAAAGAAGAGGTAAAATTATTAAAATAATGATGTTGCGAACATACAAGAGATAGTTTTTGTCTGATGTCCTAAGCCAGTGAATGAGGAAGCCTTCAGCAGTCATCATGCCTTACCTTATATCTTGTTGATAACTTGCTGAAAATCAAACACACGGTCTTCTTTATACTTTTTAAGGTTCTCATGGAGCATTCTGTCTTCAACTCAGGTTGTTTTATTGTGTATGTGTGCTCGCTCACTTTAAACTGAAGTACATTTTATACGCATGCTATTACAGGTAGTAACTCCTGTTAGAGCTTGTACTGAAGTGATTTTGCGTGAGGATTAGCTTTACCTATTTTTTTTAAAGTAAAGTGTCCCTTACCATCAGGTGAACCCTTATTGTGAACAAGGAGCAAAAATAATAATTTTAGCCTCTTGACCAGTGTACACATACAATTTGTATACTTATTGTTTGAAGATTTAGTTGTATTAATTTTTTTTTAGATTTTAAAATGTTTACATTTAGATTACATGTCCATGTGTATACATTTTGTGAATTAGCCGAAGTAAAGATCTTGCTTTGCTGCATGTTATTTATTTATTGTATGTCTAACGTGTTATGCTCACCTATGTTTATTCATATCACACATTTTCTATCATATCATTTGTCCAGTGCTCAGTAGCCTGCCTGAATGCATCCAGCAAAGATCTGTGTAACTACTGTTGTTTGTTGGAAATTATTAAGGAAAGCACTGAATACAGTTTGCCACCTGGAAATTTTGTTACAGTCACTGACAGTACATGACATTTTGATAGTGACAGCTCATTTTTGTAAGTTACTTTAGAATATTTACCAATACATGGTTTAACTCAAACCAGTGTTTAATGACTTGTCTTTCTTTTAAATGCATTCAATTCCAGTTAATGACAATATTTTGTTGGCAGTTGTTTCTAGAGAACCTGATAATGGCAAACTAATCTCTTGGTAGTGAATTGAAAAGTTAACCTTGTGTGGGGTGAAAAATATGAAGTCCCATGTGCTCATTTATTAACTCTTTCTGCCGCAAGCAAGGCACCATTGTGTGATCGGCTATTCTTCATGAGGGCCTATCAGCATGACACATGTGATTATATTTCTTACATTTAGTCAGAGCAGTGTCTGCATCTGTGGCTTAGGGGTTGTTAGTAAATGTAGTTCCACAAACTCAACGTACCAGGTTCAGTGTCAGTCACAGGCAGTTTGGGAGCAGATGGCTTTGCATATATTTTCATCATGGTATGAGCATTGGCTGTTGCTAAAGCAATCTGGTGTTTGTCCGTCAAGAATGATGATGACCATTCATTACATCCAGTGGGGTTGAAGTTGGATGAGGAATGACTTGCACGATGAATTGGATTAAAGTGAGGAAGATTTGCACAATTTGTCGACCACACTCTCTCGCCTGAGTCCATCTGAATCCAGTGGCAAGACAAGTCAAGATGACTGGAGATGAATACAGGTGCAGTGGATGATCAGGGCGCACTACGTGCCTTGCCGTGCTCATTACGTTCCACAACGCTTTGCAGGTAAACGCTGTCTTGTCCGTTGAGTTATCAATGATTTTTTCCACACGGTCTGCCGAATTATGTCTTCACATGCAGGGTTGGCATACTGTAGTTCCCCTATTGGTTTGATGCTGAATCGGTTACCCATACCTGGTTTAGCCAGCCTGTCACAGCTGTTGCCCGGGGGGTGGCTGCTCTCGCATGCTGACAGCTACTAGGAGCCACAGGCATGAGCCGGGTGTCAGACTTGGACCAATGGGGATTGGGCCCTGAAAAGGGTACTACCAATGCTCCTAAAGTCACCTCTTGAATGTAAAATTGCCAAGAAAATAACAAAAAGCCAATAAATGTTGGATTTTATTACAATGTTGTGAAAAAAATATGAACTAAATTCAGTCAGAGCAAACTAAAGAAATCTCAATATATTTGTGTTTCTCAAGGTTGATATATTTAGCCCTTGTGAAAGTACTACATTTGTAATTTTGTTTTTATCGTTGCTGCTTCTATTGGGCAGCTTCTTGGAACCTGTCTCTTCTTCTTTTGCATTTGTCTGTTAAATTTGTCTAGTGTTCGGACATTTGCTTTGTGCCTGTTGACAGCAGAGCTGTACCTTTCGGCCAATGCATCTATTTCTTCTTATTAGTTGTTGACCAAGTTAGCTTTCCTGGGTAAGAATGCCAGTTTCTAACAAATGGAGACAGCAATAAAATACAATTTTTGAATTGAGCTGGAGGCAGCCAATCTTTAAGCCACACCACCCACTTCTTGATGCTTTAAGAGAAATAAGTAAAAAGAATCTACATGATTTTATTGTTTCAGAATTTTCAAAGAATGAGTCATTAAAATCATTTGCAAAGTTGTGACAATTAATTAATTATAACGGATTATATAATTTGTGTGTAGAACAGAAGATAATTTATGTCATTAAACTATCATATGTTAATTTAGTGAAAGAAAAGACACACAAATCTAAAACTTAATTTTAAAAAACATGGTGTTTTTTCATTGAGGCATTAAAACGCCACATTTACAATGTGCCTTGCCCAGGTAGTGAACCTGTTTGCTAAATTGTGCAGTGCAGTGTTGACTTGGCAGATGGAATAGTCTTTGGTCGGGAACATTTTACAGGCATTTTTACTTTCCTTTAGTCTGTCTGTGCCAGGTAATTGTTACTTGAAGTAACCGTTGTGTGGCTTAGAAGGAGTTAAAATAATAACTGGCTGGGAGAGTGCAGTTCAATTCACTGGGATAGGGGGGAGTTAAAGTGGCAGTAGTGTGTTTAACTGTCTAGGAGTTAAAGCCATAATTGACTGGGATATGGGTTAAAGTAATGATTGACTGTGATAGGAGGAGTTAAAGAGGCAGTAGAGTGATTTTACCTGTCTGGGATAGGATGAGTTGGATGTCATAATTAACTGGGATAGGAGGAGTTAGTCATAATTGACTGGTAGGAGGAGTTAAAGAGGCAGTAGAGTTTTGTCTGGAACAGGAAAAGTTAAAGTAATAACAGAAAGAGGCGGTCATCTTCTTTTTCCTTTGATCTCCTAGTGGAGCATAGGCCTTCGACTAACTCATGCCAAACCCTCCTGTCTGTAGACTTGCTCATGATTGGGTGGATTTTGTAGATGTTTACTGCAGGATAAGGTAGTCCAGCCATAGTCAGCCCTCCTTAGTTGCCTCTTATGACATGCAGAGAAGGATACAGTGTTACTATTTTTTTTTTCTTTGTGGGTTCCCATAACACACAGGCTTAGAGGGTTTGACTGTCAGGGGCAGCAATAACATTAGTAGGGTTGATTTTAAGTAACAACTATCTTGTTCAGAAGGCAGTTAAGTAATAACTGAAAGAGCTGTGAAGGGAGTTTAAGTAACAACTGTCTGCTTCAGATGGGGTTAAAGTAACAACTCACTGGGTAGCAGAAGCTTAATAAGCAGCAGAGGGAGCTTAAGTAGCATCTGTCTGAGGCAATTGAAAGTAATAACCAGAACTGGGTGAGTTTAAAGTGATAATTCTCTGGGCACAAAGAGTTCACAGGGTATTTCATATTGAATGCCAGTATTCTGATTTTAATAATGTACAGAATTATTCATGTTTAATTTGTTTTGGAGTAATGTATACATTGAATGTACTCATACATGTCATTTGTTTTTCAAGCTTGATGTAGGTATGCAAAGATTTGTTTGTAATCAAAAGCATAAGACATTTTCTTGTGTCCATCTCTACTGTATTTACAGAATGTGGCAGTCATTGTTGTATATCTTCATTTACATATTCATGTTAATTTTAGTTCACTTGTATCGGGGCACAGAGCTGTGGCTGTGTCCCTTGTGCACAGAGCTGTGGTCGTGTCCCTTGTGCACAGAGCTGCGGCCGTGTCCCTTGTTCACAGCCTGCGCTGTGTCTTTGCTTGAACTCCACAGTGGTGCTTTCTGTAGCAAGTTGTTTTACGCCACGTAGTTGCTAGCTCCCGTTGACATTTTTAGAATAATGATGTCAGCGTTATTGATGCATAATACAGTCATAAGAACATGTTAAGATGTCTCAGTGCATCCTTTGAGGTAGTACAGAAAATGTTTTACTTGTCCTTTTATTTTGACATGTTTTTTTATGGTGTAAGTTACAATTTTATCATGAGACCATGAAAGATGTGTAAAGTTTTGTTTTAATGTAATCGAATACACTCAAGTTATTTCATATCTATATTCCTAGTTGTATTAGCTTTTCCACATAATTAAGAATGATTGGGAAGAAAATAGAAGGCAGGACCTCAAAAGCTCTGATGTCATGGTTAGCATATCAGATGCATAACCTACTCAGACAAGGGCTGAAAAATAGGTCTTGTGTGCATATTGTGCATCTTGCTCTTCTGTTTTGTGTCCTCTAATGGAGCATAGGCCCTCACCCAACTCGCTGAAAGCCCTCCTATTGTTTACTATCCCCTGCAGCTCCCTCCATGTCCTCATATTATTCATCTCGGTCCTAATTATCTTCTCTGCGTGTTAAGTCTCCATGTGTTTCTTTTGCCCTGTGGGTTACAGAAGAATAACTTTCTAGTGGTTGGTCACTAAATTGTATGCAAACAAAACTATATGAGACCTCGACCATTTATTATTGTACTTACATTTGCCCTTATTTATCATCATAATATTTGCAAACATTGATCCATTTATCCCACTATTTTATCAGTCCCTCCATGGCTGCACCATAGAAGTCTTTGGGCTACTGCCTTGGCCACATTTGTACCTCACAATTTAACCTTTTCATCTTCAGCAAATTGGTTGTGTACCGCTTGTTAACACCACCTTGTATGAAAGTTTGTATGCAGCAGTTATCATGTGACACACATAGACATGGATATGACACCTATATAAACAACTAACAACCATTTCTCAAGTGTCTTATATCATTTTGTGACTTCATTGACCTACCCTCACATTAACAATGGGTGTTATATCCAGCGCTGGTGTCTTTTCCTCACCTCTTGATGCACTGTTATTTGTTCAGTTCTCTCCATGAGGTTCCACATTGGTGATTCTCTTACATCACTTTAGTCATATTGCACATGCTACACATTGAAAAATCCCTCAGGTGTTTGAAATTGTGAGTGAGTCATATAGTCACAGCTCCGGTAACATTTCTCCATTTGAATATCTACCAGAATATTTGCAGTTTGTATGGTTTTTGGATGTATTTATCTCCATTGAGTTTCACATGAGTGATTCTCTCATTATTTTAGTGATGTTGATCGTGTTCACATTGAACATTTCTCAGCTGTTTGGAAATAGTTAGTAAGCCGTAGAGCCCCTTGCTCTGGTAATATTTCTCCATTTCAACATCCACAAAAATATTTGTAGCATGTGGTTGTTTGGTATACAAACATTGAAATAATTGCCAGTAATGAGGACGTTCATGCACTGAGCTGAGATTCTCCTAGCGTGATCTGAATGAGCCTGACCTATGCAAATATGCTGGTTTTCAATTGTGGTTAATTAGTCTTATTTGTTGTTTTTAGTCCTGCTTGCTATGAAAAATATTACCTCTGTTGTTTAATAAAATGACTAGAATCAAATAATGTTATTTCTTAATTGTTAGATCAGATGTGTGAAACACCTGGCTATTGCTGACACCTCTGTCTGGGTGTCTAGCTGGGTGAGTGTCAAACAATGTGAGGTTACTTCAGCAAATTATATAGTAGAAGGGAGTGGAGTTTTTAGTGTTCATGTAACTTTTTTATGTTTATCCTGTAGGCTAATATTTTTTTCTTTCAAGCTTTGTTGATGTCTGTTAATTGATCAGCTTTGTTATGTGCATTTATTTCTACTTTGTCATACACCGTCAGATGTCAAGCTGAATATATTTAATGAAAGCAGCAGTCAGCTTAAGATTATTGACATCTCCATAGAGTTTGCCTACCAGTGTAGGCAAAATAATTTCCTCTGTTTTGCTTATGTTGGTCACTCAGATGTTTAACTGTCATTTCCCTGATGCTGCACAGTACATTCAACAATATTTCCTATCTTTAGTTTATTGAACAAGAGTGCATTAAACCATGGTAGCTAGTGGCTAGTGCACTGGGTTCCTGACAGGTGCAGGTTCAATTCTCAGTAGTGCTGGTATTTCTTTGCAGCGCGGCTCTGGGTTGAACCAGTTTCATATCATCAATGCCAGATAATCATCTGCATATGGTGTATGGTGACCAGTGTAGAGCTGACTGCATACCACTTGTGTGTCATGGTTTGAGCCTAGCACAATCTCCTTAATATACTTTGATGGAATGCAAGCAGGGTTAACTTTTATATGAAGTTATTAGAAAGATAAACCTTGGTGATATAATGTTTAGTGATTTGGCCTACTAACACAGAGGCACTGGTTTTGGTTCCTTGCAGTGGTAGGGTTGAATTGCTTTCTGATCAGTACAGCTGCAGTATTGACCCAGTCTTGTTAAATGGGTGCCAGAGTTCTAGGAACGTAATGGCATCCAGGCAGGTTATCACAAGAGGCAGGAATGGATTGACAGCAGTAGCAGACACAAAAACAGTTTCCACAAAATCATCCTCACATTAGGCAGATAGGCATAATCAGGTGACAACTGAAGGCCCAACAATTGATAGATGAAAATTCTGGCAGAGATTAAGCAGCAGCATAACCCCAATGGTTCTGTACATTGTCAAGGTAAATCTGGTTGGGGATTCTCACCTAGATTCAGGAGGAAGTTCTTGAGCAGAATGGAGCCTGCATGTCTACAACCTTAAGTATGAAGATGGAGTTGGTGGGACCACCGTTATCTTTGAGGTGGCTAGTTGGTACCTGAGTCACTAGAGCAATCATAATGTCTGATTCTCAATCTGTATTGTATAAAGTTTGGAATGGAGAGATGAGATATAATTATCAAGCATAGGCTATTCTCTCTTAATAGGACTGACATGTATAAACTGTCCAGACATGCTGAAGTGCGAAGCAGCAAGCAAGCGAAGCTGTTAGCTTCAAGAGTGCCAATGGTTGGGACACTTATGATGGACATTGCAGATATTTTGACGACATCTATGAATGACTACTACTATTTGAAGACATAATAACCGATGAAACATTTAAGGATGCCTGAGTTTGAATTTAAAAGTATAGTTCTGTCCAGGAGGGATATATGAAGGGATAAATCTGATGTGTCTACAGTCGGTGCATTACTAAAATATCAACATCTACACTTTACAACATTTGCTGATGACAACATTTGCTGAGAAAGATGGTGCATCCATGAGTTTGAAAACCAAGAACTAGGAAAAAGGTAGCCGGGATTAATGCTAACCATATTACTCTGTGTGTGCTATTTTGTCATGGCAAATATCTTCTAGCATCATATCCCTAATATGTGTTGTAACATGTAAATGGGCATAAGCGTGATTGGTTGATCGGTTGGAGAACAAGTTACAACTTTCTGAGTCTAGCGCGTTAGCTGTCAGGTCGCCTGAGCACTGAAAAGGACTTGCATCTATTGGGGTACGGCTAGAGACTTTTTCCCCCCCACTGGTTTCAAGTACCATCTCCTTGGGGACTGTTGCAGAGTTGTCATTCCCCTCTCCATGCACTTGGACTGGTGAGTGTGCAAGACTGGTACTAGACCTTCATATCTGTTGAGAGGCATAACAATCCATGGAGAGGTGTTCCTAGGTCTCAGCTAATTGTAAGTTCTGCTAGGGTCTTGCAGTCCGGGCTAGGTCTCAGCAGTTGTAAGTTCTGGCATTGGGTCTTGCAGTCCGGCCTTTAGTTTACTTACACTAGTCATAGTGACATAGTGCATTTAGCTTGCCAAAACACTGGTCCGGGTTCAATCTACGGCAGAGGCAGGATTATTTTTTCAGACAAGTATGACTCTGGAATTAACCCAGCCTCACAGAAATGGGTACCAGATAATTTTCAAAATTGTCTGAGAAGCTGATGAGGAGGATAACTGTCCACTTCACCTCATACGTCAGTGGCATATAATATGTGAAGGTCCAACACTTCACACCCCAACATCAGCATGTGCTGTGGGATCACCTTTACCTTGATACCAGTATTAGAAAGATGGTTAACACTGCCCACATTGAATGAGTATTACAACTGGAAATTTCTCTTGCGTCCTACATTTTGTTTGTTTCATTACATAATTATAGTCATACTATTTGAATACATTATCATTTGGTCGTATTTAATTAAATAGTGACTGGTTGTATAAAAGGAAATTTTACATTCTTGCAACTTAAGCCAGTAGAAACTGTTGGTAATGAGCCAGAGATATTTTGGTTTGCCTTATTGCCAGTTGGGTTATGTCTTTATTGTTGATGATTTTTTGTTTTATTGTAAAGTGATGGGGCAGTTAATCTCAAACATGCCAATCTTCTGTTTCTGCTGCCTTTTGTCATCCAGTCGAGCATAGACCTTCAACCCATGTACACCAAACCATCCTATCTTTTCCCATGTTCTGTAGCTCCCTCCATGTTCTCCCTGTAATATTCACCTCTGTCTTAAATTTTTCCCTGGTGTTTTTGGGTCTCCCTCTGTTTCTTTTGCCTGGTGGATTTCACAGCTTTTTTGTGTGTGTGATTCTAATTGTTGCTGCTATTATTCTAGAATTCACTGCTTCCCACTCTTATTAGTGCTTTCTATTTCTTTATATAGCATTAGGGCCACTCCTTCAACGTGTGGGGCATTTTCCACTGTATGGATAGAAAACAGCAGCTGTTTCACTTGTGTGTAGAAGCTTTTTGCCCTTCTGTCGTGTTCCACATGATCCCAAAATACTAAAAAGTTAATTTCCCCTACCACCTGTGCTGTCTTTCCCAAACATGTCAGAAAACAAATGGCAGCAAATGATTAAAGATAGGTTTAGTTTTCAGTATAGACTGTAATAAGAGCCATGGTAGTGCAATGGCTAGAACACTTGCCTGCAGGTCTGGTGGTCATGTCTTCAAATCTCCATCCAGGCAGGGAATTTTTATAGACTCAAGATATTTGAAAGGGTCCTTTAATAGAAATATCTGAATAACGAAGACACAAACAATAGATTGCACGATTTATTGCCTGGCATATTTCGCTGCATCTCGTCAGGTACATACTGCAGAAATCACACAACTTACGTGAATTAATTAGATAAATCCTTCAAACTGAAATATACACATGTTCGCACAGTAATGTCGATTGTCTACCATGGTAATTTTAAACTGACTAACATGTCTTTCTGCTTGCACAAGGATGGCTTACGAAGGTTGATTATTATAGCTTCAGCAAACTTTAACAATCGACTTCTTTGTGTGTTGAACAACACACGGAAGGCACTGTCTCTTTCAACCACGTGGCCGCTCTCGAGCACTTGTCTCCCGACCGATGAAGCCGGACTGTTCCAGTGTGTCGGCCTGCCTAGGCTACCAACTTCTGTGTGTAGTATCTTGTCCACCAATTCGGAATGTGTTCCAAAACCCTGTAATGTAACTGTCGCTCAGTTCTGCCTATGTAGATGGCCTCGCATCTACATGTAAATTGGTAAATACAATTTGATTTGGCGTAGAAAGCTACAGGTTCTTTTACTGCTGGGACAGGGATCGGTGTGTTTCTGTACCTGATGACTAGAGTTGCTGCACAGAATGTTCGCTCGACTGCTGTGGTGAGCCGGTCCCGCAGACGTTGCATTATGTCATCTCCTCGGAAGGTTAGCTGGATGAATACCTTGAGTTTAGGGACTGTAGTTACTTCTGATTTTGGTTTGGGCTATTGGCAGTGGCGCTTTATAAATCCTGTGGAGTACCCATTCAGGTTTAAGGCATTCTTCAGAGTTTCAAATTCCCCTGTCAGTGTGTCCTGGGTGCATATCTTCCTAGCACGGTCAAACATGGTCCGTACTAAGCCCCATTTGTACTGGACAGGTGCGAAGCTCTGAAAATTTAAGTATTGGCCAGTCCATGTTTCTTTGTGGTACACCGATCTTTGAATTGTGCCATCTGCTCTACGTCTCATTAGGATATCTAGAAACGGCAACGCTTCGTTGTGTGCGTGTTCCATAGATAAAGAGATGTTTATATGTGTGCCTGGAACGACGTTGCTTGTAGCTTGTCTGTGGTGATAATTAGTATATCGTCCACGTAACGACGGTAAAAGGCCAAGTTATTGATTTCTGAAATAATATCATGTATACAAATGTTAGCAATAAAATTAAGTAATTTTCAACAGTATTTTTGTGCCCTACTATTCAAGAAGCCTAGTCAATAATTCAACATAAATATTGAGACATTCTAAAATATTTTCATATTTCATAAGAATTCATTTCACTGTTACCAGGCTATCAAATGTATCTCATTTCTTGTCTGCAAGTCATGTGTGAGTTTTTACTATATTCATAGTTGCCATTAATTTTTCACATTTGATGGAGTGGCCAAAATATCTCAGTACATGTTAGAATATCCATTGTATATGTTAGAATAGACCTACAGTATAAGAATTCCTCATGATAAACATGTTGACTACCATGATGAAATAGATCCTGTTGGAACTACCATGAATCTGGTATGTCAGTTTATAACCTGCAATCTCCATTTGGGAAGTTATTTTTTTCTCTAATTGCATGTATCTTTGGGGTCAACCCTTTCTTACAAATAAAGTACAAGTAAAGAGAAGTGATGAGAAGAGAGGCATCAGAGAACATCGTGACAACTGGAAAGATTGAGGGGAAGAGATGGAAAGGCAGACCAAAAGAAATGATGCTGGATGGATTGAGATGGTGGCATGGAGGAATATCATCAGCAGATTTGATCCAGAAAACCACAGACCGAGATCTGTGGAAAGTCATGAACACCTACCCTGGCCGGCATGGTACTTGATGATGATGATGACAAGTAAAGTACTCTTTTAGATGGCTTGAGGTGTGTCAGCAGCTAGCATGCCTTCCTGCCAGCCCGGTGGTTCATGTGCTTGAATTCTCCTCAAGGTAGGGATCTAGAAAACCTGACCTGGGCAGCCAGGTGAGCCAGCCCAAAATGGATACCAGAAAATGTGCTGGGAAGTCAAGGCGGTCAGTGTGATATTGGCCTCATCAGCCATCAGTTGCTGGTTGGTCTGTGAATATATGGAGCTAGCACTGTGTACCCAGTACGTCTCAGGGCTTGACAGGGGCTTTATTTCCTTCCCATATCCATGCCTGGTTTTCTGATGCTGGACACGGACTACGCACTTCATAAGCTTCTTCACATCCTGACAATGTCTACAATGTGTGGTGTTTCCATCCAGAATATGACTTGGGAATGCCTTGACTTCTTACATTGACTCTCTTGTCAAATAAATGATGTCTCTCTTTCTTGGAAGCAGACATGCCTTGTCCTATATAGATGTTTTCTTGATTGTTGGCCTATCACTTGCCCTCCAGGGAATGTTCTGGATATGTAAAGGTGGGTGGCATGATATTAATCACATCACCTGTCCAGTTGGTTTATAAAATAGTCGGGCTAGCACCATATACCCAGTATGCTTCCAGGCATGTCAGAATCCTTTACTTTACTTACTGGAAACGCTTATGTCAGTATCGTGAAGTTACCTTCCCCTTTTCAATGAAAATAAACTGTACCACTAAGATTTATTCACCATCTTCTTGAAATGCCTTTCTGACTGCTATAGGGTGTATTTTTAATGACTGTGCAGTGTTTGAAAATATTGCCAGCCCAAGTTTTTTTTATTACCCTCTGTAAAGTTCATGCTAGTGAGATCGGAACGCCCATGTGTATTGTTGCGCATGTAAAAAATCCTTTGGCAGTTGGAAATCGAAAAAGAGTAGCCTAACAGCACTGCCCTGGGCAAAATTTTGAGTTAAAAATCTACCCAAAGTATTTCAGGATCCTCGCCGGTGCTACGGAGTTCGTGTACTGAGCTGAGTTTCTCCGGACTCAAGCTTGAGTTTGGAGTAGAACGGAGCACTTATGGATTACACCCGTGTGCTATGATGTTGATCCGTCGACTAAACTAACTAAACTGTCAAGTTCATGCAACATAATAGGTAAATACAAAACTTGGACCAGCAATATTTTCAAACACTACCCAGTCATTACAAATACACCCTGTATAAAGGATCGGCATTCTCCACAACCTTTATTCAGTGCTGTTTATTAATTATCTGTTGATGTCTTTAATCCTGTGGTATCTCACCATCTGGTATCTTTTCTTTCTGTTGTCTGTTTACTTTATCCCTAATTCATATTACCAGTTGAGTGGATTCCGGTGTTTTTCTCTTCTAGTGACATAATGACTTCTTATTTTATAAGTTTGTGCCTTACCTCCTATATGATGTCCCCATTGCTTACCTGAGCTGTTCTTTGTACTTTATAAATTATTTATTAATACTACATGCTAGTGTCCTCTTGAGATTTGTATTTTTTGGGGTCATGATTCGCAGCCATGTGTTAAAAGTGACTCAATGTAACATTTAATAATTCATATAATCACTTCTATTAGGAATTAGCTTCTGCATATTCACTTTTTAATTATAAAGAACAAGAAATGACACACACGCACAAATTATGCATACTTTTTAAATGTTTGAAGAATTAATGTTAAAAGACACCAAGAAATCATTAACCAATATGTTTATAAATTAACAAGAAGAAATATCAGTGGATAATTAAGTCATAGTGGGAAATGAGATTACTAGATCTGGATGTAATTTATGTTACTCTAAATAATTGTGATCCAGAGCACCAAGGACCAAGATCTCTGAAGAGACATGAATGCCTACACTATCTGACAAGGCACATTATGCTGATGAGCTGCAAATTTACTTTCATTTTCTTTTGTTCACTTAAATAAGATTGTCTGTATCTGCAGTGTTATCTATTGTATACATTTTTGCTGTCTTAGTTCACACAGTGGTCCTTAAAGTTTAGCCTCCACTGTTGTTTCTCTTGGCTGGAAGATTTGCCTTAATATGTCGTATCCGGGGGAACTTGTTAGTGTAATTGTTAGGGGGCTTCGCTGATAATGTCATGAGTGTGGGCGGATGAGGGTTCCTCACCTGCATTCGTTGTCCACCAACAAAGGAAATGACTGGCCCCCTATTTCACCGTGCATCCAAGCCGACACAACTTGATGGTCCTATCACATCACAGATCCATAGCAATTTCCTACTTCAGGACACTGTCTTTATTGTATTCCACATTGTAAAATGTTTAATACATGTTATCTAGCAAACTGTAATATTGTTGCGCACGTAAAAACATCCCTTGGCAGTTGGAAATTGAAAATGAATAGCCTAACGGTGCTACCAAGGCACAATTTTGAGTTTAAAATCTACCCAAATTACTTCAGGATCCTCGCCGGTGCTACGGAGTTCGTGCACTGAACTGAGATTTTCCTGACTCGGGCTTGAGTTAGGAGTAGAACAGAGCACTTATGGGTTACACCTGTGTGCCGTGATGTTGATCCGTCAACTAAACTATTTGGCAAATGTTTCAAACATCATTATGGCATTTTGTCCAATTTTTCATTTTGTTGATGGCTGTTGCCATTAAGACGAATGTTGCGAATTCCTTGGACTGCCAGAGTAACTAACAACGATTGCTTGAAAGAGGCTAATGAAACTAGAACACTATATACAACAAAAAGAAAGAGACAAACAGCTTTCTTTGGTCATGTGATGTGAAGAGAGGCATTGGAGAACATCGTGACAACTGGAAAGATCGAGGGGAAGAGAGGCAGAGGCAGACCAAGAGAAATGATGCTGGACGGATTGAGACGGTGGCATGGAGGAATATCATCAGCAGAGTTGATCCAGAACACCAAAGACCGAGATCTGTGGAGAGCCATGAACGCCTACGCCAGCCGGCACGGCACTTGATGATGATGATGATGGCTGAGATTTAAAGGCCACTTGCCAAGACAGCCACCAGCACAGTGATTTATTAGTTTTTTTTTTAAAATCACCTTTTGAAGCATAGGTTCTCATCCAATTCACAACAAATCCTATCTTTTGAAGAGTAGGTTCTCAACCACTTCTCAACAAATCCTATCTTTTGAAGCGTAGGTTCTCAACCAATTCACGACAAATCCTATCTTTTGAAGCATATGTTCTCAACCAATTCATGACAAATCCTATCTTTTGAAGCATAGGTTCTCAACCAATTCACAGACAAATCCTATCTTTTGAAGCATAGGTTCTCAACCAATTCACGACAAATCCTATCTTTTGAAGCATAGGTTCTCAACCAATTCACGACAAATCCTATCTTTTAGCTAGTCTCCTTCAGCTCCCTTTATGTTCCTCCCCATATTATTCATCTCTGTCTCTGGTTCTCTTCTCCTGTGTTTTTAGGTCTCTTTTAGCTATTTAAGCCCAGTGGGTTTCAGTAAAGGGACTTTGTACTTAATACTGTTATCAGGCTTTCTCAAAATATGTTTTATCGAATGCCAGCATCGTTGTGTCACTTCTTGATTCGCTAGAAGCTGTGAAGTTCTCTTCCTCAGTTCTGCATAGGTAATTCTGTAGGGTAAAACACGGTACAAGACAGTTGATACTCTCACCTTTAACCATTTTAACCAGTATAACTAATTCTGTCGTAGCATTTTATTCCTATTCTGTGTGAGCACCAAAGACGTTTTTTTTTTAACTTCAGCTCCAGTAAACAAAAAAACTTCTTTACCAGGAATGATAAACGATGTCACTTGATGTTAAAGATCAGTATTTCAACAACATGACTGCCCACTCACTGATAAATATTTCAGCTGAAAATTATTATGCACCAGCTCTTGATCATTCATACCAAACTATCATACTCCGGGCAGCTGAACACTTGATTCCACCAAAGTTGGTATTCAGAACATTATTACAGTAATGTATGCCACACTTGAGCTACTGGCATAGACACTGTTGCTCTCTTAGGGAACCTGTGTTGCAGTGGTTCTCAACCGGTGGGGAATTCTCTCTCTCTCTCTCTTCCCCCCCCCCCCCCCCCCCCCCCCCCCCCCCCCCCCCAAGGGGGGAATTTTAGGATTTCCAGGGGGGAAAATGAAGACCATTTCAAGATCAGCGTTAATACAAGAACCGATTACTTGATATTGTTTTTCCCTTCATACTTTACAGTTATGTACATCTCATCCTTCTAAAATTCATTTTGTAAAGTAAGTAGACCCACAAATCATGTTTTATGTGGATGTCTAAACTTGTTTTAGTATATGCTATTAAATTTACCTTCCATTTTTACGTATACTTTGTAGGGGTGGGGAGATTTTTAGATAGGAAATATGAAAGGGGGGGAATGACGTTCTGAAAATACAGTGAAGGGGGGCACGGGCCAAATTTTTGATAGGAAGGGGGGGAATGACGTTCTGAAAATATGGTGAAGGGGGGCACAGGGCCAAAAAAGGTTGAGAACCACTGCTGTATTGTATTAAAAGCCTTTTAATTTACTGTCATTACACATGTTTGTGCTCATCATCTGTATATTATTCTGTGCATTTGCTACAATTACCAGCCAGTTTTTGTTAACTTTTCACTAATATGTTATCTGTATGCCCATGTGGTTGCAATTAATTATTATTAATGCTATCTTGTTTTTTGTTGTTACAGTATGTATGAAGAATATTTGTGTCCATTATCTATTAATTATACTTATTGCTGTTGATGTATATTTTAAGAATAAACACATCCATTAATGGTTAATGTTTTTATTGTTACTATTTTTTATATTTTTGTACATTAAAATCATGATCTGAACACTTCTAAAGCGTAAATTCAAGACTGGCGGGATTTTTATTTTTTGTTCGCTTGATTTGAACTCACGCATAGTCCATACACGCGCTATTTCTAGTGCACTGGACTGATTTTTCGTGTAGATCAGCTTTCCCAGTTACCGGTGTCCCTCACCAACAGGTGAACTTACTCCGACTTCTGAAGTACTTGTAATTTATGTTCCCAAGTCATAGACGAGAAGTCAATATTTTAGTCCAACTGACTGGTGAAGGGTCTGAACCCGCTACTTAGGCATCAGCACACCGGGAGTTTAAGAGCAAATGCTCTTATCCATTCGGCATTGCTGATCTCCACTAGTAGGACTTCCAAGAGAACGGCAAGGGGAAACTACCTTCTTCCGTCAGTTTAAGAATGATTTACTCCAGACTACTGGGCTACATCTCATTGAAGTAGTATTGAGAACACATACTTCAAGACTTTCTATATTTTTTAGCTTTTTATGAGGAGAAATAAACTGGAAAACTTAGCGACAATCAATCAATCAGGAGCCGTCTCCACAATTAAGGTTGGCTGCAATGGATCTCCAACACTGTCTGTCTCTCGCCTTGACTGTATATTCTGTCAAACTGATGTTCGTCCATCTCTTGATATCTTCCAACTTGTATCATTGTCTGCCTCTTGCTCGCTTGCCCTCCAGTATGTTTTTTATAAGAGTGTTATATCTTTTAATGTGGCCAAAATATTTCACTTGCCTCTTTTTTATTTCTTTCATCACCTCTTTTCATTCCCAGAACCTCTGTATTTGATTGTTTCCGTTTCCATGAAATATGACATATTCTTCTGTATATCTACATCTCCAGGGCATCTATTCGACTTTCTAGTTGCTTGTTCAATGTCCAGGCTTCCACGCCATACAATAGTGTTGAATATATGTAACATTTGACAATTCTAATTTTTAATGCGTTGTTAATCTCTCTAGATGTTGGTACTGATTTCTATTTCACTTCTGCCATCATCTGTTATTACATGTCCAAGATAGGAGAAACTTGTTACTTGTTCTAGTATCTCCCTGTTTACTGTGATGTTCATTGATGACCTTTCCTTTTCACTGCTAATTATTCATAGTTTTTGCTTTTAGAATGTTAACATCTAAGCCAAATTCTGCACAATGCCTGTTTACTTGTTCCACTAGGTTTTGTAACGTATGCTCACTTTCTGCTAGTAACAGGGTATCGTCAGCATATCCAAGGTTGTTTATGATTCTTCGATTGATGTTAACTGATTGCCTGCCAAACAAAAAAGTGGTCCTGACCAAACAGAAATTCAAGGCAGAAAATTTGAAGTAGGGGTGTGTCACAATAATGCTTTTAAAATGGTTAAAATGGTAGCAGATGTATTGTATTACATATCAAATTAAAGAAGATTACACAGGGAACATGATTGTGTTAATAATTAATTGATAGGTTAGAAATATTATGACAATAATGAGAGGTTTAGTAATAACAATTGAAATTAAAAAGATAAAAAATATTTTAAAATTTCACTCACCAAGGCCTTATTTTGTATCCACAGCAGCTAATCCAGTTAAATTTGCTGAATACTGTTACACAGACCATTTTTGTTCAATAATATCACAAGAACTGCACCACAACACCAATAAAACATAATTAAAACATAATGTTCACACAAAATGGAAAATGTCAGGAACATACCAGGCAGATTACTGAGGAGTAGAGTACTGAGAAACAAAATAAACACTATTTTCTATTTAGTTGTAATTATTATTCTTCTAAATTTAATTATTTAAATACTTCTTAAATACTTTGTGATAGGCAAAGTAAATTTAGAGGCACAAGTGTGGCCTATTAGTGCAAGCATAAGTCGGCATTTGCCATCATAATATGAGGAACTTTCACTGTTAGATTTCTTTTGAAATTATGACCGTCTTCTAAATTAACTGACTACATCACAATAACTATAATATAAAATTGTTTAAAACGGTAATTTTATTAAAATATATGAGGTCCAGAACCAGAAGGTATTGTCACTTCGAATTTCGAATCACAACAATTATTTCGAATCACACCAAACTCAATTTCTCCTAAACAAGAAAAGGGGCCTAGCGTGCTCTTGCACACGGGCGGAAGCGAAATCTTTCATTGTAAAGTTTAATTCAATGGGACACTAAAAATTGTGGACTAAAAAGGAGAAATGGATCAATAAACGCACTATATATACCGAACCGATAGGTCGGTTCGCAGGTGCCAAAATAGGTCCATGGAACCGACCTATCGATCTGCGGCAGAGAATCAGTTAAGTCCAGGTATTTTGACTTGTTTAAAAATTCTTTCTGTGTATAAGTTGAAGAGGCTTGGGGGCAACATGCATCCCTGCCGTACTCTTTTTTTCTTATCTCTATGGGCGACAAACAATTATTTCTGCATCTAATTGACGCCACTTGTTCCCAGTACAAGTTACTAATAATAATAAGCCTGATGTTCTTTCCGTCTACTCATATGTCTTGAAGGCATGCAATTAGTCATTCATGTTGTACTCTATCAAAAGCTTTCTTGTTATCTATAAAAACAGATATATATATATTTTTCTGAATTTCTATGTATTTTTCAGTTAACATCCTCAAACAGATTATTCCTTCTTTTGCTCAAGATTTAATCGGTTATCCATAATTGCTTTTTCTTATTTACTTTCACTGGCAAGGTGGTATTTGCTAGTTTTTACGTATTCCCATTTTTGTATTAATGTTATCCTCAGGATTTTCACGTCTATATTGTTCCATGCTTTCAACTATTAGCCTGTTATGTTTATTTTTACTTCAACCAGGTATATATATCTATTTGAGGCGTCTTTGATGTCCTTCTTCCTGTGTTTTTAAGTTTTATTTGTAATTTTAAGACTACAGGATTGTGGTCAGAGTTGATATTAGCACCAGGGTATGTTTTGGCATTTTTAACATTGTTTTTAAATCTATTTCTAATCATGATGTAGTCAATTTTGTTTCTCGTTCTGCACCAGGGTATGTTTTGGCATTTTTAACATTGTTTTTAAATCTATTTCTAATCATGATGTAGTCAATTTGGTTTCTCGTTCTATCTCCAGGGCCTTTCCACGTATACAGTTTTCTAGGGGGTTATGTTGGGAAAATGTGTTACAAATAATAAGATTGTTTTTTTCGCAAAACTATATCAGCCGGTCTCCTCTGTCGTTTCTATTTCCCATACCACGCTGCTCTACTATCTGCTTATATTTAGTTTGTCCAACCTTTACATTCATGTCTCCCGTGACAATTAGGATCTCTGATGATTTTACAACTTTCAGTGTTTGTTGAAGGTTTTCATAATATTCTTCTAGCTGTTTATCACTGTAATCAGTCGTTGGAGCATACATCTGAAGAATTACTGTGATGAAAGGTCTTGCTTTAATTTTGAGTAGTACCATTCTATCTTTATGAGCCCAGAATCGACTAATAGTTTTCTCTAAGTTTTTTTAAAACTAAAATTCCTACTCCTCTTTCTCATGGTGGTCTCCTCCCGAGTGACAACTGCCAGAATTTAAAAGAGTAGGGGGAAGGCAGAAATATAATTACCTGGACAGGCTTGACTACATCACATAATCAGAACAAGAACACAGACCTGACCCAAGATTCTGGTGATCATGTGAGATGGCAAACCATGACTCCCATGCAAAAGATGATGATGGTGACGACATCAAGGCTTCTCAACTTACAGAGATAATGCTGCCAGACATGGCCAAGCTGAAGCATAAGTTATGGTGCTGGAGAAGACACTTGGCTTCTTTCTGGCATCAGGACTGCTATATAGCAAGACCATTTAATTACATGAGTGGTGAAGAAGAAGAAAACGCAATGCAGGAGTATGATCTATAAATTTAGATCTGAAAGGAGTTGAACAAGAACAAAATCATCTTGGACAGAAAAATTAAAACTGCAGTCTATATCAAAGATCATTGTAGACTTGTGGGGCAGTAGCTACATCAGATTTATGTGTTACTAGCTGACCCGGCCCGGCTTCGCCCAGTCCCTGGTGGGGAGCATCTCATTTAATTCATATAAGTAGTCATATAAGTTCTCGTTCCCGTTACCGACTGTCTGTCTGTCTGTCTGTCTGTCTGACCCGGCCCGGCATTGCCCAGCTCCTGGTGTGGAGCATCTCATTTAATTCATATAAGTAGTCATATAAGTTCCCGTTCCCGTTACCGACTATCTGTCTGTCTGTCTGTCTGTCTGTCTGTCTGTCTATCTGTCTGCCTGACCCTGTCCGGCTTCGCCCAGTCCCTGGTGGGGAGCATCTCATTTAATTCACATAAGTAGTCATATAAGTTCTCATTAAATTCATACAACAAAAAAAGTAACTTAAATTTTTTTATTTTTTTTTTTATTACGTTTATTTTATACAAAGCAATGTATATTTACAAGGTGCAATGCGTGTTTCTTTGTTTGTGTATATTACAGAGCGTTGCCGTTTGTTAGTGTTATGTCATATGCGTTAATGAAACAAAAACATACATATACAGTTATGATAATGACGTACGCTTTCAGTCATCCCATTCTAACGTGATTGATGGTAATAGTGATGATAATGGTGATGATAATGATGATGATAGTGGTGATGGTAATGGTGGTGATAATGGTGATGATAATGACGGAGGCAACAACGACTATGGTGTGGTGATGATTCCTTCCGCTCGTTCATTCTAAACCCATCTTTCTCACACGCTTATAAAACCTTCCACACACAGCACGCGTTCTCTTCCACACCGAAGATATATACATTAAAGGAAATGTTGGTGTCAAGGTCGAAACGGCAAAAGCCGCCCCACGTTTTACACTGCAGGCAGTCTCATGCAAGCTTACTTCCTGTAAGTGGATTCAATATTATTGCTGAATGACAGCCCTCGACTTAATCGCAAGTGCCCAGGATTTGCTTGTGGTGGGGTGGGTTGATACCAGGAACGCGGTCAACACGGAGGGAGGGAGAGAGAGGGAGTTGGGGAGGGGGAGAGGAGGGGGAGGGATAAAGAGAGAGCGCGCGTAAACAGATTGGAATTTGTTAAGTTGTCCATTGCGAATTCAGCGTATACATAAATATCCCATTCATTATGTACAAAAACAGGCTTTTACATTGCGAATACAGCGTATAGTCATTCATGTTTGGGCTTAAAAGAATGTCCTTCCAGACACCATCCATTATTTTTAATGAAAACGCTTGCTAATCACCTGCATGACTACAGTAACTTCTTAAGCAAATAAAGATGAGTTACAATGTTATGCATTGTGCATTATTTTTATGAAAACTTTAAAAATGCCTTACAGTTTGTATCATTATTTATTATAACTCATATGCCGGTACATAACTATGGACACAGAGTTTATAAATCTTTGAAAACGATGCCACAATATGACTATAAGTTATACAGAAAAGTTATGCCCCTTGAAATAACTTTTACGGAGTTAGGTCCCCTGAAATATATACAATTATAATGAAAAATGAAATAATACTGAGTAAGCAGGCGATTTCACACTAAAAAAATATCACAGTTGACAGCTCTGGACTGAAAGGAAGGCGTGTAGAAAATTTCATCTCAATCGGATGGGCCGTTCGCGAGCGCACAAAGGACATACATAGATACAGACAGACAGACATACGATCCTTATTTATATATAAGATTTGGGGATAGAAACTAATCAGATTTATGTGTTATTTGTAGAATTTGGGGATAGAAACTAATCAGATTTTTGTTTATTTGTAGACTTGGGCTGGCTCTGTGGCGAAGGGGTTACGTAATCCCGCATACCGTTATTTAAAACAATAGTTGCTGGCAGTTTGGCAGCAGAGGACCTTGCGTTGGTTTTTTATGAAATGGTATAGGTGCCTATCATTCAGAAATTAATGACAAATTGCTGAACGTAAACTTGACAAGGATCACAAACAGTACTAATATGCTGGGATTGACTGTAAAGGATATGCAACTAACTTTTTGTAGACTTGGAGGTGGGAGCTGAATAAGATTCCTGGTGTTTATGACTGTCGAAGTGGCTGAAGTCTTGTGGAAAATGTCTTTAATGTGTTTTGCTGTATATGAGAGGACAAAATATTCATGTGATGGGTGGATTTTGATGATTAACAGTGTCCTGCTGTGCATGCTCTGTCAGTGGTGTTTCAACTCTTGTTCTGCTGCTTCTCTTTACCCCATAGACAGCTTGCCAACTCACACCACGCCATCCTATCTTTGGCCATCTCCTCTAGCTCTCTATTTAATCAACGTAATTTTTTTTTTTTTTGGCAATCAGTCACTTTGAACTCAAGCTTAGTTCATACATGTCACAATCCTTGCTAACAGATAGAAGTGGCTATCTAAGGAATGTTAGTTTGTTTATTATGCTGGACTAATTGTCAACAACTAAGAGTCACCAAGGAACACCAGTTTGCACACATAACAAAGTTTTAATTCTAAGCGAACTCGACGACAAAGCACTATTCCGGAACATTCAGAAACCAATCTACATATATCCTTTTTGCTCCTGCGGAATACAACACTGCCTTCTACAGAGCCTTTGATAAACTGTTACGCCGGGACTCTTCCCCATTGTCTGACCGTCACCATCTCAACTCCACTGCGTAGGTTCTTTGGGCCAAGTTTTCTCTTCAACTTGCCCTCTTCCCATCCCAAGAAGATCCTATCTTCATATTAGTTTGCTGCTGATCTATATTAACATGCAGGTGCAATACCATCCCACTGTCTTGGGACTAACTCGTTTGCTGAGGACTTTTGATTAACCTTCTTGACCTTTTCTTTAAGATTCTTAAACCCCACATCTGCCGTACTTTGGACTGTGCTCACGCACGTTAAAATAAATCTACTACTTCTAGTGCGCCGGATTGACTTTTGTGTGTGTGTTAGCTTTCTGTATTACCAGTATCCCTTGCCATCTGGCGAATCCATCCAACTTCAGAGGTACTTGTAATTTACGGCCCCAAGTCAAGAACAAGAAGTCATCACTTCAAATCCAACTGACCAGTGTAGGGGTTGAACCCGCTACCTAGGCATCAACACACTGGATGTTTAAGAACGGACGCTTTTATCCTTTCGGCCACGCTGACCTCCATCAATGTAAAATGATCTGAAAGGAATACCTTGTATGCGCTTGCCTGTATATCATTTCAAACCTCCATCTTCGTAAAATGATCTGAAATGAATACCTTGTATGCACTTGTCTGTATATCATTTCAAAATAAGCTTGTGTGTTCCTGTTTCAAGGGCTTTGAGTCACGCCTAGTTACGAACCTCACAAGTCTGTGTGTCAGACTTCAGCATGCATTTGTATCAGATTTACTTCCTCTAGACAGATTCCATCCAAAGTTCTATCCATAGCTGTGTTTCTATTTTTTCTAACAATTTTGCCAGGGCAGTATTCTTACAGCCTACTATTTACGATTTCAAACTGCCAGGGGATTTTTAACGTACACAAGGGACCGTCTGTTTTTCAATCTTATCTGAGAAAGCTAGGTATCTGATCTCACTCATTCATTCTTTCAGTAGCATGTCCTTTGCAGAACCTCGCTGCTATAAGAACCTTCCGGAAAACTTCTCGGTCGTAAGCAAGATGCCCCGCATCCGATACACCCATCTGGAGATTATCTGCCACATCCTGCACCCATCTTCTCTTTGGCCTTCATCTTCCTTGCTTCTCGGGCATATACACCTCCATTATTGTTCTCTCCAAACTTTCATGACGTTTCAAGTGACCAAAATATTTTAGTTTTCTTTGGTTTATTATCTTTAGCAGCCAACCTTCCTCATATTCAGATCTTGTTGTATGGATGAATTTGTTCTTTTCTGTATCTAAGACAATTCTTTGAACCCGTCTACAACTCACTACCCAAGAGATTATGGCGATGTGTGATATCATTAGATACCAATGGTTCTTGGAGAAATTTCCAAGCCCCATATGATGGAGATCGAACCCGGTGGCTGTAAGCCTCAGGCCGACACCATAACCTTTCAGCCACTGCTCCCCCTATTTCGAAATTCAATCAATCAATCATGTGCCATGCCGGAAAGCGTGGGCGGTCATGACTCTCTATTTCACTCGATCACCAGAGTCATTGATCAGCTGTGTTCATGTTTCGACCATGCCACGTGGCCAAGCCATCCAGGTATTTTCTTCTCGGTCTTCCCTTGGTCTCTTCCCTTCGATATTGCCAGTTGTCACCAAGTTCTCCAACCATTTCTTCTCATAACATGTCCAAAAAAATTTTGACTGTCTATGTTTAATTTCTTTAATCAATTTACGATTTTCATTTGTCTCCTGTAGTACTTGATCATTGGTTGTTCTGTCTGTACATGGTATTCTTTGCATTTTCCTCAGAAACCACATTTCTGCAGCCATCAGATGTTTTTCAACTTGACTACTCATTGTCCAAGTTTCACATCTATACAAAAGAACAGGCTCTATGTAGCCCCTCAACACTCTTTTCCTCGTTTCAATTGACATCTTTTTATTGGTCAGTATGTTTTTTTTATCTTGCTAAAGGCTACTTTCGCCAAGACGATTCTTGTTATAATCTCTTCAAGGCATCTCCCATCAGATGTTTTGACAGTTCCGAGATAATTGTACCGATTCACTTGTTGAAGAATATTCCCATTTACTTGTATATTACATTGTGGTATTTCGTTCTTCCTACTGACGACCATAATCTGTGTCTTTTTACAATTTAATTCTAACCCCAGTTGTTCAGTGAGTGCAACAACCACATCTACTAATTACATGGAGGAAACGGTGGACAGGAAGTATAGATGGGAACAAGTGTAGAAGAGGAAGACAACATGAACAGGGGGGTGGCAAGAGATCAACCGGAAGAAGCTGATATGAAGACACATTATAGAGACTGTTGGAGAATAACGACAGCTGGCATTCAATGAGAAGATGACACTTGATGATTTGTACTTGTCAGCTGACATACCCTACAGTCACCACAAAATCTTGTGGGTCTGGTTTTGCCTTCTTGTTTTGATTCCTAAAGAAATTGAATGGGTTGAACTGCAGTAAAATGACTAAGTAACTCAGCAAAAATCCATAGTGGAACTGGACAGCTTTACAAGAACACACGTCACTGCTGGCAACGCTGATCGTATTCCGGTACGAACCTTGGGCCTTGTTCATGTCCTCCCCATATTATTCATTAGCATAAAACACACATGTCCCCTAGCAGTAATCTGCCATAGGTATGTGAAGAAGTGTTAGGACCATCACAATTTGAAGGCCGGAAGTGCATGGCGAAATAAGTGGCCAGTCTTTTCCTCCCATAATGCACAACCAGAACTGTCATTGAGCCCATGATCGACCATGCTCCTGCCATTGTCAGTGTAATGTCCTAACCATCACACCAATGTGCGTGCTATGTTATTCATCTCTGTTTCTAATTCACTTCTCCGTATTTTTTTTAGGTTTTCCTCTATTTCATTTTTGCTGGTTGTAATACTACTAGGTTTTCTTAGTGTGTGTGTGTGCTAATAGTCCCAGCATCATTTCCCCACTTCTTGATTCACTGGGATTTGTTCAGATCTATCCATGAACTCAACATTGGTTATGCTGTCATACCTTTTCAATCCTATTCTGAACAGGCACAAATTCATGAATGTTTGGAGTTTCAAAAAACAATTACCACTCATAAAATTCTTCTTGCAACCACACTTAGTAGCTGTTTATTCTAATCCTATTTGGGAGACATCATAAAATCTTGACATTACAAACATGAGTTGTAGTTTTCTCCCTCAGCAGTAGTTTTGCAGAGAATGGAGGAAAAGCTTGGAGGCAACACAGATGCGATTCCTGAGGACAACTGTTGTGAATAACCAGACTGCTAAAGTTTCTATTAATAGTATTCAATCCTAGAAACAGTATTATGTGCCAAGACCTACCAAAATTTTGTACCCACACTTTATCTGTTTGTTTTCTTCTTCTTCTTCTGTTCATCCAGAATGTTTTTTTAGATGTAATTCGTTGTGCCTGTTTACAGCAGAGCTGCAATATTTGAACATTTCGGCCGACACATTCAGGCATTTGTTGGTCGGATTACCTTCCCGGGTTCTGTTTGTTTTATTTTAATATTTTCTAATTTCATATTTTTTCTTAGATCTGTTTGTGTTGTTCCTGATGAAGATCATTATGATTGAAGCATCAATTTGTTGTGTCATGGTATAACTTATGTTTTGGTTATTATCATTGACCCCCCCCCCCCCCCCAGTAATTTACATTTGCTGGATTTTAGTTCATTGTCAGGTATGTACACTGTGTCTGTGCTTATTATCTCTCACTTTTTTGCAGGAGTACCTAACTGTTTTTATTTTGCATTGGAAGAGGGATCTAGCAGAGAGATTCCAGAAATATCTGAGGACCATCACACTACAAGCCTGTTTCTAATCATTTTAATTCACCATGTTATTCATAAGTTTTATCAGACTGAAAATAGCGAGCCTTTTAATTTTGATTATGGGGTGTGACCATCCAGCAAGTATCAATGCTTTTGTGAATGCCACGGTTTAACTTAGATCCTTTTGTTACCATTGGCCATCCTCCCTTCTCTTGTCCATATAATAGTTAACCTTTAACTTCTTAATTGGTCTGACATTGCCCATGTACAGGGTGTATTTTTAATGACAATGGGCTTTTTGAAAATATTGCTGTTCCAATGTTTGTATTCACCGTATGTGGATTCATGCAACATATACTGCTATAATGTAACTTATTTTCAGTAAAGTTTTCACACTACAGCTCTATTCACAAATGGTGTTTGAAATATCCACCACGGTTTAGTTGGCAAGTATGGATACGTTTTTTTCATGTTGTCAAAGACTTTGTGCAGTTCAGGCTGTGTAATGTTATTAATGTTGTTGACGATTGAAACTTCAAGTTCTATTATTGTGTGGGGATTGTTTTTGTACTCTTTTCCTTTAAGTGCTGCCCAGAGGTAATAATCCAGGGTAGTAAGATCCCGAGAGCGTACATGCCAAATTCCACGAGAGATTATGCGATTTGCAAAAATGCCACCATTAAGAAACACATTTCCACCAAAAATACTCTTTTTTCAATGGTTAACACTATTGTGGCTGAGATCAATTACTAAAACATTTGCATGTAGCAGTGATATTCTAAACTAAGTTTAAATTTTGCTTGATCTATGACGCAGTAAACAGTGAATACAAAACTTGGAACGGCAATACTTTCAAAAAGTCCAGTCTTAATACACCCTGTATATTATACATTTTTGTACTCCCCAATACCACACTAAAATGTCTCCATATTATTGCCATCCATGGAAGTTATGCACCTGTTTTCACCTCTCCCCTTTGTAAACATTCCTATCAATAATCATGTTTTAATTTACATTTATTGTCTTTTAATGTCATAATTTACTTAAATTTTTGTATTATTCTTGACACAGTTATCAATTACCAAGATGTCAGACAATTATATTGTTTTATTCACACTTGTCTAAGTTTTATTATTTTCATCTGTTTTACGCACAATCGATTTAACTGGACTGAGGCCGTAGTCAGGTATGAACATATGTTTGTTTTTATTGTTTCTCTCTAGTATGTTTATTCGCATACTCCACTTTGCAGAGCACATAGTAATGATGATGAATTTTATGAGCCTGGGCAAACACCAGAGCCAATCCTGACTCCACTGGATTGAACACCCTATTAGTAAGAAAGTGTACAAACTACAATGAAGCTGTAAAGGTGACTTTTTGAGCCTTCTGATTCTGTGTGTAGCTAACCACTCACTCATACTTTGGATTATAACACAAATTTTACTGTGTGATTTAAACTAAAGTTGTAATCACAGAAATACTCTATTTGTAAATATAAAACAATAACATAAACATATTTGAATAATGAAGACAGAAACAATAATTGCACAATTTACTGCCAGGCATAGTTTGCTGTATTTCATCAAGCAATTAAATGTGTGCTATATTGTTTCTGTCTGTGTTATTAAGATTCACAACAAGAAAATGAATATAAAAAGATTACATTTTGTAGTTTTTGTAATACATGTATTACAAACAATGTATTTACATCTATAACAAGCGTATATAAAAATATATGCCATTTATTTCAAGCGAGAGCAAATGATCTACATCAGTTCAAAACATATTTTCTATAACAAATAAAATATATCATGTGTTTTAAATGTAGAGATGTGACTGAATATATTTGGGAGGTCAATTAAACAAACAGCAAAATATTTCAGAGACCTCATTGAAACAATTCCAGAAGAAACTGAAATCATTCCTGAGGGGAAACATCAGAAGGTGAGACTGTCCAGACCAGCATAGTGTGAAACAGTGTAGCTGACAGTGAACAGTGCTAGTAATGTAATAAGCCCTGTGGGAAGGGGGTTCAGCATTTATGCTCATGGATGCCAGCAGAGGGAAAGACTGGCTGCCAAAGCCTCTGTGCATTCAGGCCTACAAAATGTGATGGCCCTATCAAATCAGAGATTCTCCCAGGAGTGCTACCAGGTCAAAAAAGCATGCTATCATCGGATGTGTTGGCCTACGGGTTTCGGCCCAAGGGTGCATAACAGACACACCGCAATCACATCTGAAAAAACACTCACTAGTGAACGAAAAGAAGAAGAAGAAATCAGAGATTCATGGCAGGTTCCTGCATTGCAACGCTTTTAAAAAAAAAAAAAAATATTACAAGAAATGCCAAATTGCAGAAGCACTGCTGATAATGGAGCAATGATAGCATACAACTTTCTGGTCCACTATGAGACACAGTGTCTCACTGAATAGGTACCAGAAATTTCACCAGAAAAGTGATGACCATGTGATCGTTATGTGTTTTTCAGTAACCGAGACAAGATAGACACCACAACATTTGCCCAATATGCCATAACCATATGGATCCTGAGTGAAAATTAATTCAGATTTCTTTGGTTCTTGGAAATATAACAGCACAAAGAGGAGTTATTAAGTAATCAAACAGGGAAGACACATGACTTGGTCATGCCATAACACATGAAGGAGAGTACTAGAGAATAAAATTTTGGGGAATATGAGGAAGGAGTAGATCAACGACATTTATAAAAGATTCACAGATCTATCAATGCAGACATAGATTGAAGTAATAGATCAGCACAAGACGGACAACTATAGAATGATCAGGAAGGTTCACAAGTAAGCAGCTGATGATGATTTAGTTTCTAGAGATCTATTAATAGTAATACAGTAATTGAATTACTTACTATCTATTAGTAAAGCAGCAATTCAATTACTAACATAGAAAATATGTCGTAATTTGTTATATATATATATATATATATATATGTGTGTGTGCATTTAAAAAACAATTTACACTTCGCAAAAAGTCTTGTGTGCTGTTCTTGGAATTTCTACCTTGTGGCATGTTAGCCTCGTTGAAGGTAGAGTAAAAGTCTTGCAGGGATAAACTAGCAGGTTAAACAGGGAACAATTAATATAATATATGCAATCTTTCTCATCTTCCCTACCTACCCCACCTCTTTCCATCTCTCTCTCTCACTCTCCCTCCTTTCTTTGTTGTTTGTATACATGCTTGTTTTAAATCATCACCTTCCACTTTTGCAGTCAAGCATCGTGCGGAGGAACTGTTGACATTCCAGTATCAGATAGGTGGCACTGGCCAGTATCATTCTGTCTGACTGTTTTTATAATGTCTCCGATGCCATCAATCCTTTTCTGCTGCCATCTTGCTCTCGCGTTAGATCTTCTTGGGGGTAGCACCAGTGCTGATAACTGATGGTGTTGCATTTTAACAAGATGGGCTGAACCAGTTTTATTTTCAATATATGTTAAATGTTAACTTGACCCATTACATTTTTACAAACAGTAGGTATTGTTCATTACAGTAAATATGACAATTTATATTATTAAAGAAAACCATTCTAGAAGTACACAGTTGGGTCAGGTCTGTACACTTTACACACACAAACTATATTACATTACTGACATTGCTAACTGTAGAAAACAATAATAGCATTTGTTTACACAAGGAAGTGTAGCCCTCGTGTAGAAAGCATGTCACACTACAATTTTGTCCCCTTTGTGACAAAATGTCCCACTACAACATACGTAACAAAAATGTCAAAATACAAGACAGTCACCTATATAAGAAATGTCACATTACAACACTATCCCCTATATTTAAAATGTCACATTACAACTCTGTCAATGGTCCATTTCTGGAGTCCAACAGTGTGATGCAACTTTGTAACCTCAACAACCTATTTGCAGATAATAGGGTATGTATGTATTAATATATTTGCAATAGAAATGTGTATGTGCCTGCTGCGCAGACATTGCTCTGGATTTAAAAGATAATGGAATCGTTACGTCATAAAAATGGAACTAACTAAACTGCAAACTGTTCTATCTGTGATTTATATCTTTCAGGAAAATTTCTTAATAGATAAGACGGCTGACTGGTTAATCATATTTATGTCAAGATACGTCAAAAGATTGTGTGCATGCACACACCCACAATACAAATATTGCATGTAGTTTTTATCTCACTGCTGTTAAGAGATCAAAATTTTTAACATGTACAGAAATATAAATTATCAGTCATACATTAACAAGGTACAAGAGGAACAAGATCATATGAGATGAGATGAGACATTAACACAATTTATCCATTAACACTCTTTCAGCAATTCTCTTGCGCTTCCTATTAAGCTGCCTTCAACTAAGTCAACACACTAGTTAAACTTAATCTTCTATATAATGGTTGCTTGGCATAAACACTAATGAAGGCAAGCCTGACAACCAGTAATTAAAGTATCTGGACTAACAGTAACAAGAGTAGTTCAAACAGAAATAATGACACTAACAGACACACAGTAATGAAAGTATCCGGATCAACAGTAACAACACAAGTTCAACAGACACACAGTAATGAAAGTATCCGGATCAACAGTAACAACACAAGTTCAAACAGAAATAATGACAGCAGTAGACATACAGTAATAAAAGTTACATGATAAAGAGTAAGAAAAGTAACCTGGGAGTAACAGCATATACTTTAATGAAAACTATCATCACATTAACAAGGCAATCTGATAACCATACAAACTGCACAATTAACAGCAACGAAACTTCAGTATGGCACTGAAGGAAGCCTGGCAGTTTTGAAAATATTTTACTGTTGAAAATGTGGTATTTCAGAAAGAGAGTTATAAAGTTCATTTAAACCAACATAGACCGAGAGATAGATAAATAAGTGAAACAATCTATAAGCAGCAAAGCAGTCTGAAAACAATCACTTCCAGAGATGGTAAAACAATGCAGCAAACACAATCTGTTTGTAAAGTCCAGCCTCAACATTAAGCGAGATCTAGTTCCATACTGTCTCCCCACCTTCTACATGGATGCTTCTCTTGGCCTTGTACCTTGTATTTGCTAAGTGACATGCTTTTTCTGTGTGGCTCTGGATCCATTCATTCTACATGGTCACACTACCTTTTTCTGTTTGATTTTCTCATCACTGATAACAGATAACTGCTTATTGTTATTGCTGATCTCAATACTGCTAAAGTTGTCTACTCTTGACAGCCCAATGTCATTCTAAAGATGTATGTGCTTGGAAGTTTTTTCCATGGACTCACAGAGTAGGCTAGTAACTGTTGGTGACAGCTGTAGTAGGTTTTCCCTGGTGTTTTCAAGTACAGGACACTTGAAGAGAAGGTGGTTGATGCTATCATAAGGGTGTGAACAATGTCTGCACCTTGGTGCTTGTCAGGAATTAATATAGTTTAGGTTACTGATTCTAGCATACCCTATCTAAAACTTAAAAATTAACTTCTACAGCTGTTTATACACGTCTTAGTCCTAAATTTTTTAGTAAATGTGTATATAGAATTGATAATCATTTAATGTACTTATGTTCTAAATTAGGTACAAAAATAGTTACACAGCACCTTTTTCAAATAAAATAAACATTACATTGTCAGGAGAATCTGGTTCTGTAGATGAAATATTCTTGCTTCAATAAAAACATTGCACTTTTCATGCTAGCAGATAATTTTATTTATAAAATGTACATAACTTAAGAACTAAAGAATGTCAGTTATACATATTTGCTAAACACTCCTGAAAGACAAAAAGTCACAAATGAAACCTATTAGGAACTTTACATACCATACATAAAGCAAATGTGTTAGTTTGGATGCAATTGACTATACATTTGATACATTTTTAATAAAGAAAATAAGCCCTTCCAGCTGCATGGATACCAACGGCTGACTACAAACAGAAAAGAATAACACATGCGCTAAAGAGTTCAGAAAGACGCATTCTCTCTCTCTCTCGCGCTCGCACGCATGCACACACACATATGGCACAGTAGATCAGAGCTTACGGCATTCATCTCTGGCTCAAGTAGACCAGGGTTCTTCTCATGGTATTGATTGCTTTGATTTTCACCCAAAAAAAATTAAAATGTATGTGTATACACACACACCCACTTCCTCATACTATATATAAGCGTCCATAAATGATTTTGCTAATTTTTAGACAAACAAAATAAAAGAATTTCTATAGTTGTATAGATATTTCACTTCTACAGCACATCGGGACAATGTGCAAATTAGGTTTTTTATTTAAAAGTCAAATATACAAATGACAGTAGGAGATGTGATTGTCTTAGATACATTTTGACTCATTATACATCAAGACGTGAATTACTAAATGTGACTAGTATTCGATGTGTTCAGTTATCTTGCATCTAATTTCAGGTAGGGGACATGGGTTAGTATCATCATCAAAGTCCAGATCATCCAGCTGCTTTGTCTACAGTCAATTGGATTCCATTTCTGGTGGCACTGATTGTTGTCTTCATAATTCAGTCTATCGTCAGTAAGAATAATGTCTCACTCCTGTTCTTATTTTGAATTCCTTTGTTAGTTTTCCCTATAGAGTTGATGCACGACAAGGCAGACGTGGTTGTGGCCTTGTAGGAGCACGTGTACACCTCGGAGGAGCAAATGAATCATCATGGTCTGGCAAGAATGAGGCAGCTAGGAGTGACGAGGGGATCTGGCCGACGCTCAGCGCTCAGAGGAAAGGCGAGACAGACATATAATCATATTGCTACTGGTACTATTGGTGTTGGAACTCTTCGCTGGCTGCTGAGGATGGGGACGGAGTGCCTATGGGAATGCCCCGAATGCTGTAATGTCGGTTCCTAGATCAATCAATCCCAATAGAGTAGTACACTGTGCCTCATGTCTCTAAGTGATGCCTTTATTAAGTTAAAGCTTGTCCGTCCGTGCAATCCCAAAGTGCCTCATCTATTTCCAAAGAGATTACATTCCTTATGAATGCTGCCAAAGACATTTTCATAGCCCACAATTCTAATATCCTCACAGTTCAATTCAATGCTTTGCTCTACTATAGGGTGTATTTTTAATGACTAGGATTTTTTTGAAAATCTTGCCATTCCAAGTTTTTTATTACCCTCTGTGGAGTTCAGGCAACATAAGAGGTAAATACACAACTTGGAACGGCAATATTTTCAAATATCCCCCAGTCATTAACAATACACCCTATACTATGCATAAAGTAACTATCTGGTCAGTGCTGGATCCTGCTTAATATTTTTCCAGGAACTGACAGTATCATTATTTCTCTATAATTTTCACACACCTGTGGGTCACCTTTCTTTGGTAGCTTCACCGGGTATCCTCTCCATCTGCTTTAATCTACCAGATTCTGCTAAATAATTTATCCAGTAATTCACTGGAGGTATTTATATTAGTTTTAACAGCCTCTGCTGGAATACCTAGTCTGTACATGGTCGTTTGATCAGTGTGCGAGAGCACTTCACAAAGGTAAAACACAGACATCATAAAACAAACAAAAAACATAACACACACACAAATAAGACATCATAGAACAACTATGTTGACATAAAACTATTATAATATACCAAATGTGCAGTATTTGTTATTTTCTTTAGAACATCAGAGCATGTGCGTGAGAGCACATGTGCGTGCATGCATGTCTGCATATAAACACAGACATAAATATATGTACATTTCATTTCAAACCATTACTAAAATACAGATGTGGTAACACAATATGACTC
Organism: Cepaea nemoralis; assembly: GCA_014155875.1. NCBI lineage: Eukaryota > Metazoa > Mollusca > Gastropoda > Stylommatophora > Helicidae > Cepaea > Cepaea nemoralis. Next base: position 328,074 of record JACEFZ010009116.1, read on the forward strand.
AGGCAATCATAACCATAAATGAATAAACATGTGTATATTGTGGTCGCTGCCGCGGGGATAGGTAGTTGTGTTGCATAGAAAGACATATCCTGTATGTCACCTTAGTACTGTGTTGGTTTTACAGAAGAGCAAAGATGTCACCAAACTGAAGCAGTGGAATAGCTTACAAAATCAAAAATAGCTTATATATAAATGAGGACCTCGACTGAAAAAGGAGCTGATAAAGATGTCGTCACTGCTTCGTTGTATGTAGAGGAACTGAAATGTAAACTGGAGACGGGGTGGAAATTGATAAAGGAAGAAACATGCCTCCTACGACAAGAAACAAACTAAAGAAAAATTTCTGGAGGTAGGGTACAAAGCTTTAGTGTACAAAGCTTTAGTGTTACAACCCCAAAGGAGTAATAAGTTAGAAATTAGTTGGCAGGGACCTTTTAAAATTGTGGAGAAAGTATCCCACACCACCTTCAAGATTTCTATTAATGGAATATCCCAGGTGTTCCACGCGAACTTGATCAGAAAATATTCAGAGAAAACTCCGGACCCTCCAGTCCATTTCATGGCCTTAACGGTGGTAGGGGAAGCACGCATAAGAGAAGAACCCGGAGAGGAGGATCCACAACAACTTCAAACACAGGTCAGAGAAACCATCTTCAATCCTACTTAGGAGACGTCCAAGAGGAAGGAAAGGCAGCCGATTGTGAACTTGTATGCACCAGTGCCAGAGGCCCGAGCAGGCAAGATAATTATAGAAACACCTGACAGGAAACTCTAGTAGGGACATGGTCTGACCAAGACACAGTTTCCAAAGGAGACCTCCATGGAACCGGCAATATGGAAACAGATTGCTTATGAGATATCTTTAGAGGAGTTTCTGAATAGATTTACTTCTACAGAAGAAGAAGCCAAGGCTGCACCAGAAGACCCCAGCTGCTAGAATTAACACTAGCAAACAAGATGGTTTTCCAAATATTGAAAAAGTCTGATTCTCGTACCTTTTTTTTTTCAACGGGGGCATCTGTAGCAAAGGGGTTTTGGCAACCTCCCCGTTTTGCATGTAATTAAAATATCTATGTAGCTATACGCATATCGCATTTAATTGTTGTATGTATCTTAGCGGCATTTGGCTAGTGTGTTGCCAAAAGAAGCGGAGTTTGGCCCAGTTTAGCTCATTTCCAGCCAAAACTTTACTAGGGGGGTTTCTTTACTAGAGCGATTGGTGCCCCGAGGTTGTCGAGGGAAATCAGGCGTCTCGTGATTCCTAGGAAAGCGGATGTGAACACTGAGGATATATGGGCTGGACTTAGCAACCCAAGAGGATTACTAGTGATTTTGCCGGCAGAACTGGTCCAGGTGTACATGCCATAAGGGTCGGGTCGGATGCAGACTTGCTGAAGTTGCTAAGCGTAGAGCAGTTCAGGTGCACAAACCCCGAGGACTTAATTGGAAAGCTGCCTGCAGCATACAACTAGTTATCACAGTGGAGGACCACTGGCACTTGATACAGCTCTCAAGACTACATTGAACTCTGTCAAGAAATGAAAAACACCGAGATAACATCTTTCTTTCCCATCTGCAATGTCTCCACCTCATCGAGGTAGAGGGGTTTGAGTGTTCCAAAGACCCCAAGAGATATGCCGACGGTAGCACAACTACTGGTAGGGTCACCCATGTCGGACAGGTCAAGGGACAAGAACCAGATGAAGAGAGACACACACCTGCTGCATTTTAGGTAGACTGGGGCTAGTGAAAGCACACTCGAAAAATGCTTGTCAAAATCGGATGTACTGAGCCACAGGCTTGACAAAACAGTGCAACATAACTTAATCAATCCATGATGCCACAAATTAAAATTAATCAGTATGGTGCAAATCCTGTGAAGTCCCATCAAGCGGTGATAGTCCCAGGCCCCCTGCCTCGAAGAGTTCTACTGGTGGTCACCTTCCCCTGTGCTGTGGAGTCAAAGAACAGAGGAGTAGGGTAAGAACTACTGACCAAACACCCCGGACACTCAACATACTACAGTGGAATGCCAATGGAGTTTTTAACAAGAAAGTCCCCCTAATAAATCGGTAGTAAGAAACGAGCATTCCTATAACCAGAACAGATACTTATGTTGGCAGCAACAAAAGTCAATGCGGAGTTAATACAAGGACGCTGACTTTGGAAACATATTTTCAAACTTCCAAAATTCAAATACCTAGACGGCATAGTGAACTGTTGTTCACCTACAACAGAAATTAGAGGCAGGTTTTCCCAGTTAGAAAATGCGAACTGCGGCGAAGATATTGTTTCAATTTGTCACTAAAAAAAGAGGAATACAGGATGTTTCAAGTTTATATGAGGTATATCCACCCATTGGCCTAGGTTCTCTCGTGAGAACATGGACTTGCGAGTTTAATACGTGAACACCCTGGGAAGTTGAATCATCTCAACTCTGAAACAAAGTGTGTATGCAAATCTGCCAAAGTGACGCTCGGAACGATTGTTGCCCCAAGGGTGTCTCTGGAAATAATGCGTCACGCGATTCCTAAGCAAGCAGGCATGAAAATTGAGGATATATGGGCTGGACTTAGGAGAATTAATTACTAGTGAGTTTGCCAGCAGAACTGGTCCAGGTGTACATGCCATAAGGATCGGGTCTGGTGCAGACTTGCTGAAATTTCTAAGCGTAGAGCAGTTCAGGCACACAAACCCAGAGAACTGAATTAGAAAGCTGCCTGCAGCATACAACAATTTATCACAACGGAGAACCACTGGCAACCCACAGTTAATGGCGAGAGGCAAACAAACCTGAAGAGAGCCGTGTGGAAAACGCAACTATGGTTAGCAAAGGAACCCACGGAAGACAAGCGGGACACTGTCTAAAGTAGAAGCTTGGACAATCACACTAAACGGATGTGGTGCAGAAGGCAAAAGATCTGTATGCAAAATATACCACGACAAACGCTAGACAACGGAGATAACGTAAGTTTGCATAAGTTTAACTAAGTACTTTCCTAACACCGTGTATAGGCAGAGGTTACAAGAGATCACAAACAGTTAATAAATGCTGGTGGGGACTGTGATGTCCTGTAAAAAAGAGACACACTTAACTAACCAGCTATGTACTATCGAAGTAGGGGATAGAGAAACCAAATATCTAACTAAGCAATTAGGTGCACTGGTAATAATATAAACAAGTCATGGACCAAATGCCAGAACATTACGGAGCAGAGCGATGGATGAGATAAACAAACTAGGAAGGAAACAACACACACCAGAAGTGTCTGTCTGCTAGGTCACCGAGAGAGGCCCAATAATAAATTATTCTGGGACACAATAGCAAGGAATGCGGTATACTGTCTGCTCAGCGGAAAAGGTTATCTTAGGCCAGTTTAACGAGTGAGAGTGACCTAGTTACCGGGTAGGTAACGCGGGTGACGAACTTGCCTTTCGTAATAATATTCACGGGTTCAAATCTCCACGGAAACTAGGAATAACGGTTTCAGCGAATTTCCAGCTTGATATAACATGTTGGGAAGTAAGGGCTACTAGTGTGAAGTCAATTGTACCATAATTTAGACCTTAACCAGTAGGTAGAAATAAAGGGTTTGAACCAGTCATGGCAGGTCCAACAGACGCTTTATATGGGATTGTAGAACAGAGGTAAGGGGAAAGAACACTGAATACTTAGCCAGTCCAAGCCTCTAGATGTACAGTCTGGATGACAAGGGATACTAATTTAGACGTTGAAGAGTCCCAAGCTACAGTAATCGTGCTATATGGTGTGCAATGACAGACCGACCGACCGAACGTATCGGTAGTTGTATGATGATAATGATGGTGATGATAACGCTGGTGATACATAATGATGATGATGATGATACATATTGATGATGATAATGTGGATGATGCATGATGATGATGATACTTGATGATGATAATGATGATGATGATACATGTTGATAATGATGATGATAATAATGATACAAGATTGTGATGATACATGGTTATGGCGATGACAGGTTTCACAGGTATAATTAGGGACGTCACTTGGTGCTAGGGACTTTCCGCGCATGAATATACCAATGTTTGCTTTTATGTAATAATGTTTGCGGGGCAGCGATAGTCAGAAATGTTATTACACATATTTATCAGGAAGGAATAATTGCCTTCCTGGAAAATCAGTGGGCGGCCATTATACAGTGGTGGCTGATTGTACTTCCTTTCCATTTGATTGTACCTTATACTCTTTAATAGTCGGTTAATCCTTACAGTAGTAGGTGAACCCCAGATCAGACTTTTTCTGTCACTCAAATAGAGAAGAGTTTGGTAATTCACAGCTGTCTGATAGATTTGGGCTTAGAAAACCAACATTTGTTCATCTTACATGTTGAAGGTTCAAGCCAAAGGAGACATCAGATCTGCTCTGTCACAGTAAGTTGTGCCTTGTGATCACCTGTAGCCTGACTACGGAAGTCATGGCAGTAAGTAACACAATAACATGGCTTGATGCCATGAAGATGGCGCCATGAAGATGGCAAGAACAAGTTCTATGAGGACCTGCACAATGTATTAACATCTATTCCCAAAGGAGATAAACTTATACTCCTTGTTGACTTCAATGCCAGAGTAGGCACGGATACCACCTCTTGGAGTGGCATTATTGGAAAGCACAGACATGTGCCGAAAACGATCATCTGATTACCAACAAAATTTTCCGTCTTCCCATGCGAAATAGGACATCGTGGATGCACCCTCGCTCGAAACGCTGGCACCTCATTGACTATGTCATCGCCAGTAGGAGTGACAGACAAGACGTTCGGGTGACAAAATCCATGTGTGGTACCGAATGTTGGACAGACCATCGCCTCATTATCTCGAAAATAAACATACACATCAAACCACCACGGTGTCCTCAATGGGTAACAATGAAAAAAAAAACTAAATGTCACCCGCCTAAACAGCAAAAAAATGCAGCTGTCGTTTGAAAATATGCTGGAAGACCGCCTCAAGCCCAATGCTGCAGCTAAACAGGATGCGGAAACAGAGTGGAGAGCCCTAAAGGACATAATTTACAACACTGCTATGGAAATACTGGGTCCAGCCCCCCAAAAGCATAAAGACTGGTCTGATGAAAATTCCGAAGACATCAGCCAATTGCTGGCTGAGAAACATCTCCTCAAGGCACATTTGAATGACCCAAAGTCAACATAAAAAAAAGATGCCTTCAATAACATTCGGGGAGTAGTGCAGCAGAAACTTTGACACATGCAGGACTCCTGGCTGAGCAACAAAACTGATGAAATTCAAGGCTTTGCTGACAGACATGATATGCTTTGCTACTGCTTTTTGCTTGCGTTCGCTGGCTGTGAACTCCAGTGTGAAGTCCTGTATGTCAGATGGTGACATCCTGTTGTCCAACATCAGTGTGATGTCATACCGGACTGATGTTTGCGTGAGTATCCGTTGTCCCATGTCTGGCTTATTGGTGAGCAGACTGGTGGTTCCTCGCCGTGTAGGCAGATACTCTCCGACTTCGGAGGAATCTGTGATGCTACTGATGTTAGCCAGGACCCCGAAGGGACCTGTTGCCTAGGACGTGCGACTAAGATGTGTCAGTAGGTCTTGGTAAAGTATAGAACCTAGCGTTGATGCCTTGGAAACACCTGTGCGTCCCAGACATGATATGAAAAACTTCTACGAGTCACAAGCCTACATCACCAGGCATAGTTCCCTTCCTTAGTGCAGATGAGGTAACATTGGTCACCAATAAGAAAGAAATCCTTCAACACTGGGCAGAGCATTTCAGCAACATCTTAAATGCAACTTCCTTCTTCGATGATGAAACCATTTACCGTCTTCCTCAAGTTCCCACTAATGCTACACTTGATGACCTGCCAACCATAGTGGAAGTAAAAAAAGCCATCCAGCAACTTTCTAGTGGTAAGGCGCCTGGTCCTGACTAAACCCCAGCAGAGATATACAAGGCAGGGGGCCGGTCCTAATAGAGCAGCTTCACCATGTCTTTACAAACATATGGGTGAACTAGATCATGCCACAAAATTTCAAGGACGTATCAATAGTTCACCTTTACAAACATAAATGAAACCGCCAATCCTGTGACAACCACTGAGGCACCTCCTTGCTCTCAGTTGCAGGGAAGCAGGTTCGCATGGCCAAATGGATAAGAATGTGTGTTCTTAAACATCCGGTGTACTGATGCTGAGGTAAGTGGTTCAACCCCTACACCGGACAGCTGGACTAACATGCTGACCTGTCATCCTTGACTTGGGGACGTTAATTACAAGTACCTCTGAACCATACTATCAGTCATAACATGTGACCCATAAACCTAAATGAGTTGCCTGTGAATTTCTGCAGCACTTGCTTTTTGCTAGCAAAAAAACGGATCACAGCACGAACCTCGCAGCTGGCGGGAGTATTTATTTTTGCACTCATTATAAACCACTCACACGCAGCATCAAACAAGATTTTAACAATGAAAAAAATAGCACACAGCTAGCTATTGAACCACATAAACGTACTGCATATGCACATTTCCTTTTTCTATCGGTGTTTGACGGTGTTGTCAAAACAGGACTTACTTAAAAAACGAGCCTCGTATTTCTCAACAAAAAAACCACACAAACGAGTGCAGTGTCTAAAGTATCGACCATGTTTCTTTCACAGTTTGAAATAAGTTAGCACAAGTCATTCTTATTTTCGAGAAAGTTTAGTCAGTTTCACAGATCTAATTTGCAAGAAAACAATGGCATCTAGAAGGGTAACATCCAGCACTTAAAATTCACCATGGGAGGGATGAGATCAACATTTATAGTAGAGATGGAGAAGATAGGGAGGGCACAAGCACTGAGAGAGCACAGAGATGTGAAAATGCTAATATAGCAGAAAAGTTCCTCAGCATTTCAGGCTGACCCTATAAAGAACAGATTTGAAAACCTGACTATGGGGCATTTGAAAAGAAGGTTTCATCCACCAGGCCAAATGACTCTGCAGACAAGGCACAGATCTGCCTGCAGTTGATATCCCCTCTGAAAACTACCCCAGAATAAACTTCACAGAGAATAATAAACTATCACTACAAATCCAGACAAAAATTAGAGGAATTTTTGAACAAGTTAGAACAGAACAGTGTACAGCACAGAACAGCCACTCAGTTTCCTTGGTAAAGTATACCCATAGGAGCTCTGGATCCGAGTCTACACAGATGAGTCAATACAAAAAGCTGTTCAAAATTGGAGTGTAAATAAAATACCAAAATCCCAGGCAATCATGATAGCAACCAAGAAATTACTTAAAATGACCATGGTACACAAAATGTGGTGCTATTGACGGATGCAAAATCTGTACTCGAGGCGCTCTAGTCTGGTGTATGGTGTTTGTGATACACGATAATCTCATAGTTTAATCATGAAAAGGGTTAGTTAGCATCACAAATTCCTCTGGATAAACATTGTTCAGCTTTACATTATGAATTAATATTTATAGGAAAATACAAAAATATATAATATACTCACTTGAAAATTACACATTATACCCTTTTTATGAAAAAATAATTATTCATTGCTACTAAAATATTTATAAAGATCTTATTAGTTACATTTTATTCAACATTCAACATAAACAAGCCAGGTGGTGCAGAAAGATGGTTCATCTAGTTGCAAATATTGTTGCCATAGCTCCAAGTCCAAGAGTTGTCATCAAGCCATATTTCCACAATTTTGTCTCAAATTCCATCAGGTCGGGAAAAGACTCCACGAATGCATCCTGGAATAATACAATTACAGCAATTATCATTTTGAAAATTGTAAACCATAATGGAAATTTGAACCAAATGAGTATTAGATGATTTCAATATAAAAAAGATTAAAATATAAGCCTGTTTACCTCAACTCTGGTTATCTTCTGAAAGAAGGATTTTCTTTTTCTTAAGTTGAAATCTCTTTGCCACTAATGATGTAGCTAAAACCAAAGGTGTGTTGAGATCTTTGTTTGCAATGGATTTTATTTTAGACTACTGATAAATATCCCATATTAAACAAAGAAGCCTTAAACAGGTTGCATAATTTGCCTGGCATGTTTCACTGCACCTCGTCAAGTGCATACTGCAGTACTATATATCATATAAAGTGAAATTTTGAATATGGATCATTAGTTATCCCCAAGGTAATCGCAAAATAGATAGCTATTGTTCTCTCAACACTTTTACAAATTTTTGTTTTAGAGTCAATGCGGCAAAGGCATTTTGTATATTGTATTCAATTAACCATAAAAGATTATTTACTTATGCTGAGGTTTCAGCCATTTGTTTAAAACCAGTGTTGTATAAACAGAAAGACTACTGTGAATCTGTGATTACTGTGGTGATAACTAATGATCCACATTAAAACAGTATCAGTGAATATGGGTGTTATGTATTTCAGCGAAAATATGGTTCATCTATTCACTTCACATGAATTATAACTCTACAATTTGCACTTGACGAGATGCAGTGAAATATGCCAGGCAAATTATGTAACCTCTTGTTTATGACCTCCTTGTTTAAATTCACAAAAGAAATACATTGTTTTGAATATTCTATTTTGGAAAAAGACAAGTTCAATAAAATACTCATGAGTTCAGCATACTGTAAGCTGTGGAGACTTAAGGCGATGTGCGGCAGTAAAAACATCGATTTTTGGTCAACTTGGCTATTTTTGGAATAGTTCATTTTTAGACACATTATCATGTCCTCTATCAGATTCTGTACTTGTTTTTGTTTCAAAACTGTTATTTTATGCAATATTCATAATTTACTGAACCCATCCTCTGTGTCAAATCGTATAATTATTGAAAATTGTTGCGAAATTGACGGTTTTCAAATCCTAGCAACGATATCTCAGGAAAACACGACACGCGCGTGTAAGGTATCCCTGGAAAGGTCGTGAACTTCCGTAACTGTTCGTAAAACTACGAGTTCGTCTAATCGGAAGCTCTTCTGTGTACATCGGGTTTATTCGTGTCTATCATCTTCCGGAAACTTCCATATATGGAACATCGTAAGCAATCCGCGTTCGCCGATGGCTGAAATTGATCACGTGGGTTTCCAAAATGGCGGCTTTGTGTTGTTTACACCTGGCGACGTGCTGAAAGTTCATTGTTGACGACAGACTGACACGCATTGAAATATGCCTCGTTCTAAGAAATTTAACATAAAGTCATCTACTCAACGTAAGTAATCTCTCAGACTACACCTCGCAAATGCTCGTAAGCAGCGAAAAGCCTATCAGAACGTCGTAAACGATACAGACAATTCTGAAACTACTGAAAGCGACCCAGCTAAAGTGCGCACATGCCACTTCCAAATCCAAGTGTTTTGACAGTGAATCTGAATGAATCAGTGCTATCGTGTTCTTCTCAATGTTGTGGAAGTGATTCTTTTATTACCCGAAGCCAATTTAAAAGAGATACGTATAAATACACAACATCCACTAGCAGCAAGTATGATTCTGGTGACGACAATGGATATCAAAAACGGGAACACAGAGCAATAGTTGATTGTTCAGAAATTGAGGCAATAATCAAATTGTTATGTTGTCCAGTTTGTAAAAATGATAGTCTTATTTTGAAAACTGACAGCAAGAAAACCAAGGGATTAGCTATGTATGCAGAGGTTTACAGCTCTTGTTGTGAAGAAGTGATGTGTGGAAGATACCTATCTGCAAGAAATAATGATGGGGATAGATCTTTTGCTGTCAACAGCCAGTCAGTATATTTAGCATTAGTCTGTGGGATGGGTGCAACGACATTCAACAATTTTTGTGAAAACATGAACCTGCAAGGTCTTCATCACAAAACATTTCACAGCAAAGCGAATAAACTATATTCAAAGATAGAAGATCTGGAGGACACTGTTTTTTCTCAAACCGTAAAGTATGTTCGACAGGCTCATGCACAACAGTCAGGCATAACTCTACATGACAATGATGTGCTAGATATTAGTGTCAGCTTTGATGGCACTTGGCTGACTAGAGGCCACACATCCCACATTGGAGTTGGCTGTGCAGTGGATGTTCTTACAGGACTTTGCATAGATGCCCATGTTATGTCCACATATTGCCAGGTGTGTGAAACCACTGGTAAGACACTTTCCAGGGACAAACCAGATGAATTTGCAGCATGGAAGGCAGAACATCTTCTAAACTGTGACAACAATTTCACAGGATCTGCTGGAATGATGGAGGTGAAGGCTGCAAGGGTGCTGTGGCGACGGTCTGTGGCCCGTCATAAACTTCGCTACACGTCAATACTTTCTGATGGTGACACCAAAACATTTGCGGAACTTACCAAGATCAACCCATATGGGGATGACATTCAGATAGACAAAGAGGAGTGTATCAACCATGTCAGTAAACGCCTTGGAACAGCACTGCGCAAACTAAACTAAACTACTTAGTAGATGTGTGTCAGGACAAACTCAGAATTCAAATGAGTGTTTACACAGCTTGATATGGGCTCGATGCACTAAAGACAACTTTGCCTCTCGCAAGCGCGTTCAGTTTGCAGTTGTAACTGCAGCAAGAGAGTTCAACTTTGGAGCTGCTGCTGCCCAAGACACTGCCCAGTTTTATGGACTTTCTACAGGCCTGCATATGCAGAGACTAGGAACATTTAGGATGCAGAAGCAAGTAAGAAATAGTCTGAAGTACAAGAAGGACAAACAAACTAAAAGACGCGACACTGTACGAGCGGCCAAACTGAAGAGACAAGGTGAGCTGCATGCTCTGGAGGGAGGTCCTGCATATTCAACAGGACAATTTTAACACTCAAGATACAGTTTTACACTTTTTTTCTCTGTAAAAGAGTGCATTAGTAATAAAAAACAAAACAATAATTAGTTTTTCCCCGTTTTCTCATTTCGCCAGTTTTTTATACATAAGTACAATTGTTTTAAAAACTATTCATTAGATTTCACTCAAACTTTGCAGAGATATTCTTTATTATATCGCTTACATTGTGAGTAGATTATTCTTCAAAATTACATTTTAGTTTTTGTGCTACACTAAAAAAAAAAAAAAATGTCATGAAAAATGTCATTACCATTTTCACATTTTGAAAAAAAAAACTGCTAAGAGATATCATTAAAATTTTCTACTAAACTTGTAAAGGGTCTATTTACTTACACATAAAACAAAGAATTTAGCCTGTACATTAAAAAATAAATGTTTTAGAGGTACATTAAGAAATTCAAGATGGCCGCTGTTTATCTTGGTTTCCATAGCAACCGTTAAGTGCAAAGTCAATTTGACAATATTTTATCGATCAGCAGTCTTTAATATCAAACCCTATCCCATAAATGAACATAGAAATTAAGTATTATGGAATTAAATTTTTTAAGGTTAGCATTGCCTTAAAATCAGTACTCAGAAAATGTATACACCATCTTTTAATGAAGCCACAAAGCAAGAAAAACAGCCATGAACATCAAGCTGAAAGAGGAAAACATTAAAAGAGTACTCATAGTATACCTAGGAGCAAAAAAGGACAGCCAGTTGAAACTAGATGTACCTATAAAGAATTTCAAGCCGGTTTACTTGTACCATTTGGGGTTGAAATCAACACACAATGCCATTTATGTCTCAGCTATATTATGTCAGTGATGGATCACCCCACTCAGACCAAGGTAAACACTAGCACCATCTCATCTCTGTAAAGTAAATAAAGGACTTTTACACTCCTTGAGGTTTATTGCACATTTGCTGCTAGCCCCATATCTTTACAGACGAATTGGTTTTCCAGGAGTGATGTGGTCAATATCATTGCCGGTCAGATTTACTTCCCAAGACATTTTCTGTTACCCATTTTAGACTGGTTTGACCTAGAAGTATAGATCAATGTAAAGAATCTGCCTTGAAGCACATTCAAACACACGACCATTGGATCAGATGGCAAGCATGCTAGCCACTGTGCAACTGAATCTTGTCCCCATTTCATCTCTGGAATGTACATAAAACTAACTCTCATACTTAGTTGTAGAAGAAGAGAGACTGAGACCTTGCACTGAAATAGCTACTAAACATCATTGAAAGAGAGCACTGACCGAGCTGTAGGCAGATACAGTCAAGAAAAATACATTGTAAACTAGGGGTGTACCGGATTCCGGCTCCGGCAAATCCGGAATCCGGCCATTTTTACAAATCCGGCTTCGGCTCCGGCTCAGTTTTGCCGGATTTAGGCCGGATTTGTGTTGCCTAGTCACGTGAATTTTCTGTACATGTTTCATGAGGCCACGTCGAATTTTAGGCAATAGCACAGTAGCACTTCCGGTTTACTATTTCTCGCTGATGTAAATAAGAATTTTAAGAAAAAAACACTCATTTTGAATTTTAATGGTACATTACTTCATGAGTTTGTGGGACTTGAATATTTATTTTCGTAAATTTCTTTGGTCTTGCCCATAAAATAAAATGGCATCAAAATCTAAGTCATACAGCGCCGTTTGGGATTACTTCAAGGTTAAAGACGATGATTCAGCGAAGGTAATATGTAAGTTGTGTGACAAACAGTTATCGCGTGGACGATCAGATCGCCACAAAGACTTCTCAACATCATCAATGCAGACCCATTTGCGATCGATGCACAAGAAAAGCTATGACGAAATGATGGAAAAGAAAGCATCACTGAAGGCCAGTGTATTGGCGACCACATCTATGATGAATCTGGGACCGTGTTTGCACAAAGCAAGCAGCAGTACCCAGCAGTCAATTGTGCAGGCATGGGACCGGGCCAAAATTTGGGACATCAACAGTCCCAATGCTAAACGCATTCATGCTGCCATAGCCCGAATGATAGCCATAGATATGGAGCCTTTTCAAGTAGTGGAACGACCAGGTTTCAGAGAGTTGATGCATACAATGGAAAAAAGGTATGAATTGCCTTCAAGAAAGTACTTTGCTGAACATATCATTCCTGACATGCGTAAACGTCTGAAGGTAAAAATTGCAGCAATGATATCTGACACTGATTACATATCATTCACAACAGATACGTGGACAGCTGAACACACCACTCAGTCATTTATGGGCCTCACTGGCCATTGGTTAACAGACTCCTTCGTTCTCCGCAGTGTAGTCTTCCATTGTACTGCATGTGATGAACATCACACGGCCACAAACTTGCCTGCACATTTTGAAATGATGCTGGATGAGTGGTCAATTGCACGTGAGAAGTGCCATGTTGTTGTGAGAGACAATGCATTCAACATTGCCAAATGCTTTCGTGATGGCAGCTATTCAAGTGTTGGATGTTTTGCACACACACTGCAGCTGTGTGTGCGTGATGGTCTTTTGAGTCAAAAGTATGTTGCTGGCATCATCAGTACTGGAAGAAAATTGGTAGGACATTTCAAACACTCTTCTTCAGCAACCAGTCGTTTGCATGAACTTCAAAATGAATTAAACCTACCACAACATCAGCTTATCCAGGACGTGACAACACGATGGAACTCAACGTTCTATATGTTACGACGTCTGTTAGAACAACGGCGCAGCATCAGCCTGTACTGTGTTGAAAATTTTGAAATTGATTCGGTAACTGGGCTAACGGCACAACAGTGGGCAGTCACGGAGAATGTGGTAGCTACTTTGGCACCATTTGAAGAAATCACACGTGAAATAAGTGCAGCTCAGGCATCAATATCAGTTGTGATCCCATTAGTGAAAACACTCATGGCTTTCCTCCAGAAAGAAGGTAGTGATGCTGGGATCAAAACTATGAAAGCAGCCCTGCTTGAAGCTGTTAGCAGCAGATTTGCGGACATTGAATCCAACAGTATTTACACCTGTGCCACACTATTGGATCCTCGATTCAAGCTGTGCTTCTTCTCCGAACGTGGTAGAAGTGATGCACGAGCCCATCTGCTGTTAGCAGCTAACTCCAATATTGATTCAGCAAACACAGTCAGTCCACAGGATCCATCAGCTACTATTAGTAGTAGTAGTACTGGTGTTTTGACTTCTGTGAGCACTGCCACACAGTACGAGTCCAGCCTATGGAGCTGTTTTGACACAATTGTCGAGGAAAATCCCACCGCAGATCGTTCTGCAAGTGCCGAAGGTAACAGCATTAACACTGAGGTGACAAAGTACCTGTCAGAGCCACTTCAAACTCGACAGTCAGATCCAGTTTCATGGTGGCATGCCAATAAGCAAAGATTTCCAAGCATGGCTAGACTGGCGCAGGTATTTCTTGCACCACCACCTACAAGTGTGCCATCGGAAAGGCTGTTCAGTACTGCAGGAGACATTATCACTGACCACCGTAGCCTTTTACCAGAAAATGCGGAGACGATTTTCCTGAAATACAACTCGTCTCTTCTTGACTCTGAGAGTTCAACTTCACAGCCATATTGAAGACTGACTGAAATAGTGAAATTACTAAATGAATGTATTTCAATAAATTCAATCTGTTCAGTGTACTGTTGTTGTGAGTTGTAACTGAGCTGATAATTTGCCAACTGAAAACAATGTGAAAACTAAAAACTGAAACTGAAAACTAACAATTAAAATTACTAAATTAGCATTATGTGCTTATGTATTATGTTTCATCTTGAACTTATGGAACTTAATATTACTTAATTACTTATTCTACTGTGAATGTAATTATTTTACATTTAAATGATTTAATATGAGTAACACCATTTTACAATAAAAACCAAAACACTGATCCCCCAACCAAATTGTGTGTATGGTTAAATTTTTTTTGTAAACCCGGGGCGGGGCCCTTTTCCCCAAACCCTTTGGGGAACAAAATTTTGAATCTTTTGGAACCCATTGGGGAAACAAAGTAAGATTAAAAGAAAAAGTAAAAAAAGAAAATTTGAATTTTTTTTAACGCTAAAACCCCTTTCTGGGAATAACTTTCAATGGCTGGGGGGAAAAGAAAAATAAAAAAAAATAGGGGGGAAAAAAAGGGTTAAAATCAGGAAAAAAATTGGGGCCGAAAAAACCCCAAAAGGTAAAAAAAGAAAAAAGGGGGTGGAGAATAATTTAAAACATACAGACCTAAAGGGCCCTTAAAAACAAGACTGGGAAAAAAGGCCACAAGAAACGAAAACAGATTGATTTCAAGGGGAAAAGAACCCAACCGGGAATTTTGAAAAGAAAAAGGAAGATATTACATTTCAGCTTGAATGTGATTGCAGTGAGGGTAACCCAATGGGGTTTTAATGTTTTAAAAAAAAAAAAAAAAAAAAAAAAAAAAAAAAAAAAAAAAAAAAAAAAAAAAAAAAAAAAAAAAAAAAAAAAAAAAAAAAAAAAAAAAAAAAAACTGTCCAAAAAACCCTTTAAACTTTAACCCTTTTTCAGTACCTTACAGTTGTGTTTTTAGTGGGGGGTGTTTTTGTTTTTTTGTGTGTGTTGGGGGGGGGGGGGGGGGTGTCTTGAGCCTGAGGAATTAAGGCCGCCTGACTAGTGCAGTCACCATGAACTGTGCAGGTTAGGATTTTCTTTTTGCCCCCGACAGAAAATAATCCACACCTTAACTAGGATTCGAACCCAGGTCTCCCGAAGGAGAACCTGGCATTCTTAGCCACTCGGCCAGCCGCTCCTCACCATGATTAACTAACTCTATGAAACAGCGGTGCCTTCCTCTTTGAGTGGCCTGCACTTGCAAACACCTGGGAACAGCTACTACAGCAATTTCTATCTGACTCTATGGCTATATGAAACAGATACAGGGACTGACAAGGGTGTAATTTCTATGCATATTCAATAGTTGTGGGTTCAGATGGATGCCAGATCTGGCTCATGATGAAACTTCTTACATGTATATAGTTGGCAATGTATCAAAGTACACTTGTTTCTTCAGTGAAGACCTGTTGTCTTTTGGAAGTGACAGGTTCGAATCTCAGTGTGCCTACTACAAATAACTTACATTTTGTCATGTGTGTCTTTTGATTTCTACTTTTTTCCTTTACTTCTGAGTGTCAAACAATACCTGTTAATTTGTTTCTCATATTTCAGAGGCCTGAGAGTTGCCCAGAAATTGATACTTATGTGTATTATTATAACAAAGGGGAGCCATGGTAGCGTAGCAGCTAGATGCAGGCCTGCTGTACCAGTGGTCTTAGGTTTGATCCGTATTGGGGCGATTACAAATTTTTAAAATCTGACCTGAGCTCCCAGGTCATGCCAGCCTAAAATGTACCTGTAAATGTCTGGGAAAGTCAAGACAGTCGGCGTGATACTGAGTACACCATCCACTATTTGTACTATAGAATCATGGGTCTAGCCCCAGTAAGATCAATGTGCCTTAGACACTGTGAGAGATCTATATTATCTTATTATAACTAAAGGCGGCAGTGAGTTAATGGTTCCCTAGATATTCAGTTTTTCATTGTATTGTCTATTCTATATCATTCAGTGCTGTTTGTTGTTCTTTTATTCGCTTGAAATTTGTCTACATCTGCAATGTCTCTTGTATGAAGATCCTTGTCTTGTTTAGTTCACTCAGTGGTCCACAGTTATTTTCCACTTGTTTTTCTAGACCAGAAGGTTTGCCTAGATATGTCATAAGGAGTATGTTATCTGCTGTCTGCAGCGCCAATCCATATGTGCATGGTGCTGATTCACAAATCTTGAATTTTGTAAACAGCTGTTTATTCTACGAATGAATATTAAATGGCTTTAAAAGTTACTTCCCTGTTGTTACCAGCTTATAATTTAT
The DNA here is from genome assembly GCA_014155875.1 of Cepaea nemoralis. Classification (NCBI taxonomy): domain Eukaryota; kingdom Metazoa; phylum Mollusca; class Gastropoda; order Stylommatophora; family Helicidae; genus Cepaea; species Cepaea nemoralis. Next base: position 344,784 of record JACEFZ010009116.1, read on the forward strand.
TCATACTTGCATGTAGTCGCCGTGATGATGATCCAAATTATTAAGCTATTAAGCGTTCACTAAAAACAAGTTCCCACAACTTGACCTTTGTACCTTTTAAGCGCACCATGAAAGAAATGACGAAGCATGGGGGATTATCCCTAACTTTTCTATTCAACTATTTTACGTCTGCTGTTAGTCCCGCAATTTCCAAGTGTGTGATGTGATAACGCCACCACAGTTTGTAGTCTTGAATGCATGAAGGAACGGGTGGCCAATCTTCAAACCTACATCTGACTATGCTCACAAAAATTATCAGCACAAATCTTTATCAACTTTGCTAAACCCACTGCTATTCGACTATGTGCACATTACTTATGCAGATAATTAACTGTCCATCACCAGGAGACACAGGGTTCTAAGGAAAATCAACATTCACAAAAACCTATTCGAAAGCATGAATAAGCCCATGCGTCTAATATCTCCCTATTGAGCCATGCAGACAAACTGTGGAGTAGTTTTGTTTTTCTGTACAAAGCTTTATATTTTCATACTTGTTTGCAAGCAAATAAGTAAAGAAAACTTTCTACTATATGAATATTAGCAGGCATGTTAATGAAGTTAATTGTGAACTGGATGTAGGTCATGAACACAGTGATCGCGGGTTCGGCACCTATGTGTGTTTCCTTCGAAAGTGAAGGAAAGATTGGCCATTTATTCCTCTGTACATTCAGGCCTACAAAATGAGATGGTGCTATCACATCACACAGGAAACTGTTATAGGGCAAATTAATTAAAATTATGTGAATATTATGTACCTTGAAGGAGACTTGCATGCAGACCATACAAAACCTTCAAGTTGAAATATACAACACTGGCACAGGCAATTGCCATTCATTTACAAAAGCCAACTTTGTGCAAATAAAATGAATGAATAGGCAGGGTTTAAAAAATTTAAAACAGCAAAAAAATTTCTTTTTTGGTTATTTTCCGGATTTTTTTTGGCTTTTTTGGGTTTTGTGTTTCGCAGAGATGCAATTTTCGGTTTTGGCCAACCCTAAAATTTCGGGGATTTTTCCGGGTTATCCTTGGGGTTTTTTTGACGTTTTATTCCGTTGTGGTGTTTTCACCCAAAATGGTTCCTTGCGCCGTTGGCAACCCTCAAGGGGGCAGGGGACCGGGTTTCCCCCCCCCGGGGCTTCCTACTTTTTGGGGACCCCACCCGGCTGGGTCCCCCAAAAGAACCCCGCCGACATCCCGGTTAGCCCCCAAGGGGAAGGGGGGGCCCCACCATGGGGGTTTTTTCCCCCAAAACCCGGGGGTTCATCTTTCAGAGCACCCCACAGGGCTTTGGTTCGGCTTTCCAATAATGGTTTTTATCCGCAAACCCTTTCTGCCCTTTGGCCTTTTTACCCTTTTATTTGGGGCCCCCACCCTAGCTTTTTCGAAACCCCCGGAATGGATTTGCTAAACCACAATACCTTTCATTCGGGGGCCCTTTAAAATGGGGCATACGTATTAATTTTTTGGCCCCTAAATTTTTCCCTTTTTCCCCCTGACTTTTTTAAAATTTAAATAATGGTTTTTTTAAATAAAAAAAAAAAAAAAAAAAGCTGCAGTCAACTTGAGCTTGTTGATATCTCCATAGAGCTTGTCCTCAAATGAAGCAGGTGTGGGCCAAAATATCTTTCTCTGTTCTGCATATATTGGGCACTCCTGCAGCAAATGCTTAGCTGTCATTTTACCAGTTCCACAATTACATTCATCGGTATCTCCTATCTTTAGTTTATTGAACAAGTGGTATTTCAGCCTGTTATGTCCTGTGCGGAGTCTGAAGATTGCTACTTGTTCTCTTCGGTCGAGTTTGTAATATGCGTCATCCTTCTGGTGACCTGGATGCTCTGATTCCCATTTAGTTCTATAAGTGCTTTTTATAAACCTCTTTGCCTCATTATAGGTTATGTCTATGTCAGGCTGTGGTAGTCGTTCACCCTCTTTTGCTAGTCTGTGCCTCTGTCAGCCTCTTCATTTCCAGGTATACTGCAATGTGATGGGATCCACTGTATTACAACTTTTTTGGATTTCTGGCATAGACCATGGAGTGCTGCTCTTAGGTCAGCTAGTTCTGTGGTGTTTTTGCTCTTCAGTATTGAGACAGCTGACTTTGCATCTGTGAAGATAGCTATTTGCTTCTCTTTATTTTCCTCCATCAAGAGCATTTCTGCTGCAGTTTTCAAAGCTTCTACCTCTGCTTTGAAGTTACTTGAAAATTTTCCAGTTGCCACTGACTGTGTTTTTTTCTCTCCATTTTTTAAATTTAGGAGAATTCCTCCTACATTTTCTATTGAATTTTTGGCTGATCCATCTGTATATGCATGGGTCCAATTATTGCTTGGATAATGTTCTTTTATGTAGTTTAGGGTTATTTTTCTTCTTTCGGTTTCATTCTGAGTGTTCTTTTTTTTAATACCAGGAATGTTTTCTATCATCTCAGGCAGTTGCTGTTGTCTCCAAGCTGGAAACTTGTGTGTATTGTAAATGGGTTTGACTGTTGATAAGTTAAGTATGGGATCTGCCCTAATCTTTTGTTTTGCAGTTTCTACAAAGTTGCCACGCTTCAGTCTTCCCTTTCCAAAACCATTAAACCTGTTATACATAGGGTGGTCTGTCAATCTTCTGAATTTTTCTGCTTGTTGCTGGGCTCTGCTATCTCTTCTATCCTGCATTGGTTGTAAACAAGTGATCTTTTCTAGTTCATTAATAGGTGTTGTCTTCAGGCTTCCAGTTATGATTCGCATTCCTTGATTTTGGACTCTACTTATTTTGTTAAAGTTTGACTTAGCTGCTGTTGCCCAAGCTGCAATGCCATATTCCAGTACTGGCCTCACCCGTCCAGTATATAACTTCTTGAGAACTTTCTCATCTGCTCCCCACAGTTGTACCAGCAAGCTTTTTCATGATTGCCATTCTTTGCCTTGCTCTTGTTCGATTTTTCTCAACCTGTGTCTTCCATGTCAGGCGACGATCAAAGGTGACTCCTAGATAGTTTAGATTATCTTCATGCCGCAATATTTTTCCATTCAATACCAGCTTAGGTTGCTGAGTTTTATTTGAGAGGGAGAACACTGTGCACGTTGTTTTCTCCTCACTTATCTTCACTTGCCATGATTTTGATCAGTCCTCTAGCGCTAATAAGGCTTGCTGTATTCTGCTGTTAGCTGTACTAATATAGTCTTCAGATGTCCATATGGCTAGGTCATCTGCAAAGGAGGATGTGTGTACTCTGGCTGGAAAATTTTCCGTGATGTCATTTATATATGCTAGGAATAATATTGGTGAAAGAACTCCTCCTTGGGGGACACCTTGCTCCAACAGCATCATTTTGCTTGTTTGTCCTTGTACTTTTGTCCTGGCATTTCTGTTCTCAAGGTAGTGGCTGATCCATTTATACATTTTCCCACAAACATGCATTTTTTGCAGTTTTACTTTCAGTCCTTCCTTCCATACTTTATCAAATGCTTTTTCTAAATCTATCCAAACCGCTAGTGCATGTTTTTTCTCTTGGAAGGCATCCTCTATTTCCTGAGCTATATAGGTTATTTGATCTTCAGTGGATCTGTACTTTCTGAATCCTGTTTGGTGTGGTGTTAAGAGTTTGTTTTCTTCCAGATGCCATGTTAGCCTGCCATTGATAATGCGTTCCATTAATTTTCCTACACAGCTAAGTAGACTGATGGGTCGATATCCATTTGGTTCTTCCAGGTCTTTTCCTTTCTTTGGGACTGGTATTAGTATAGCTTCCTTCCATGCCTGTGGGACTATTCCTCTCTTCCAGCTGTAATTTAGGACTGCTAGTAGTTTCTTTTTTGCCTTAGTGCCTAGTCCTATTAGCATTTCATTTGTGATTCCATCCTTTCCTGGTGATTTCTTCTTTTTTAGGGTATTCATTGCCTGTTCCATTTCTTCCATTGTTAGATTTGCCATAATATATTCTGCTGCTGTCTCTGTATTACTATGATGTATCTGTTTGTCTTTGATTGCTTTCTCCTGTTCGGTTGTAATATCAATGTGGTTTGCACTGGCATGGTGTTCCGTTAGTGCATTTGTAGCCTTTTTTCCTGTAAGCAAGGCATTTCCTTGTTTAATTGTTATTTGTTTGTTTCTAGGTCCTTCATTGTTCATTGCTTTCACTAATTTCCATAGTTTGTTTCCATCCCTGTCAAAATTCAGGTTTTCTGTTTTTTCCCTCCAACAATCTCTTGTTGTTTGATTTACTGTTCTTTTATATTTTGCTGAGATGGCTTTGAGAGAGATGTTCGCTTCAGTTGTTTGTTCTCTCTCTGCTGTCTTCCTGGCATCTTCAACTTTGTCCTCCAAAATTTGCAGTTCTTCAGTCCAGTATGGTTTGTAATTTTTCCTCGCTCCTCTTGGAATAGACTCAGTGGCCGTCTGTATTATTGCTCTGTTTAGACTTTCCACCATTTGCTTCACGTTGCCATATTGTGTATTTATGTTTTCACAATATTTGTCTGTTAGTATGGCAAATCTGTCCCAATCTGCTCGTTTGTAATTCCAGCGGGGCAAAGGCTTTTGCTCCTGTGGAACATACTCCATATTCATTACAAGCTTGGTTGGTCTGTGGTCACTACCTGCTAATTGGTCAAGCACATGGCAATCGATTTTGTGGTGGATGTCTCCTGTGCAGAAAGCTAAGTCTGGAGTAGAAGTGGTAAACCATCTTCTGGAGTAGAAACTCGGTGTGTACATCCGCTTTGTTGAGTAGATGGAGATTTGAGTCTATTTCCCAGTCCTCCACTTCATCTCCTCTTTTGTCAGTATCTAGGTATCCCCATCTTTCTGAACGGCTATTAAAGTCTCCGACAATAATGCAGTTTGTGACACTTATTTTCATGTTTGAGAGTGTAAGGTCCTTATCTGCTGGGCTATACAAATTGTAAATTCTTATTTTCACATCCTTTATCATTATATCAACACCTATAATTTCCGTTTGGTTGTCAGAGATCACAGATACTTCACTGCAAGGTATTGTATTTCGTTAAGTATTAGAACTCCTCCTTTGTGTCCTTCGCAGTCGAAACGTGTAGCCTGATATCCTCTGACTGAGAATTTGTATTCTATATTTATGAAGACGATTTGTTAGGGAGACTTTCTTGCTATAAACTCCTACGGCATTCCAATGTAGTATGTTGAGTGTCCGGGGTGTTTGGTCAATAGCTCTTAACTTACTCCTCTGTGCCTTGACTCCACAGCACAGGGGAAGGTGACCACCAGTAGTCATGGGTGGACCCCCTCGAGGCAGGGGGCCTGGCACTATCACCGACTGATGGGTCTTAGCGGGATTAGCACCATAACGATTAATTTTAATTTGTTACATGAATTAAGTTATAGTGCACTGCTTTGTCAAGCCTGTGGCTCAGTACATCCGATTTCGACAAGCATTTTTCAGGGTGCTTTCCCTAGCCTTTGACTGTCCCCAGTCTACCTACAAGGCAGCAGGTTTGTGTGTCTCTTCGTCTGGTCCCTCTCCCTTGACCTGTCCGACATGGGTGACCCTACCAGTAGCTGTGCTACAGTCGGCATAGCTCTTGGGGTCATTAGAACGTGCAAGCCCCTCTACCTCGTCACGGTGGACACACTGGCAGAGGGGAATCATGCAATCTATTGTTTGTGTCCTCATAATTAAAATACAACTAATTCAACAACAAATTAATATTTCCGCTTATAACTGATGTAGAGGCTTAATGAGATAACCTTAGATATGCCTGATATTACTAAGTATTATTAGTGTGTTCACAAATGTTTGCCCTCATTCATGTTCAATTTCTTTGACAAGTGTCTGTTGCATAGTTATGAAATCTTTTTTGAAAAAAGAGAGAGAAACATTTGTGAACGAACTATAACTTTATCCATGTTTGTGTTCATAAATTTTTTTTTTAATCTAAATGTTATCAAAATGTTTAATTCAGAATATGATATGCCATGCTCAATAAACTGAAACATTTTCATAATTATATTAATGTATTAATTTAGAATATCACATTTTCACACAGAAAATATGTAACATTATTTAAATGATCAATATACAAATGTAACAAATAGTTCAAATACTATTACTTAAAATACTAACCCATCCTCCATGATCAACGATCCACTGTCCCAGTTTGTTTGCAACATAATTACCTACAAACTCGGCTATGATTTCCTTGAGTTTTTTGGAGTCTTCAGAGTTACTGTCTTTTTCACCTGTCTCAATATCATGAGAAAGATGGTTAGCAAGATGTGCAGCGAATGCATACACTGCAACAATTCTTCCCCAGTTCACTTGTCCTTCAGCCAAATAATTCATCTGCCACGGTTATGAACGTCTGTAGCGCATTTTCCCAGTCTGGCTTAAGTCTCTTGACAATCCCCTTGAAAACCAGGTCATGCCTTGTTGACAGCTCGTGTACGGTTCTTCTCAACGTTTTACAGTATTTGTTGGGAGGTTTTCCAACATTTTCTTTCCCAAATGTAAGGATCACATCTTTGGCCATTGTCTCGGCTTCACGGCGAACCTTTTCCAACGGTGAATCTGCCAGTTTCTGTGTATTACTGTTGTTAGCATTAAATTCCTGGTGTTGTACTTCATCATCTTGTTCCGTGTTCGAGAAAAGATTCAGGACGCCAAATTTCTTAGTGATATTAAGAAATACATTTTTGTTCTGACTCCATTCTCCTGTGATACCCTTATACAGTCTATCGTGAAAATCTGTTGAAATTATTTCTGAAGCCATTATGATCTTATTTACAGTGAAAAGATGAAACAAACAGACACTATAGCTAAATAACGCAACACACTAAAGAAAGATGGCTATCACAAGTGCCGTAACCCGGAAGTCGTCAGTGTTTTTACACAGTTAACTAAATTTAGTATCATTGCTTCAAAAGTTATAAATATTTCAAATTGCACAGTCAATGGTAACGGATATGGCACACACACACACACACACACACAAGCTGACCCGGCCCAGCTTCCCCAGTCCCTGGCGGGGATCTATCTATCTATCTGTATCTATCTATCTATCTATGTTCGGCCCTTTCCCGTTCCCGTTGCGGGAAAAAATGGGTTCGAAAATTTTCACATATCTAAAATAGATTTAGGAGGCCTGGTGTTCCTTGCCAGTGAGAAGTCCTGATCGTTCGGGTCCACATCGATTGACGGACGTCAGTCGCGGCGATTGGGCAATCTTGAGCATAGTCTACGATGGGTAACATTGCAATATTCTGTTGTGATAATTTGGCGTGTCCAGCGTGTGCCGCGTGGTTACACACCCGCTTCACACGCCAGTGATCCGGGGCTTGTTTCCGAATCCTGTCAGAGATATGCACTACTGACGAGCTCAAACGAGAGCGAAACTCGAGTATAGTGCTTCCATATTGACGTGGATAGGCCTTAGGTTAATATCAGAATACGATCAGCGTTGCCAGTATTGGGTTGTGCTCAATATTTAAAATTTAAATCCCGAAACAACGAAATAATTAAAATAGATTCATTATTTTTACGACGGCCCTTTCCCGTCCCGTTGCGGGAAAAATGGGTTCGAAAATTTTCTCGTATTTAAACGGCCCTTTCCCGTTCCCGTTGCGGGAAAAATGGGTTCGAAAATTTTCATGTATCTAAAATAGATCCATTATTTTTACGACGGAGCTTTCCCGTTCCCGTTGCGGGAAAAATGGGTTATAAAATTTTCTCAGTATTTAAAATAGATGCATTATTTTTATGAAAACTGTGAAAATGCCTTAAAGATTTTATCATTATATTATAACGCATATGACTGTAGATAACTACTTTAAACATTTTATAAAACTTAAGAAAAATACAACAATTATTTAAATTACATAATACTAAAATTTATGTCCCTTGATATAACTTTTCTTAAGTTAAGTCCCCTTGCAATATTTTAATTAAATTCAATTTAATACGTAAATAACTGTTTTTAAACTAACAAACTATGCCAGTTGGCTTGGCGGGAATGAGAAGAACATCTGCAGAAAATTTCATCTCAATCGGATGCACCGTTTGCGAACGCATAAGAGACATACAAAGATACAAAGACACACACAAACATTCTCATATATATATATATATATATATATATATATATATATATATATATATATATATATATATATATATATATATAGATTTAATAACCGGAGCAGCAGTGGGATTTGGCCAGCCACTTGAGTGACTGAGCAGCCCTCTATAGGAAAGCACTGCTCACCTCCATAGCATGAGGAAGGGGCTAGAAAAGGTGCCCTAAACAATACTAAACATTGTCTGCTCCATCATTACCTAACCAGCTAGCCGCGGTTGGTGGGTACCCTATACTGCGGTCAACATACAAATAAAGTAAAAACAGGTAAAGCTTAAAAGAGCTAACCATATCCCCTTGACAATCGGAACTTGGAATGTACGCTCCCTACTTGATAGAGACGGCCCGTCGGGCCCAGCGAGACGAACAGCACTCATTAAAAGACAGCTGGGCAGGTATTGCAGCCTTGAGCGAGACACGACTTGCAGAAGAAGGCCAAATCTGTGAAGTAGGTGCCGGCTACACATTTTTCTGGAGTGGAAGGAAATGCGAGGAAAGACGCTGTCGTAGTAGTAATGCTTTATTACTTTAGTGTCGTCCCTGGAGTGAGGGGAATCAACACCCACATTTATTTTAATTCAATATCACTATCCTGGAGATATCCACCAGACTCCGTCCACAGCACTCCCTCAGTCTAAAGACACCTTCTTCTCTCTCTTATTCACCCCTGGATCATGCCCCCTCTCATTCTTCCCCAACATAACATACTTGACAACTCTAGCTTCAACAAATAAATACAAGAAATTTATTAAAGCAAAGAGTATGTGTGGGAGAAATGTGTGTGTGTATAATGTGTAGAATGTGTGTCGTATATTCTAAGGTGTATATAGACTCAGATCAGTGTTTCCAGGAGCAAAGTCATTCTCATCATTGTGCTGAGCACACACCAGCACCATGTATTCCGGACAGACAACCTCACCCAGGTGATGCTTCTCCGGTCACGTGACGACTTTCTCCGTTGTCTCTCGAACCATTAGGATGCTTGGACATCCATGTCGAACTCTGTCTAATGTTGTTCTTCAATTTCCTATACTCTGTGAATCTCCTATGCTATTAACTGTTTGTTAATCACAGAATTCTATCACTATTGTTACCGTTACTTGGGAAATCTTAATTGTTCTATTGTCACTGGTTATAACAGATTCCCCATCTCAATAACACAATCTAAATGTTCCAGGTATGTATATAGTTATATGAGTGTTCCTGGTATCTGTGTTATCTATAATGTTCTGACTGTTCAGCGATCAAGCTATCACTTAATAAACACACATATCATTAACATGTCCTTCTCATCTGAAGCCAGGATCCCGCAGACCAACTGGGGTATAAACCCAATTTAAGATGCCTCTCAGACATCTCTGTCTTCAGTTTGCAAGCAATCATTTTCAATAACTGTGTTTCTAGCTTCACTGTGGAATATCGAAGCACACCCAGATGGAACCTGTAGAATAGAACACCCTGGTGAGAGCAACTCAATTCTGACCTTCATTAGGTGAGTGTAGGCCGATAGCAGCACTCAGCTCTATAACAGAGAACCGAACTCTGCCATACGGCCAAATAGCTCATCACATTATCTGAGTCATGGTAAAACAAGGAAAGATTAAAGGAAAAGGGTAGAAACTCAGCAGAGGCCCTACTGGAAGATCCTATCATTTCAAATTTTCCCCATCCCTCCCCACCATCCTCAATCTCTCTAAATAGTGTCCCACTACATTGGCCTTAACTCCCTGAGTTAAATGATATATCACACAGGCTAGTTTGGTGCCCAAAAAGATGCCTTCAACAACATTCGGAGAGTTGATTGATTGATTGATTGATTCAGGAACCGACATCACATCATTTGGGGCATTCCCATCAGCGCTTCGTCCCCATCCTCAGCAGCCAGCGAAGAGTTCCAACACCAACAGTACCAGTAGCAATATGATTATATAATATATCCGTCTCGCCTTTCCTCTAAGCGTCGGGCGTCGGACAGATCCCCTCGACACTCCTCGCTGTTTCATTCTTGCCAGACCATGGTGATCCATTTGCTCCTCCGAGGTGTACTCGTGCTCCCATAAGGCCGCAACCACGTCTGCCTTGTCATGCATCAATACTCCACCAAGTTTTCAGAGCCAGCCAATCTGTCCGCCTGTTCATTCCCCAGCACACTGGCATGCCCCGGAGAAAAGATCCAGACGATGTTTGCCACCCGTGACCTCCGAAGTGAAGCAAGCAACTCTGCCCGAAACTTGCCTGCTCTCACCTTCCTCAGCATGATTTCTGAGTCAGTTACAATCACGATGTGTGTGTGTGTGTGTGTGTGTGTGTGTGTGTGTGTGTGTTGTGTGTGTGTGTGTGTGTGTGTGTGTGTGTGTGTGTGTGTCGTATTCTCCATCCAGCGGAAAGCTGCACTGACCGCCTCCACATCCATTCTTAAGCTAGATGTTGTGGTATCATATGCCAGGCTCTCCTGCACCAAACGTCGACCATTAGCTTTTGCTAAGAACTCCCAGGCACTACTTCTACGTCTCAACACCGACCTATCTGTGTAGATAATCACATCACCGAGCGAGCATTATCCTAAATTAGTTGCTGGATTTCCACTTCCGTGGCCCCTGCTGGTCATTCCCTGCACTCCCGGCTCAATGTGATTATAACTCTGCACAAGTCTGACTGCTCGGCTGGCACTCTGACTGTCAGAGTCTTGCGTAGAGCAAGATAAGTAGCTCGTTTTCTGGCAAGTGTGAAGCAATATCAAACTATCAAATCACACGAAGTGAATATCCGAAAGTATCATTCACAAGCTTTATTTACGCGCTGCATTTATTATTGCACAAACATCGCGCACTGACAATCCATAGCAATCATTACGGCATGAACAATATCACTACAATACATAATAATACATGCAAGCAATAAACATCTCACTTACAAGTCAAACTATTCAAGCGTTCGAACCAGTCTCCCACTGTCGTACAGGCTAGCTCTCAATGCAGATTCAAACACTCCTCGCATACCCATGCGACCTGTCCATTCAAACACCTAAACCCGTCTGCCAGTTCTGGCGTTCTACACGCTACACGCCAGTCGGCGCTCACGTCAGCTAGTGTGACCCCTGCAAGGTTCACGGGGTGTACTGCTGACCAGCGGTCGTTTAAGCTTCGCTCAATTGCTGTGCTTGGCTGCTTATCCGGGCGTCGTCGAAGACGCCGCGTTCTCTCTGCAGTGTTTAACATCACTCAGGGTTGCGTGTTGTTATGTTGTCTGGCGTTAGTACAGACAACGCGTCGCAACCTCGGATGTGAGACCTTGACACTGACCCACTCCTCTCCTCACCTAATGTTCTCCAAGATGCACATCTGTCTGATCATATCCTCCGCCTGAGCCATCCATGATTTCCCTCTTATCAGTCGCTGACCCTTAACTGCGTCCAGCGCCTCATGCAACGGGTGATCTGTGTCTGCGGCTACTCTGAGGTATGCCTTCACCTGCATCACCTTGAGCCTACCAGCAACTGTCGGCACACCAAGGATGTAACAAATATACACTACTGGGGTGTCTCTGGTGCATCCCAGAATGACCCGCATAGCTTCGTTCTGTATGCGCTCTAATTTCATCAGCTGACTCCTTGAGACAGTGAGCAGTCCTAGTCCATAATCAATCACTGAGAGGATCAAGTGCTGGTATAGTGTGAAAAGCATTCTCTGCTCTGTGTCCATTGCAGCCATAGTTTTAAGTGCATTGAGTCCCACATTCGGAGAGTAGTGCAGCAGAAACTTCGGAACATGCGGGACTCCTGGCTGAGAAACAAAGTTAATTTCACGTATGATATGTGCTCAACCCCCTCGTCCAACAGCCAGCGAAGAATCATACTACTTATCGTTCCCACCGATATCTGATTTAAAGTTCTCCTGGTCTTCGCTCTCAGTTTTGAGATTCTTCCAGAACCCCTACCCCCCTCTGCTGTGTGTCCACCGTGACGAGGTAGAGGAGCTTGCGCGTTCCAATGACCCCAAGAGCTATGCCGACGGTAGCACAGCTACTGGTAGGGTCACCCATGTCGGACAGGTCAAGGGAGAGGGACCAGACCAAGCAACACACAAAGCTACCTTGTAGGTAGACTGGGGACAGTCAAAGGCTAGGGAAAGCACCCCGGAAAATGCTTGTCGAAATCGGATGCACTGAGCCACAGGCTTGACAAAGCAGTGCAACGTAACTTGATTCATGATGTCACAATTTAAAATAATTCATTATGGTACTAATCCCGCGAAGTCCCATCAGGCAGTGATAGTGCCGGGCCCCCAGCCTCGAGGGGGCCCACCCATGACTACTGCTGGTCACCTTCTCCTGTGCTGTGGAGTCAAGGCACAGAGGAGTAGGTTAAGAGCTATTGATCAAACACCCCGGACACTCAACATACTACAGTGGAATGCTGAAGGAGTTTTTAACAAGAAAGTCTCCTTAACACAGCGTCTTCATAAAGATAGAATAGATGTGGCATGCATTCAAGAAACACACCTCAACACCAGTCACAAATTATCAGTCAGAGGATATCAGGCTACACGTTTCGACCGCGAAGGACACAAAGACCCTACCAGTAGCTGTGCTACAGTCGGCATAGCTCTTGGGGTCATTGGAACGCGCAAGCCCCTCTAACTTGTCACCGTGGACACACGGCAGAGGGGGGAAAAGTTCTAATACTTACGCGAAATACAATACCTTGCAGCGAAGTATCTGTGATCTCTGACAACCAAACGGAAATTATAGGTGTTGATATAATGATAAAGGACGTGAAAATAAGAATTTACAATCTGTATAGCCCAGCAGATAAGGACCTTACACTCTCAAACATGAAAATAACTGACACAAACTGCATTATTGTCGGAGACTTTAATAGCGGTTCAGAAAGATGGGGATACCCAGATACTGACAAAAGAGGAGATGAAGTGGAGGACTGTGAAAAAGACTCATATCTCCATCTACTCAACAAAGCGGATGACACACCGAGCTTCTACTCCAGAAGATGGTTTACCACTTCTACTCCAGACTTAGCTTTCTGCACAGGAGAAATCCTCCACAAAATCGATCGCCATGTGCTTGACCAATTAGCAGGTAGTGACCACAGACCAATTAAGCTTGTAATGAACATGGAGTCTGTTCCACAGGAGCAAAAGCCTTTGCCCCGCTGGAAATACAAACGAGCAGATTGGGACAGATTTGCCGTACTAACAGACAAATATTGTGAAAACATACATACACGATATGGCAACATGAAGCAAATGGTGGAAAGTCTAAACAGAGCAATAATACAGGCGGCCACTGAGTCTATTCCAAGAGGAGCAAGGAAAAATTACAAACCATACTGGACTGAAGAACTACAAATTTTGGAGGACAAAGTTGAAGATGCCAGGAAGACAGCAGAGAGAGAGAACAAACAACTGAAGCGAACATCTCTCTAAAAGCCATCTCAGCAAAATATAAAAGAACAGTAAATCAAACAACAAGAGATTGTTGGAGGGAAGAAACAGAAAACCTGAATTTTGATAGGGATGGAAACAAACTATGGAAACTAGTGAAAGCCATGAACAATGAAGGACCTAGACACAAACAAATAACAATTAAACAAGGAAATGCCTTGCTTACAGGAAAAAAGGCTGCAAATGCACTAATGGAACACTATGCCAGCGCAAACCACATTGATATTACAACCGAACAGGAGAAAGCAATCAAAGACAAACAGATACATCATAGTAATACAGAGACAGCAGCAGAATATATGATGGCAAATCTAACAATGGAAGAAATGGAACAGGCAATGAATACCCTAAAAAAGAAGAAATCACCAGGAAAGGATGGAATCACAAATGAAATGCTAATAGGACTAGGCACTAAGGCAAAAAAGAAACTACTAGCAGTCCTAAATTACAGCTGGAAGAGAGGAATAGTCCCACAGTCATGGAAGGAAGCTATACTAACACCAGTACCAAAGAAAGGAAAAGACCTGGAAGAACCAAATGGATATCGACCTATCAGTCTACTTAGCTGTGTAGGAAAATTAATGGAACGCATTATCAATGGCAGGCTAACATGGCATCTGGAAGAAAACAAACTCTTAACACCACACCAAGCAGGATTCAGAAAGTACAGATCCACTGAAGATCAAATAACCTATATAGCTCAGGAAATAGAGGATGCCTTCCAAGAAAAAAAGCACACACTAGCGGTCTGGATAGATTTAGAAAAAGCATTTGATAAAGTATGGAAGGAAGGACTGAAAGTAAAACTGCAAAAAATGCATGTTTGTGGGAAAATGTATAAATGGATCAGCCACTACCTTGAGAACAGAACTGCCAGGACAAAAGTACAAGGACAAACCAGCAAAATGATGCTGTTGGAGCAAGGTGTCCCCCAAGGAGGAGTTCTTTCACCAACATTATTCCTAGCATATATAAATGACATCACAGAAAATTTTCCAGCCAGAGTACACACATCCTCCTTTGCAGATGACCTAGCCATATGGACATCTGAAGAATATATTAGTACAGCTAACAGCAGAATACAGCAAGCCTTATTAGCGCTAGAGGACTGGTCAAAATCATGGCTAGTGAAGATAAGTGAGGAGAAAACAACATGCACAGTGTTCTCCCTCTCAAATAAAACTCAGCAACCTAAGCTGGTATTGAACGGAAAAATATTGCGCCATGAAGAAAATCCAAACTATCTAGGAGTCACCTTTGATCGTCGCCTGACATGGAAGACACAGGTTGAGAAAAATCGAACAAGAGCAAGGCAAAGAATGGCAATCATGAAAAAGCTTGCTGGTACAACATGGGGAGCAGATGAGAAAGTTCTCAAGAAGTTATATACTGGACGGGTGAGGCCAGTACTGGAATATGGCATTGCAGCTTGGGCAACAGCAGCTAAGTCAAACTTTAACAAAATAAGTAGAGTCCAAAATCAAGGAATGCGAATCATAACTGGAAGCCTGAAGACAACACCTATTAATGAACTAGAAAATATCACTTATTTACAACCAATGCAGGATAGAAGAGATAGCAGAGCCCAGCAACAAGCAGAAAAATTCAGAAGATTGACAGACCACCTTATGTATAACAGGTTTAATGGTTTTGGAAAGGGAAGACTGAAGCGTGGCAACTTTTTAGAAACTGCAAAACGAAAGATTAGTCAAACCCATTTACAGTGCACACAAGTTCCCAGCTTGGAGACAGCAGCAACTGCCTGAGATGATAGAAAACATTCCTGGTATTGAGAAAAAGAACACTCTGAATGAAACCAAACGAAGAAAAATAACTCTAAACTACATAAAAGAGCATTACCCAAGCAGCAATTGGACCCATGCGTATACAGATGGATCAGCCAAAAATTCAATAGAAAATGGAGGAGGAGGAATTCTCCTAAATTTAAAAATTGGAGTGAAAAAAACACAGTCAGTGGCACTGGAAAATTTTCAAGTAACTTCAAAGCAGAGGTAGAAGCTATGAAAACTGCAGCAAAAATGATCTTGATGGAGGAAAATAAAGAGAAGCAAATAGCTATCTTCACAGATGCAAAGTCAGCTGTCTCAATACTGAAGAGCAAAAACAGCACAGAACTAGCTGACCTAAGAGCAGCACTCCATGGTCTATGCCAGAAATCCAAAAAAAGTTGTAATACAGTGGATCCCATCACATTGCAGTATACCTGGAAATGAAGAGGCTGACAGACTAGCAAAAGAGGGTGGACGACTACCACAGCCTGACATAGACATAACCTATAATGAGGCAAAGAGGTTTATAAAAAGCACTTATAGAACCAAATGGGAATCAGAGCATGCAGGCCACCAGAAGGATGATGGATATTACAAACTCGACTGGAGAGAACAAGTAGCAATCTTCAGACTCCGCACAGGACATAACAGGCTGAAATACCACTTGTTCAATAAACTAAAGATTAGGAGAAACCGATGAATGTAATTGTGGAACTGGTAAAATGACAGCTAAACATTTGCTGCAGGAGTGCCCAATATACGCAGAACAAAGAAGGATATTTTGGCCCACACCTACTTCATTTGACGACAAGCTCAAGTTGACTGCAGCTTACGTTAACTACATTCAGGTTGACATTTAAAGGTGCATGAAGAAGTATTTAGACTGCCGCACTTCATACCACAGGTATGTCGGTAACAAAAGCGTCCCAGAGGCATGAAATGGAATATTGCTTGGATAGCAAATCCATTACATGGAAAGTCCGAATCGAAAGCTCACTGTGTGGATGTCATCTGCAGACTGCATTCTTCTGGTTTCCGGAAGAACAGCCTATGGTGAACGGAAGGCCCAATATACGGAAGTGAGGCTAAGCAGCCATGTGCAGGACGTGACGATTCCTTGGGTGAGCCCAGTACCAGAGCGCTGTGTGTCGGCTCTGCAAGTATGGAAGCCTCCTTGGATGGCGGGGAATGCCCATGGTCTGCCCCTGTCTTCCCTTGAGGGCTGACCAGGATGTCTTTGGCTGTTCTATATGGGCCAGCTGGGATGGAGGATGACACCACAACAGTGAGAGTCAAAATCCTAAGAAACCCCCGGGAAGGTTAACCCGGTCAACAAATGCCTGCAGAAGTCGGATGTGTCGGCCTAACGGCGCAAGAACGCAGCTCTGCTGTAAACAGGCACAACGCAATCACGTCCGAAAAAGAAAAAAAAAAAAACTCCGGATGAACGCAGCAGAAGAAGAAGAACCCCTACCGATCCCCCGCAATCTCATTCTTTCCACATATGGGTTCTCAATATGTTCCTCCGCCTTCTCCACCTGGTCCCACAAGTGCACGACCACCTCCCCCTTGTCCATAGGCAAAATACCACCAAGAGGTGCAATACCTATACTGATGTATGCATGTGAAACATGAACAATAGACAGACAAGACGAGAAACATGTAATAGCAGTGGAAATAATATTATCAAATATGTTTTCAGAGGAAAATGCATTTGCAGACAGAATAACATGTGAGGTAGTAATGGCCGGTCTCCCTGGCCAAAAGGTGTTAACGACATTGTTCGTAATCCCGTATATCCACGCGGGGAAACCAGCAGCTGCGAGAATCGGCTGCGGTTCCCGCCGCGCTGGTAACTTACGGGGGTATGTGATCCGGTCGTTCAGAAAGCAATGGCAAAGTACTGAACATAAAACTTGCCTAGTACATCAACAGCAGCTGAAAAATGCTGGTGTTGACTGCGACGTCCTGTATGGGACATGACAAAAAAGTAGTGCCTCGAGATAGAGACTAAAGCCACACATTGATTAGAGACATTATAGATGTAGACATTCAAGACTCTGAAACTTTATCTACGCCCTCTCTGGATATATCTCCCCTCATTGCCACCCACCCCCAATTAGTTTCTGGGTAAAGAGCTCTCTCTCTCTCTCTCTCTCTCTCTCTCTCTCTCTCTCTCTCTCTCTCTCTCTCTCTCTCTCTCTCATGTTGAAGATCAAACCGGAAGCCGGAAGTATTGTTCGTCAGATTCTCACTTACACTGGACGTCGGATATTGGTCTGAGACAAATCAAGTAAAATTTATAATACTATACCTTTATTTATGTTGTAGTCGCTATTTGATTTAGTTGTAGACCATGATTAATCCAGAATCAGTTTGTGAACTTCTTTCGAAATAAGATGACATTAGAAGGTAAATAAAAATGATGAACGAAATTGTAGTTATTTGTAGTTGTTTTGTACCTTACGATAATTATTAAATTAATTTGGAGAATCGGCAACAAAAGAAAGGCAATCAAAACAAAATAATAAATAATACTTTAGGGAGAGTACATAGCTGGAGTATGAATAAACGGAGTAGTTTATACATAGCTGAAGTATGAATAAACGGAGTAGTTTATACATAGCTGAAGTATTAAGCTGTTTAAATATCAATGAATATCATGAATAATTTTCCAGATTGGTATCCCAATAATACAAATAATTCAAATTGTGTCCCCAGGCGAGTTCAAGAATTGTTAACTTGCGTTTCTGTACACTTACTGTTTACAGGCATCCATCTTTGTTTACATGACGACCTACTATTTCCTACTATTTATGTCCTCATAATTCCGGTCCAAGCTGACAATAATATGCGTCGCCTCAGAGAGACATGATTAGGCAATTCAAACACCAGGCTTCCGACTTACTGGCCTGATGGATTAACAAATAAACAAGGAAATGCTACGCACATAAAGTAAAGTGCAGGAAACCCTGGTATATGTGAAGCAGGTTGAAAAGAGAGAGGAGGGAGATAGATAACGAAGATAGTGTGAGAGACAGATATATGAGAAAGATGTGTTGAAAGACATAACAAAGTGATAAAGACAAGTGAGAGAGAGAGAGAGAACTCGTGTTCGGTTGGCCATGTGAGAAAACCCGGGTCAAGGAGGTCTTTCTGGTGACTGCCGAGTCCTCAACGATGAACGGTGGTATTCGTGGATGAATTTTGTGTTGACATTCTGACGGCGGCATTAGTGCACAGTGTACCTGTGCAGGCTGTTGGATTGCCGAGACTCCTGTCTGTTCCACTTTTCACATTGGACAGTGGGGAGCATTTTGTGTGATATTCGCTGACACGGGAACGGAGCATAATGGGGACGATGCGTTGCCGTGAAGTTGGAACCTCGACTAACTAACTACAGTAACTAACTAACAGTCAGGGCTATAAGAGCCCGCTTCGGACGTGATTGCGTTGTGCCTGTTTACAGCAGAGCTGCGTTCTTGCGCCGTTAGGCCGACACATCCGACTTCTGCGGGCATTTGTTGACCGGGTTAACCTTCCCGGGCCCTTCGTTGTTTTATTAATTCTAACGTGTCTGATGTAATCCACGGCTTAAGTTGCTTTTTCTTGGTCGGAATTAAATCTTTGGCTGCACTTATCAAGATATCTCTAGCTTGTACTGCCAGTTCATCAGGTGTCATTTCCTCTTGTACAGACATCAAGATATCTCTAGCTTGTACTGCCAGTTCATCAGGTGTCATTTCCTCTTGTACAGACATCAAGACACCAAAACGATTCCTAACTTCTATGTTGTATGCATCTGGTATTTTTGTGAGATCAAAACGAAGTGGCCTTGGTCCTCGAGTAAGCTTTGAGTTTTAATTTCAGACCTGCTTCTAATAACTGATGATCTGTATCACAGTCTGCACTTCGTAGGGTTTTTGCAGATGTTATGCTTGATCTCTATCTTCTTTGTATTAAAATATAATCTATCCAATTTTTGGTAATTCTGTCCGGGGACTTCCATGTGAAGAGTCTTCTTGGGTGTTGTTTAAATAGTGTGTTGGCTATCGTTAACTCATTTTCTGTGCAAAATTAAATTAATTTGTCACCTGCATCATTTCTATTTCCCAATCCAAATTTTCCTAAAACGTGTCTCTCATTTTCAGCTCTTCCTGTACCTACTTTTGCATTAAAATCTCCCATTATTATTGCTATATAATTATGACCAATCTTATTTAATGTGTCTTGCAGTGTGTTGTAAAAATCTTCAATCTCGTCCTCCTCTGCTGTTGAAGTAGGTGCATATATCTGCATGAGAGTTGTGTGTGTTTTGGACGGCCTTTAAGTCTAATGGTGAGGATTCTATCACTAACTGGGTTATATCCCATTAAAGCTTTTGCAGTTGTTTTATCTAAACAAAACGCCACTCCACTCTGGCCTCCGCCATCTCTACCAGAATAAATGAAAAGACTTCCATTTTCAGTTGTAAAATCTCCCTTGCCTTTCCAGCGATGTTCACTAATTCCTAAAATTTGAATATTTAACCTCTCAATCTCATCACATACTACTTTAAGCTTCCCCTCAGACTTCTCACATTCCACTAAAGCAGGTTACTTAGGGAAAACTATTGCAACTATTGTATTTATATATTATTTGAGACATAACGCAATGACAACATGTCGGCGATACATACGCCTATGGTAAATACGGGAAGTCGCTTAAAACGAATAATCATCCCATGGAAATTAAAAAAAAAAAATTTTCCCAAGCGGGGAATCGAACCGCGGTGAGAGCGCGAAATCCTAGCCACTAGACCACTTGGAACCCACTGATATACATCTTGGAGTCTGATTAAGTACCTGCCTTTCCTGGGAGTCTGAGTTTCCATATCAACGGGATTTCCCTAGTCAGGTTGGCTTTAAGAGAAATCAGGATATCACGTTAAGACTTGCTCGCTCAATGCCAGGCAGTTAAATACATTTGTGAACATTATAAGAAAGATGAAGCTGAAATTCAACGTCATTCAAATCAGTCGTCATCACATAGAGTTGCGAAAACTGAAACAAAAACAAAAAACATACTTTAAAATTAATTTATATAATTATGTATAAGAAATAAACAAACATTTAGGTCTCCCCGTTAATTTAAACAGTGACAAAAAAACTAGCAATTTTAATTTTTCCTTAAAATAAGATGTACGTAGATTGTGGGGTAACATTGGCACCATGCCGTTTTGACAGACGATAGTTTGTTATACTGTGATTCAAAAAGCCATAATTACAACCCATGGCGGTAGCGAATGTGGCTGATCAGGCCTATTTGCGCTGTAAATGTTCGTCCACATTGGATGCATGTGAGCACATGGTCGTTCGCAGGATGCAGGAAGGAAATTATCGCCAAGGAAATGTCACGTGACCAGCCGGTGTTTCCGGGACCGGGAAAAATCACGTGATAGTTCAGCTATGAATAAACGGAGCAGTTTATACATAGCTGAGGTTTGAATAAACGGAGTAGTTTATACATACTCTAGGTATGAATAGACACTTCCTAAATAATAATAAATATGACTGAGACTCGAAAAGAAAACAACATAATAATATATAATATAATCGTATTATAATTTGCCAAAATTGTGTGCAGTATCCATTTATTATGGGGTAATACAAAAGTATATATCATTAAAACACGGATCTGACCATATTAAATTAGTTAATAACCTATCTCCTATCTAATTATTATTAAAGTGCTTATTTTGGTTTGGTTAATAAAATAATTACCGACGGAGTCATAAGTCTAAGTAACTCAGGCAACCAGCGAAACTGGCTGAACTCTAGTAAACCAGTAAAAATACTGTGAATAAATCAATAAAAGCGGGAAAGGTCTAACTCTTTCCCACTCTGTCATAGATCTTTGTCTTTTCTATTTATCTATTACTTATTATTAATATTACTCAGCTTAGCCACTTTAGTAACATTTTCTAAAATTGCTTTCTAACTATATAACTTGCATAGTTGGATACCTCTTGAAAAAAAAACAAATCCTGCGGTACGTTATTCAAGTCTGTAGGTCATTTTTAAGCCGAGATATTAAAGTTTGTGTGCCAGTTTATCATTTAAAACAGACATATAGAAGAAAACCGATTTTGACCTTTCACTTTTTGTGACCCTATCTACACACTCATGCAACTGTTCTTTACACTGTCATCAATGGATATTACCCTAACACACTTTTGTCAGGTCTTAGTCAGATATGACTGAGCTACCGTATAACAGTAGACGGTACTACCTGCTTTCTGTTAGGGCCGAACGTTGGGCGGCGCTTACCAAACCCAACACCCCACATTGTGCCAACGGCTTCGGGCGGAAGAGCGCAATTGGGAGGGTACAAGCCTTACCCTGGTGTGAGGAAATGCAACCTAAAGACAAAATGTCATGGCAGGGCAGACCAGGCCCTAAGCCTTGGTTGGCGGCTGGTCTAGGATCGAAGCTCCGACAAGTGGACAGTTAGAGCATTGCTTTGCTGATCCGGCAGCTTCTGCAGCTTGTCTTGTTCCAGATGTTCCAGATGTATAGGTGTTACCTTTCCTCTGGAGTGAACTAGGTGCCATACAGTAGTGGGAAAAAGCACACCTTACAGAGAACCAAAGGATAAACGCAAAGCGAACTGCAGTTGACAGTGCAGTGGACAGTGCATGACCACTAGGATGTCACGGCCACACTAACAGGACAACGGGAACTTGACAGTGATATACGTTGTGTGACTTCCAAACGGAACGGACTTGGTTGTATTTTCTAAGGACGAAGTGTTCTGGTTAGGAGCAGCTGGCAGCGGAATTGTTTCAAGCTACGAAGGTCTGGCAACAGTTATTGAAAACGCCATGGATAAAGGAACGACCCAGCCTCTAGACAAATAGATTCAGTGAAAGATAACGCCAAGGACAAATTTATTCGACAAAGGAAATGGACAGATTATTGTGTCGGTAAGACAGAGGACAATGCAGAAGGTCCGTAAGTACCCATAGTAAGTTAGGCCGCTCCCTGAATATCCCGGATGACCCCCATGTATGCCATATCGTAAGTCCTTATGTTATTAAGTAATTAAGATTTAATTAGATTTAAGTGTATGGACAACTAACAATGGGGACTTATGTATCTGTTGGAGGGCCAAGTCAAATATATTGCGCCATTACATTAAGCTGCACAGAAGTAAATGCGTTCAGTGATGCGTTCAGTGATCATAGAGAAAATCTCTCGAGTGTAACCTACATGGTGTACAACAGTGGCATATACCTCACCTACATGATACATGAAACGCCTAGTGGATATAGCCTGCGACAGTTTTGAGAACGGGCTGGTACTGATTATTTGGTACCTGTGGTTACCCTCGTCCACAACTCCAGGTTTGACCTAGAGTGAGGACACTTGTTCGAAAGGACAAATGAGGGACTAATTATATTTAATATAATTATAGTTAGACTGGCCTTCCCTTAGGCCAGCTACACGACGTTCACCGTGGGTGTGAACAGATGGGCGTGCCCGTTATGTATTTTATTTTTTTAGGGTAATTAATAGGGGCTATTGGTATATATATATATATATATATATATATATATATATATATATATATATATATATATATATATATATATATATATATATATATATATTAATGTTATAAATGATTTCTTCATTTATTTGTGGGGGGGGGGGCAGGCATAATGCCACACAGCAGTGGGAAAAAGCACACCTTACAGAGAACCAAAGGATAAACGCAAAGTGAACTGCAGTGGACAGTGCACGACCACTAGGACGTCACGGCCATGCTAACAGGACAACGGGAACTTTACAACGATATACGTTGTGTGACTTCCAAATGGAACGGACGTGGTTGTGTTTTCTTAGGACAAAATGTTCTGGTTAGGGGCAGCGGACTTGTTTCAAGCTACGAAGGTCTGGCAACAGTTATTGAAAACACCATGGATAAAGGAACGACCCAGCCTCTAGACAAATAGATTCGGCGAAAGATAACACCAAGGACAAATTGATTCGACAAAGGAAATGGACAGATTATTGTGTTGGTAAGACAGAGGACAATGCAGAAGGTCCGTAAGTGCCCATAGTAAGTTAGGCCGCTCCCCGAATATCTCGGGACACTAATTTGAGTACTATCACCTATGTGCATGATCACCTGTTGACGCCAGAATAAATTCCTCGTTTACTTCGTTCCAAGTTGTGTCGAGAATTTGTTTCTAAAGTTATCATTATTGCCAAGTTAGTTAGTTAGTTAGTCGACAGATCATCCTCGTTGCACATCGAACCATTCAGTCCATAAGTGCTCGGATCCCCTCCTCAGCAAATCCCGCAGCGTGTAGTGGCTAACGACGCCAGTTCTGTGTTGGTTTATCAATCTTCTTTGGCTTCCTGCGTAGTGTTCTTGTTTGGCCACCCCTCTTTTAATTTGCTGCTCCCGCAGTCTGGCCATTGTTGTAGATTCACAGTCATCACTTGGTTCTCGCAAAAGTCTCACTTCTCGTAGAGCATTCAGAATGTCAGCCTGGTCCATGGCGCGTCCGCCCTCCACAGTAGCCTCACCTGCGAGCTTGTCAGCCCGCTCATTTCCTTGTACTCCCGCATGACCTGGCACGAAGATGAAACTAATCTTTGCCAGCCGAGACCGCTTCAGAGGCAGCAACCATTCTCTTCGGATCGACCCCTCCTCTATCCTCTTGATCATGTTCATTGAGTCGCTAAGGAAACAAGCCCTAGTGAATGTCTGTGTCTCGAGCCATGTTATTGCTTTACTTACTGCCATGACTTCCATGGTCAGGCTACTTGTGGTTTCAGTGAAAGCACCAGAGTCCTCCTTCACAATTCTCCCTCCGGCCCGAGCTGTAAAGGCCCATGAGCTTCTCACATGTCGGACGACCGACCCATCTGTGTAGATGACCGCGTCACCGTCTAGCGAATTCTCGAAAATCAACGCTTGTACTTCAGCCTCCACAGCAGCCGGATTTTCTTGTCTGCATTTTCTATCTAGTTGGATGCAAACTGAAAAGGATGTGCAGAAGTCTGTTGGCACTTGCACCCACTCCTCGCCAGGTTCTAAGTCCTCAAGTGAACACACCTGTTGAAGAATGTCTTCGGCTTGACCCATCCACGACCGTCCTCTTTTTAACCTGCTGCCCTTCACCTTCCTAATTTCACTATGCAGTGGATGTTGTGTGTTTGCGTTAATTCTGAGGTAGGCGCGTGCCCTGCAAACTTGTATTCTCTCTTCAATGGTTGGAAAATCAAGAAGGTAGCGCATCGCCCTGCATGCTGTATCTCTTGTACATCCAAGAATAATGCGCATAGCTTCATTCTGTATCCTTTCCATCCTTTCTATCTGCTTATGGCTGAGAGTCAGGATTGCCATTGCATACTCCAAAACAGACATGACCAGCCCCTCGTACAGAAGACATAGATGGCGCTGCTCACAGTTTGCTGCCGCCATCACCCGCATCGCTGCCAAACCCCGCTTGGCCTTTGTTATCACCTGGTCTATGTGCACATTATAAGCAAGGCTTCGATCAAACCGTATCCCCAGGTAATTCATTGCCTGCGTTCTTTCCACCGTCTCTGAACACAGCATTACAGTTGGTGTTGGATTGTTGACAATATGATTATTCAACGAGAACCAAGTCACTGTTGCCTTTGTTGGGTTGACCATTGCCCCAGCTTCATCACACCAAGTACTTATGCGATTGAGTTCGGTTTGTAGTTCCACAGCAACCTCCTCTCTATCCTTACCCTGACGATACACTAAAACATCATCGGCATACGACAATGTCCTGCCAGGTCCAGTGATCTGCTCACTGGTGATTCTCACTGTGTAGGCGTTGAACAGTACCGGAGATAATGGTGATCCCTGTGGTAGGCCAGGATATATTGTTGTTGGTTCCGAAGTCCAACTGCCACATCTAAAAACTACTTTCCGTTGGTAGAGGGCTGCAGCGATCCAACTAAGGAGGAATGGACTTACGTTTAGTTCAAGAAGCTGAAACATTAAAAAATCCAGTGGTACTCTGTTGTATGCGTCCTCAAGATCAATCGCTGCAGCAACGGTTTCAGTGCCTGAGTGGAAACCTTCATAGACATCATGGGCAAAGACTGCTGCATTGGTCCAGGTTTCTCTTTTTGGACGGTACCCACCCAGGGTAGGTGGGAAAACACCTTGCCTCTCTAGTTGGCTTGATATTTTCCTGGCAATTACCTTCTCCAGCAGCTTGCCTATTGTATTCTGCATGGTTATAATTCGATATCCCTGAATTTTTTTGTGGTCTTTGTCAGGCTTCGGCAAGGGAATCAGATAGCTGTGTAACCATTCCTCCTTGATGCTAGCACTCCCTATACTGTTGTTGTACATGTCTGCTAGTTTCTCTAGCTCATTGTCGGTACACCTATTTATGTCGTCGTATCTTATGCCATCAGGACCTGGAGCACTGTTTTTTGATCGTCGAAGCACAGCCTTGATTTCTTTCACTGTCACTGTGTCTTCCTCCGAAGTGTTCTGGGCCTTGCATCTGTCTGAGGTGACCTCCTTGGCCAGATTTCGGCCTCCCATGTCTGTCTGGTTGCCCTGCTCAAGGTAGCGTTCAAAGAGGGCTTTGCCCTTGTCCTCGTCAGTCCTCTGCCAGGTGAGGTCAGCACCTTGGAAGTCTGAAATGCTCTTATTCTTGACTACACCACTCATGCTTTTATGTAGTCGCCAGAACAATTTCAGTGACTTGTCTGTGCTTACTCTTTGACACACCTCTGCCCATTTTTCGCTTTTAACCACCTTGACCAGTTTTTTGAAATAGCTTACTTTTGTGTGCATCTCTCTTTCTAAGTGCAAGCAGGGACTAGGATGACCAGCTCTGTTCTTCTTGGCATTTTGCCATCTCCTTACAGCACTACGCTTATCCACCCAGGCCTTCTCCACCTCGAAACTCCACCACGGTGGCTGCTCCCAGCTTTTTTTCCTGCCCTGAAACGTTCTGCGCTTGTCACGTCTTATTTTACTCACCACATCTTGCCCTGTACTGTCATACTGGAACGTCTTTACCTTTAGCTTGTGCTGCCTGGTTCTGCCTTTCTCCACCAATATGCTGCACGGGTGGTGGTCGCTGCCATGGTGTCCTAGGACACCCCATCTACACACTGTAGTGAGTGAAGGTGAAACTAGCGCCAGATCAATAGCACTGTCCTCATCGCCTGGACGGCTTGCTGTCCTGGTGACACAGCCACTGTTAATACAAACCAGGTCGATGGTTTCCAGTGCAGTCTCGAGCTCCTCCCCTTGTGTATTGGAGGAAGTGTTTCCCCATGCTCTGCCTTTAGCGTTGAAGTCACCACAGAAAATAACATTTCTCTCGTGGCCTAATATGCCACTTAAGCACTGCCACTTCTGGGCGTCCATACTCGCATTGCGGGCATAAACATTAACCAACACGAATGGTATACTGGAATGAACTCTCAACGCCTGTATTTGTATATCGTCACTGTCCCAACTGGACATGTCTAGCTCTGACGCCACCATGCTGTCGCGAACGAGAATCGCCGTTCCCAGATGTCGTCTGTTGTAGAAACATTTGAAGCCGGCAATTCGGAGTAGCTGATCGCCCAGTCTCGTCTCCTGGAGTGCTACAATGTCGTTCCTGTAAACTAGGGTTTCTAAAATAGAGCCCCGTTGTTTTACACTGGCACAGTTCCAATATAGAATACGGATGTTCCTGAGTCCTAGACGGTGACACTTGAGTCTAAAACGCCTCAAACCACCGCGCTTACCTTGCTTCTTTGTCCCTGCGCGGCTACCACGCCGCTTCGTTATGTTGACTGCTGACCGCTCGGAAAAAACACGTTCTTCCGCCATGTTGAAAAAACGTAAACACAGACTGCTGTTGAACCACACATGCTGCTGAAAATTCACTCAAGGATGGCTTCGCTCGATGCACGAACTCCGTAGCACCCGCGCAGATCTTGAGTAGAAACTCCTGGTTTTACATCCTGGCACACCAATTACACGCAAGAGATGAATAAATCCATCCCCTACGCGAAAAAGTTGACGAACATAAAACAACACGACCGTCCGTCCCCATCTTGAAACCGGAAAGGTTATTGCCAAGTGTTCAATGAGCCACTGGTGTTATATTGTAAGTGCAGTGGAGTGAGATTTTCCCATGGCATGGCTGTAAATTAGGAGGACTTACAATATGGCACTAGGCAGACCGAGAGAGGGATCATGCTGCATGAGCAACACATGATCTCTATATTTTAGCCCAGGCGTTGTGCTATGGAGAAGCAATAACTCCATCCCTTGTCTTAACTGGTCTCGGAATCAAAGCGAGAGGCAACTGTTACGGGTTATAAGTCCCTGTCAATTGGCGTAGACATGGGGCACCATGCGTTTCCTCTGTGATCAGCTACCACCCGCCTCAAGCTGGGCTAATTGGGTGCTGATCCGCCACAGCCTTCCTGCTTCAATGGGTGCTTGGGGCTAGGACAAAATCTGAATTACAGGCTGTAAAACCAATGCACCAGGTACTAATAAAAAAATAGAAACTTCAAGCTACGGCTTGCAACCTGGAACGTGAGAACCATATGTCCAGGATTTTCCACTGACTTGACCAATATTGATGATGTGAGAAAAACGGCTGTGACATTGATATTGCTGGCCTGCAGGAGACTCACCTCGCTGAGGAAGGGGCACTCAGGGAAATCAATTACACCTGTTTTTGGAAGGGTAGAGGGCAGGCAGAAAAAAGGCAACACAGTGTGGGCTTTGCAGTGAAGAATTCGCTACTGGGAATGATTGGAATGTCCAGCTTGAGGAATTGAAAGACTATTATCCCTGCGCTTGGCAACCTCTTGTGGTTTTGCTACCATTATTACTGCATATGCACCGACACTCGATTCCTCTGATGATGTGAAGGATTCGTTCTATGAGGAGTTAGACTCCGTGATCAAGGCAGTTCCAAAATCTGACTACATTTATATGCTCGGTGATTTCAGTGCTCGTGTGGGCAAGGACTCGAGTTCATGGCCAGTGTGCCTTGGAAAATACAACATCGGTCGCATGAATGAAAATGGGCAAAGGCTGCTGGAGCATTGCACCAGAAATGACCTATGTATTACAAACTCCTTTTTTAAAACAAAAGAGCTGCATAAGGTCACATGGAAACATCCAAGATCCGGCCATTGGCACCAGCTGGACTTCATCATCACACGGAGACAACATCTGAACCATATATCATTGACTCGAAGTTACCACAGTGCTGACTGTGATACGGATCATTCTTTGGTTGTTGCAAGGGTTAGACTGGGACCAAAGAGAATCTACACAGCCAAACACAAATCTAGCCCCAGGATTAATATTATTAAAACTCACGATGCTGAAAAGTGCTTTAAGTTTCATCAACTTGAAGACGCTTTCACTGATACACCAGAAAATTGTACAGTAAATGAAAAGTGGGGTCAACTTAAGGAAACTCTTTATAAAACTGCCGTAGGGATTTACGGTACTGTGGATCATAAGAGGCAGGACTGGTTTGCGGCGAACAGCCAGACTCTGCAGCCCTTGATTGATAAGAAGAAGATAGCTCTCTTAAGAAACAAGGAAAGACCAACGTGTAACACTCTGAGTGAGCTAAAGCAAGCTAGGAAGGATGTGCAAAAGGCTGCCAGGCAGTGTGCAAATGATTATTGGATCAAGTTATGTGAGTCCATTCAAATCGCAAGTGATAAGGGAAACATCAGAAGCATGTATGAAGGAATAAAGAAAGCCTGTGGTCCAATGATCAAAAGAAGTGCACCATTGAAAACCTTGACTGGAGAAATCATAACTGATAAGAAACAGCAGATGGACAGATGGGTAGAGCACTATTTGGAGCTTTACTCAAGTGAGACCAAACTAGCGGATGATGCCCTCAACGCCATAGAGGCTCTACCAACTCTTGACCACCTGGACACACTTCCCACCATAACAGAAGTTAAGTGTGCTATAAATGAACTTGCATCTGGCAAGGCTCCAGGTAAGGATGGGATTCCAATAGAGGTTATCAGGAGTGGGCAAGACACACTCACTCTACAGATCCACCAGCTAATAGAGCTATGCTGGCGAGAAGGACAAGTCCCACAGGATTTCAAAGATTCATTCATCATAACATTGTAAAAGAACAAGGGCGATCGGAGCGACTGCAACAACTATAGGGGTATCTCACTTCTGTGTATTGTTGGAAAAGTATTTGCCAGAATTGTTCTGCGCAGACTTCAAGTCCTAGGAGATCAAGTCTACCCCGAATCACAGTGTGGCTTTCGACAGAACCGGTCTACCATTGATATGATATTCTCATTGCGACAAATGCAAGAAAAATGCCGTGAACAGAATCAACCACTGTTTATTGCCTTCATCGACCTCACAAAGGCATTTGATTTGGTCAGTCGTGAGGGTCTGTTCAAGGCACTAAAGAAGATTGGCTGCCCACCAACTCTTCTGTCCATTGTGGAATCGTTCCACACAGGCATGAAGGGTATAATCAAGTTTGATGGTGCAACTTCTGAAGAGTTTGAAATCAAGAGTGGAGTTAAGCAAGGTTGTGTACTAGCTCCCACCCTCTTTGGAATATACTTTTCACTTCTACTGAAATATGCCTTTCGTGATCAGGATGGTGGTATATACATTCACTCACGCTCAGATGGCGGCCTCTACAATGCTCAGAGATTGAAGGCCAAGACCAAAATTAGGAGGGTACTGATCAGAGAGTTGCTTTTTGCAGATGATGCTGCAGTTACGACCCACTGCTTGTTCTGAATTTGGTTTAACAATTAGCAAAAAGAAGACACAGATTATGTCACAAGGTGCACATGGGGTACCATCAATCTTTATTGACGACGCCGAACTAGAGATGGTAGACCATTTTACATATCTAGGATCAGTGGTAAATAGCAAATTATCCCTAGATCAGGAAATCAACATCCGGATTGGTAAGGCAGCAACAACAATGAACAGGTTAAGAAAAAGAGTCTGGGAGAACAGGAAGCTTACTGCCAAAACAAAAGTCCTTGTCTATCAAGCCTGTGTCCTCAGTACTCTTCTTTATGGCAGTGAAACCTGGACAACTTACTCACACCAAGAGAAACGTTTAAACAGCTTTCATATGTGGTGTCTGCGAAGAATTCTTGGTATTAAGTGGCAAGACAAAATCACAAATACTGAAGTATTGGAAAGATCAGGTTGTGTGACGGTTTATTCCATGCTCAGTCTTCGTAGACTTAGATGGATAGGACATCTTAGGAGGGTGGCTGATGGTAGAATACCAAAGGACATCTTTTTTGGTGAATTACAGATGGTAAGAGATCTCAGGGTCACAAAGATGTGTGTAAGCGGGACATGATTGATACGGGCATTGATAATGCACATTGGGAGCAAGTCACCGCTGAACGTGTTGCATGGAGGGCAAACATCAGAAATGGAATAAAGACAAAGGAGAAAATTATTGCAGATAAGTCACACACCGATCACACCAAGCGTGTGAGATGTAAGATGGTGCATGATGGTGGAAATGACCATGTGTTTACATGCACCCGCTGTGAACGAACATTTACAGCGCGAATTGGCCTTATCAGTCACCTTCGCTACCGCCATATGTAAAAGTTATTATGCATTTTTAAAGCACAAACTATCGTCTGTCAAGATATTGGCAAGGTGCCAATGAATGATATACACACACACATACAC
The DNA here is from genome assembly GCA_014155875.1 of Cepaea nemoralis. Taxonomy (NCBI): domain Eukaryota; kingdom Metazoa; phylum Mollusca; class Gastropoda; order Stylommatophora; family Helicidae; genus Cepaea; species Cepaea nemoralis. The sequence goes on from JACEFZ010009116.1 coordinate 375,909, forward strand.
TCAGATATACACATCTCCACGCCATGCTATGATGATGTCAGACGCAGTGCGTGACTGCTCACGCTGTCTTGACAACGTGAAGGCCGTCAGTGTAGATGTATTTTGACAAAAGAAGTCCCGTTGGAAAGATGCAAAATTATCAATGATCTTGTCCTTGAAGAGTGGTGAAAAATTACACATACATGCAATAATTGATGTTGAATGTACACATGCATTCATTATCATGTTAATCACTCTGAATACTCCATAAAAATAATTAAATGGAGTATGACAACGAAAACTACCATCCCCCACCATTGAAATACTACATTACAGCATGCGATCTTCATAATTTTAATGTGAGATTGAATGCCAACTTAAATGGTTGAAAATTACAACATATACATAAAAAAGGATGCTACTTTTAATAATACATAGCATAACAATGTAATTCGTCTTATAAAACGGTATTTACGGGTTTACTTACCACTTAGAGTAAGCAACCTGGTTCTCTAGCATAACAAGGGTTCCCGACTTGCCAGAAATGCAGAATGCAAAACGGGGTGGGAAAAACTATATCAAGTGATCAGTGTCTATTTTAACTCGATCTTGAAATAATTGGGGAATTTAACATCAGGAGTACTCTAAACCTCATTAAATCGGAGACACAAAAACAAGAAAACGAAAGTTACCGCAAACAATCTTTGGTAAAGTTCGGCAACTGCAAAAACGTAGTGCCTAACTCAGGTACACTTATTGTAGAGATCGTCTAACTCCACAGGGGAGATAAGAGATGGAAAAGTCTTATGAAAGATGAAGGAATGGCAAGAAACACGGCCTCTGGTTGTACATATTTAATACAACATCACATGTTCACACAAGAGGGTGATCCCAGCTTCACAGTTGGGCACCCACGTCTGATTTGCACAAGCTCACTGAGACCCATATCTGTCAATCTCTGAGGCAGCTAGAATAATACTTCTTGACTAATATATATCTAGACCAGTGTTTCCCAACCTTTTTTGTGCCATGCTCCACCTAAGCCTTTCTAAAATTCTCATGCCCCCCCCCCCCCCCCCCCCCCCCCCCCCCCCAACATATAAATTATTTTTAATATTCAAAACTTGAAATGTTCACTAAAGAAACTTGATTGATAGGTTTTAGGAAGAAATCACTAGGAAATTATTGAGAAAACACAGTAAGTAAATTTTTAAAACATATAATGGAGAACTGAAATTCAAGTACAAAATAATTTTAATGAAAGATTTGTCTATATTATTTTAATTATTAGTAATTATTTATTATTTAAATTTAGCGAGATCCTGGCGCTTGATGCTTGTTGCAAGAGATCGTATGTCAGGTTCCAATTTAGTTAACTTCAGTCTCAAGTCTCCCCGTTTTGTTATATCCAGCCGATTTCTTCCATTTTCGAATTGCCCCCCTTAACAATCGAATTGCCCCCCTGTGGGGCGTGGGCCCCACGTTGGGAAACACTGATCTAGAGGCAGACAAAGAGATAAATAACTAGGTGCCTTGTACAAAATGCATAATTTGAACAGGAACACAGACCTGATCTGAGAGTCCAGATGATTATCATAGATGCTGAACCATGATCTCCCACAATTGCCAGCATGATGCATGATGGTGATAATAATACTTCACTACTTTTTGGATCATGGAGTTACTTAAAATACTTGAAAACATGTTGAATTATAGTTGTTGAAAACTTGTCACTACAGCTTTGACACTTTTAAGAAGTTTTGAATAGTAAAGTCATAACAAAAGAAAATTAGATTTTGAAATATATTACAAAGTTAGTTGTGAATACTTTATGGGACATAGCAGTCAACCCCAGCATTTTTTGGCTGTTTGTGATTCCTGGGCAAGTTTACTTTCAGTAGTTTGAAATTACCAAAGAGGACTTAATTTTACTGAAGTTTTAATGTTATACACTATTGCTTGTTTACCTGAAAATAGATTGGCTAGAAGACAAGTGAAGTCATCTTTACTGAAGAATGTCCTCAAACCCAGCATCAGGCCAGGGCTACCTGCAGATTAGATGGAATCCTAAAAATTTGGAGATCAGAACTAAATCTGTTGAGAAGACTTTGGAGCCATTGGTAACTCAGGTAAGCCTTTAGTTCAGGCAGGTTTAAGACGATGTTTAGCTTTGATTGGTCATTTAATTATAATAATTTTAAATATACAAACTCAATATCTTCTTCATTTTATTTCTTTGTACTCCTTCAGATGTCAACCTGAAAATATTGAATGAAAACAACAGTCATCTTGAAGTTGTTAACATCTTCATAGTCTTCAAATTTAGCAGGTATAGGCCAAAGTAATTTTCTCATTCTCTATATGTTGGACACTCTTGCAGAATTTTTTTTTTTACCGATTCCAAAGTTCTTCTTCTTTTTCTGCGTTCATCCGGAGTTGTTTTTCCGGACATGATTGCATTGTGCCTGTTTACAGTAGAGCTGTGTTCTTGCGCCGTTAGGCCGACACATCCGACTTTTGTGGGCATTTGTTGACCGGGTTAACCTTCCCGGGGGATTCCTAAGTTAATTAATCAGTATCTCCAATTTTTAGTTTATTCAATAAGTGATATGTCCGCCTGTTATGTCCAGTGCGTTCTGAATATTGATACTTGTTCTCTTCAATTGAGTAGTAATATACATCATCTTTCTGATGTCCTGGATGCTCTGATTCCAACTTGGTTCTGTAATTGTTTCTTATAAATCTTTCATAGGTTATGTCTGTATCAGGCTGAGCTTGTCTTCCACCCTGCTTTTCCAATTTGAACAACTCAATGTAAAAAGGAGCTACTGTAAGAAATAGTAATAGAGATGTGTTGGTCACATCAAAAGAAACAACGATCTTCTAAAAATTCTGTTGGCAGGGAAGAGGTGAAGGCTAAAAAACAAATGTCAAAATATATGTGTGTGTGCGTGCGTGCGTGCGCAACTTGGAGATTAATTCAGGATACAGCCTGGCTGACTATAAATAAAGAGATTGCTGGGAGTCCATTAACACCAACCTTCATCGCAGAGACAACACTGTGTGATTATGGTGATGATGATGATGAATTCTGAAAGTTTCTTTAAAATATTTAACATGTTTTTCCACGTTGATGATTGAAATAATTCAGTTACTTCTTCTGCTGCGGCCTTTCATCTCTCAGTAGAGCATAGGCCCTCAGCCAACCCATGCCAAGCTATTTATAGACTTGTTCATGATTGGTAGGATTTTGCAACTAAAGTTATCTGCTGGTTGAGGCAGACAGTCTGCTATCAACCCATCTTGGTCACCTCTCATGACATGCATGGTAGATTATGGTGTTACTGGTTTTTGCATCCTTTCTAAGCTCTGATAATACATGAGCATCACGTTAGAAATTGTAAACACATTTTCATTTAATTTGTGTTTAATGAGGCCAGCTCCCATTTTGATACCAGTTTGAGCTCCAAAGGATGTAGGCATCATTCTTACTGAATAAAGTCTTTATCAAGCAGTGCCTGATGTGGCAATATGTTATGAAAAGTTAGTACTGGGTACTCATCTGACAAAGTCAATATGCAGTCCTTAACATTTCACACTTGGCTAGAAGAAAGTGCTCTTTACACTTCTAGTGATGACTGTTGTAACTCATCATCATCATCTGGTGCCATTCCTGCATCTTAAGTTGACTTGAATGAGTCTGCAACACTGTCTGTCCCGTATCTTTATCACTTTATACTCAGACATACTTATTTCAGTCATTTTCAGTGACAGCTTTTTCTTGTGCCCATTATTGTTATTTCCCTATGGCACATAGGCTCTAACCAACTCAGTCCAAGCCATCCTATATTTTGCTGTTTCATTCAGCTTCACTCATGTCCTCCCCATATTATTAATTTCTGTCCTTAATTCTCTTCTTCGTGTGTTTTAGGTTTTCCTATATTTCCTTTGCCCTGTGGTCAATGGTAACTGCTGTGTGATTAATTTTTAAAATGATACAGAAACTATATTTCTCTGCATCTAACAGGTAACAACACTTGTGAATCAGAATGGACCTTCCAATAGGAAGAAAGGTCGGTCAAAAAAGGCTCATGTACTCAGCGCTGCAGTGCAAAAAGCAACGGAAAATTTCATCATTCAAGGAGAACAGATAGCACACGAGTATCCTGAGGTAGAAAATGATATGCTTGCAGCCATTGATGAAGTTAGAAAAACTGGTAAGTTGTGTGATTTTGCCTTTCACTTGTTTGTTTTGTTAGAAGGGGTCATATGTTTTTAATGAAAATTACTTTTATTCATATACATTCCATGTTTTACAACACCTTCTATTAATGCCTCAGTATGGTTTTTATTGTCACAGCAGAGATACTTTATGTACTTTTATTTATTTTCAGAGGATTCTGTAAGAATTAGTATACAAAATAATACACCACAGTTTGTTAGATAACAACATGAAAAACAGAACTGAAGTAAGTAAAAAAGTAAAGGGCCCCTTTTCGTGCCATGTGATGTATTGGGTATATGGTGCTAGCCCCATATTTTTAGACCAGTTGGCACATAATAGGCAATGTGATATAAAAACAATAAACACAGAATACCAATCTCATACCACCAAAAGAAAAGAATCATCAAATCAATCAGAAAGCCATCAACACCAGCACATGTTGATTACCATTTTATGGACAGACCAGAACAATCATTATTCTTCACCTTGAACAGGACACAATCGATTACTCGACCATATGTATACATAATGTAGGAATGGCAAATTAGCCATGTCCCTCATGGACTGGCACCATAGACTGCCTAAATATGACATATCTACATAAACCTTCAGGCCTAGAGCAACAACAATTGAACATAAACTTTATGAACCACTGAGTGAACTGGAAAAAAAAATTGTGAAGTTTATACATGAGACTAAATTTCAGATATAGGCAGTCAATTTAAGGTGAACGAAAAAAAAAGAAGAAATACTTAAACAGTAAAAACATTAAAACAGTAATAAACAATGTAAATTACCTGTTCAAGCATAATAAACACATTGGCTTTCACTCATTGTTTGTTAATATTCCATGCTAGTGCAAATGCTTAGTTTATACTGATCACAGTTGGTGGGGGATTATAATATAAACTTACCAGATGGGATACTGTGGAAGTGACTTGCCCTGTCTAGCAGTTTCATTATAAACTTTTCACTTATTATCTAACTACCTCTTTCCTTCTATTGGGAATACCACATCTTTTTAATGAGCCATTTCAGAGCTGTTTCCTTGTGTACTCAAGGCTTTTGTTAGTCAGGGCCTGAGTTTTCTCACCTGGATCTGTAATGCAGGAAATTTGAATCTGCATTGACCATTTAAGGCCAAAGTGAGTCAACTCATCTACAACTCAGTGTAAGTGGAATGATAAAGTAAAGAGACGGACGAACAGCAGCAGTATGTCTGCATGGACCAGAAGAGCAAGAAACAAAATGTTGGAGATCCATTGCAACCTACCTTAATTATATAGTTTTGTTTACAGGACATAGCAGTCAACTTCAGCATTTGTTGGCTATTTGTGATTTCTGGGCAAGTTTAAGTTCAATAGTTTGCCATTGTTTTCTGAACGACCGGCAATCATACCATTGTATGGAAATACCAACGCAAAGCGGTTTGTTTCCAAATCTCTGGCAGCTGTGTTTCGAACGCACTTGTAACCCCTTCACCACATTAATTAGACAGCACTTGATTGATCATATTTTTGTCCTTGCTCATATTATAACATAGAGCGCAGTAGTTCATATCAGTGTGTGTTAATTATAGTTGAATGTGTTTTAAGAAGAAAGATTCATTTGCTTATGTTTAATATTTCTTGTGCTCAGGAGAAACTATGGATGATGCTTCACAAGAGTTTGCTATCGATCCCTGCTCATCTGCAAAGCGAGGAGCCATGGTGCGAGCTGCACGAGCCTTGCTGTCTGCTGTGACACGCATGCTCATTTTGGCAGACATGGTTGATGTTCACCTCTTATTAAAATCTTTGCACTCGGTCAGTTCACTTTGTTACAGCTTTGTCAGATATATGACAAAATTGATGTTTCTTCTTCTTCTTCTGCGTTCATCCGGATTTTTTTCCCGGATGTGACTGCGTTGTGCCTGTTTACAGCAGAGCTGCGTTCTTGCGCCGTTAGGCCGACACATCCGACTTCTGCGGGCATTTGTTGACCGGGTTAACCTTCCCGGAAATTGATGTTTTAGTTACCTGATTCTGAGAATGTTAATTGTTAGCTCTAGATTATCATAATTGTAATTATTAGATCATGCCAAAAAAATAAGAAGAGAGCATTGAAAAACATAGTGATGACTAGAAAGATCAGCTGTAGAAGAGGCAGAGGCAGACTGAGAGAAATAATGGTAGAAGGACTGAGTTGATGACTTGGAGGAATATGCTTGCTTGCGTTCACTGGCTGTGAACTCCAGTACGAAGTCCTGTATGTCGGATGAAAACATCCTGTTGTCCAACATCAGTGTGATGTCATACCGGACCTGAGGTTTCCGTGAGTATCCGTTGTCCCATATCTGGCTTATTGGTGTGCAGACTGGTGGTTCCTCGCCGTGCAGGCAGATACTCTCCGACTTCGGAAGAATCAACGATCCTACTATGTTAGCCAGGACCCCAAAGGGACCTGTTGCCCAGGACGCATGGCGAGGACGTGCTAGTAGGTCTTGGCCAGTATAGCACCTGTTTTGGTGCCTTGAAAACACCTCAGTGTGCCTTGGAGGAATATCATTAGTGGAATTGATCCAGAACACCATGGACTGAAATCTGTAGACATATATACAATACCTACACCAGCTTTATGACAGTGAAGCCTGGTCAACTTACTCGCACCAAGAGAAATGTTTAAACAGCTTTCATATGCGGTGTCTGCGAAGAATACTTGGTATTAAGTGGGAAGACAAAATCACAAATATGAATTATTGGAAAGATCAGGTCGTGTGACGGTTTGTTCCATGCTCTGTCTTTGTAGACTTAGATGGATAGGAGGATGGATGATGGTAGAATACCAAAGGACACCTTCTTTTGGTGAATTACAGAGGGTAGGAGACCTCAGGGTCGACCTCTACTACAATACAAAGATGTGTGTAAGCGGGACATGATTAATTCAGGCATTGATAATGCACATTGGTAGCAAGTCGCCGCTGAACGTGTTGCATGGGGGGCAAATATCAGAAATGGAATAAAGACAAAGGAGAAAATGATTGGAGAAAAGTCACACACAGAGTGTGCGAGACGTAAGATGGTGCATGAAGGTGGAAATGACCATATGTTCACATGTATCCACTGTGGATGAACATTTACAGTGTGAATTGGCCTTAACAGTCACATTTGCTACTGCCATGGGTTGTAGTTATTATGCCTTTTTGAAGCACAATGTAACAAACTATAGACTGTCAAGACGGGGAGGTGCCAATGTAACACCAGCTGGCAGTGGATATATACACAATACCCACACCAGTTGGCAGGGTCTCTATAAAATAATTGGACACTGTTGTCTGATGTTGGGGAATAGGCGTGGACGATGTTGACATCAAAAGGTCGGCCACTTAACTTTACCAGTAATATTCTATCTTACACTGTCCAATATCCTTTGATGGATTTTGATCTCTCAAGATCCATTTTAAGTGCTACATCTCGATATTGTTTCTCTCTGCCAGAATTGATTGTTATATTCCTCGGATGTTATCATCTCCGTCCTTTTCCATCTGGACCCACATTTAGCTAAAATGTTAATATTCATTATTCTCATTTCTTGCTTGATGATCTCCAGTTTGCTGTCTACATTCTCATTTCTTGCTTGATGATCTCCAGTTTGTTATCTACTTCAAAGTTCGACCGTTCCATTTTTCCATTTAAAAAAAAAAGAGTTTAAAAGGCAAATAGATCGACTTAATTGCATTGGGTTTATCGCCTCTCTTTTCCTGTATGACATCCTGACGAAAGCGTCAATAAAGCACAAACTCCATAGCTACAGCAATGATACCCAGTAATTTCTGAGAATATTGCACTGGGAACCGACCGATCAACATGGTCCGGATCGAACCCACAACCTTTGAAGCACTAGGCTAATGGTCTGGAGTCCTCTGGTGCACATGATTACCCCTACCAGGCCAGAGTGCTCCTTTGGAACGCTCATTTATATTTTTTGTCTTATTTTCTATGAATTGATGAAGCATGATTTTTTAGGCATCTGTAAAGAAGGGGTTCTGCCATTACTTTGCTCCTTAGCAGTGACCATACTGGTCGATGACCATAGCCACTGTCTCCATAAAGAGATCCTATGCTTACTGTCAGGAAATTTGCGGCCAACACCAACAACAATCTGTTGGCTGCTTTTCAGCTCTGTCCACCACTTACTTTCATGGTTCCGCACAACCCTGATCAGGTGGGGGAGGTTGAACAGGTACTCCACCTTCTCAAGGTGTCCCATAGGCTGGCGGAAGGATGGTGTATGTTATTGATAGGGAACACCTCTATCCCGTCACTCATAATTTATAAAATATCTGTCTTTTCAATATCACACCAGGTTGAAGGTGACCTTGAAGGCATTAAAAATGCAACTAGCCAGCAGGAGCTAATGGATCGATTTAAAGATTTTGGAGAAAGCATGGCTGAGTTGGCTGACCTAGCAGCTAGAAGACAGGCGGTATGTTTATTGTCTTGTTAAATGCATTCTTTCTGTAAGCACTGTTTATAATTTGGAAAGTGGCCGATCTTGTTTGTGCTGCTAAGCATTTTTGACTACATGTTTCGCTATATTGTGTCCTTAGCATTAGAAATTTGAACAAGTTTGTACACAATTGTGTTGTTAAAAGAAAAAAAAAAGTTAACTATTGAATATCTTCTTTAGCTAATTACTATACTTTAAAACTGTTAATCTATTCACTTAAGGTCACAAAAATAACGAATTTGGGTCATGTTGGTTATTTTTGGAATAGTTCATTTTTACACACCTTACCATGTCTTCTAACAGATTCAGTACTTGCTTTTGTTTAAAAAATGTTGCTTTGATGCAATATTCATATTATTTTTGTGACCCGCACATCGTGTTAAAATAAAGTGTGCATAGTGGTTAGTGAGCTTTCTTAACGCGAGTAGTCTGGTTCAATCCCCAGCAATGATAGGGTTTCTTTTCTGACCAGTACAGTTCTAGACTCCCAAGCCTCATTTCAGAATGTTCAGAATATTTTTTAGGAAAGAGGAAGAGAACTTGTCAGCCCACCTTATTATGCCTTTAACCTAGAATATGTGAAGGCCTAACACTTCACAACCCTAAAGCAGTAATTTGCCATGGTTCTTTCTGAAAGAAACCTAAAGGGATGGATGTCCACACTTCTAAGTACTCTAAAGGTCCCTTTTACATGCCCAAGATGCAATTGGTATATGGAGCTAGACTCATATTTCTATAGATCAAACGGCGCTCAGTGGGTGATGTGTTCAGTATCAGGCCAGCCATCTTTAGTTTCCAAGACAATTCCTGGTGCCCATTTTAGGCTGGGTCGGTCTGGAAGCCCAGGTCTGTTTTAAACATTAACCTGCCATTGTACGGAAAGAACCCAAAACCATCAATACATCCGGCAAATATCTAGCTGTTATACTACCGCAGCTCTCCATACACACTTGGGGTCAAACAACACAGACATCATCAAGGTTTGCTAGTGATTAAGTTTTCTAGCAAAGTACCTTAGCTAAAAGTTTGAACAAATTGCAAGATGTAAACAACTTATTTAAAATGTATATATTATGTACAGTTAAAAATATCACAATGATACATTGTTGACAGACCTGTTAAATTTAATTGGCATGAAGCGATCCGTAGTTTACAGGAGCCATATTTATTGAAGTTATGCAGAAATTCAGTGAAATAAAGAGAAAGTATCTGCTTGTTTAATGCAGTTTTAATTTCCCTGTTCATGATTGATAAAATAACAGTTTATGACAAAGAAGTAAATTATACACATAACATTTTTGCAATTTTAAAGGTAAAGGTAATCACATAACTGATACTATGATTTAATTATGAAGTACTAGAACTTCACATATTTTATATCACATCATTATGAGGCGGGGTCTCATCTCCTTTCCTCACCAACTTTTTCTTTCAAGAGATTTCCGTGTCCAGTTAACACGGCTGGGTTGAGTTTCTGGCAAAAAGTCTACCTGAACCGGGGATTAAACTAAGATCATTATGCACAAGCCACAATGGTCGTTTCAAGTATTATTGGCTTTTAAAGAGCTACATCAGATTTAACAGTTACAGAAAATTGGAGAACATGAGCATTTGCATAATGTTTGATACTAGGTTTATGTCTACTTCAGGACCTGAAGGATCCTCGCAGACAGGAGGAATTAGCTGCAGCAAGGGCAACTTTAAAGAAGAACAGCATGATGCTTCTTACAGCCTCTAAAGTAAGATATGAAGTACTATATTCACTGCATAACATGTGTCAATAACATAGAAGTTAATTAGTTAGTTAACAGATTATCTTCATTGCACATCAAACTATTAGTTAAGTTCTCAGTATCTTCCTCAGCTTGTAGCAACTGATGATACTAGTTCTGTGCTGGTTGACTGTTCATCTTTGGCTCACCTTACGGCTCTCTTGTATAGCTCCAAATACTTTAACTAGTTCTCAGTATTAAGATAATTCATAAGGTATATTTCCAGTATTAAATATTGTATTCAGCAGTATGATGACTTTATCTATTCCATATTCTTCTAAAGCATGAATCATTTCTGTTGTGATGCTGTCTGAACTGGGAATCTTCCAAGATTTCATATGGTTAAGAGCATTCTGAACCTCCATCTTCAAAATTGATGGTCCTTCATTATTATTTTGAATATTATACTGTTCTTCTCTGTTATCATCATAAAGTTTTTCACATAATCTGACCATACATGTAAAATCTGATCATTTTCTATTATGATTTTTCCATCTGTTGTCTTTAGGCAGCTTGCTGATGTATGTGTTCTTTGATTAGTAAGCCTCTGAATTCTATTTCTATTAGTTTGGTATTTTTACTGTTGTGTTGTTTTTCAATTTTTGTAAAGTTTTTCTCGAGCCATGCTTCTTTTGCCTCCTTACATAATATTCTGACTTTTCTGTGAATTTCTTCATATTTGGCAGGATTATTTTTGTTCTGTCTCCATGTTCCATTAGTTATAAAATTTCTTCGGTCATCCATGTCTTACGGCCCACTTTCTTTAATTTTGGAATAGTTTTTTCTGCAGCACAACTGATTGAATTCTTCAACATTTCCCATTGAACATCCACATCTTGAAACAGGAACTCTAGATCAGACAAAAATCAATTTGTTCTTTACTTCTGTGTTAAAATTATCTTGCATTTCTTTGTCAGTTTTCAATTTGCACAAATCATATTTAGGATTTCCTGTTGTATACTTGACTTTCTTTAACTTTACCCTCAATGTGCCTGTAATTAATCTGTGATCACTGTAACAGTCTACATTGGGGACTGTTTTTACGACTGTTTTTCGCATTTCAAAACCTTCTGCTAATCAGGATGTAATCTATCTGGTTTTTAATCCTGCTGTCTGGCTCCTCCATGTTCATAATCTTCTAGGGTGCTGTTAAACCAGGTGTTTCCTACAACCATTTCTTGTTCTTTTGCCCATTCTACAAGTCTGTATCCTCTTTCGTTTTGCTCTCCTAAACCATGGTTGCCTACACTGCATCCATCACCTTGATTTCTTACTTTTGTGTTTAAATCACCCATTATAATATTTATTTCTGATTTTTTTTTTTTTTAGTTTTTCAAAGCAGACTCCATGTCATTAAAAAATTTATTGACAACACAAAGGCTTTTGATAAATTGAGATGTGTCGACATGATAAGGATGCTTGAAGATCTACAAATTGATGGAAAAGACCTTAGATATGTAAAAAGCATATATTGGAAACAACAAGCTGCCATGAGAATTGATAATGAAGTAGGTCAATATCAGCCTATTAAGAGAGGCGTGAGACAGGGATCCGGGAAGGTTAACCCGGTCAACAAATGCCCGCAGAAGTCGGATGTGTCATCCTAACGGCGCAAGAACGCAGCTCTGCTGTAAACAGACACAACGCAATCACATCTGGAAAAAAAAACTCCGGATGAACGCAGAAGAAGAAGAAGAAGAGACAGGGATGTGTAATGTCTCCATATCTTTTTTTCCTGTACAGTTAAAATATTTCCAGAATATAGAAAATATGGAAGGAATCAACATTGGGGGACGATGCATCAATAACATTAGATATGCAGATGATACAGTCTTGATTGCAGACAATGAACAGGACCTGCGGCATTTGGTGGATGCGGTTGTTGCGCACAGTGAGCAAGTGGGGTTGGAGTTGAATTGTGGGGGGACACGGATTGTGGTCGTCACTGGGAGGAAGGAGGTAGCATGGTGTAATGTACAAGTAGGTGGGTATGTTCTTAGACAAGTGAGTCGGTGTGGTTGTCTCGGAGTGGTCGTGGCATCTGATGAAATTGGAGCAAGAGTTGCCATTGCGAAGGTAGGCTTTTACAGGATGAGGAGCATGCTGATACTGGATGGCTTGGCATGGTCGAGACAGAAACACGGAGCTGATCCACGACTCTGGTGATCGAGTGAGATGGCACATGATGGATGGATGGAGTATAAAATATGAAATATATACTACTCTGACATATCTGTCAGTATCATAGACTTTAATTAGTTCTCACCCAGAATTGTGATATGAACTGGATTCATCAGGTCTTTTCAGAAAGCCACCAACACCAGCACAAGGTGATTACCATTTTGTGGACAGCCCAGAACAAATCATTATTCTGCACCTCATAACTGGATAATCAACCACATGTATTCAGAATTCAATATAGGCAATTCAGCCATGTGCACTTGTGGATTGGACAGCAGATCACATACTCCAAGACTACCCAGAATACGACATATCTAGGCTAACATTTCGGCTTAGAGAAACAACAGTGTGAGGGCTGGTCTGGTTCGCAAGATCAGTTCCGCGTCTAGCATTCGTTGTCTCGGATGGCTATGTGATGTGCACCAAAATGGGATCTTCCCAGCCAACGCAAGTTAGCGAGGCAGGCGTTTGAGAATGTAACCGCATCGTGCAGCCAGGGTCGTGGTTTGAGCAGGCAAAAGACCAAATTTGTACGACCGTTCGACAAAGTCTCGATAAGCACCCACTCTCTCTCGATGAGTAGTGGGCCTGCAGTCAGTAAACTGGTATAGCTTTTCGGTCAGTCCTGCCGGCGTATCTTGAAAGCTCGTCGGTAGGCATCCAGTGGTTTTGCATGTATCACCTTGTACCAGGAGGGCACGCTTTAGCGATGCTACTCTTGGCTTGCGTGTGCGTGAATAGTCCATCTGTCCGATAGATATCTGATTGATCCTGCCAGTAGTTATATGCTTGTCTCAAAGATTAAGCCATGCATGCCTCTCTTGTTCGGAACAGCTCTGACTAGTTAGTTTTCCGAATGTCCATCGTGCCTGGAACAGCTCTGATGGGCACAAAGACAAAGCACATGTCCGAAATGAAAACTCGCTGAGTGGATACTGTCTGCAGACCAGTCTGGTTTGTGCGGGAACGGCCCGGGGCGAACAAAATTGCCCAATATATTGAAGTGAGGATTTAAAGCAGCCATGAGCACGACGTGACGATTCCCTCTGTGAGCCCAGCACCAGGGCGCTATGTGTCGGCCCTGCAATTATGGAAGCCACCCTGGATGGCAGAAAATGCTATGGACTGTCCCTGCCTTCCCTTGAGGGATGATCGAAGTCTTCGACTGTTCCAACTTGACCAGCTGGCATGTGGACGGTACCACAAAAGTGAGAGTCTCCCAGGAATGCTAACCTGGTCAAAACAGCATGCTAAAAGTCGGATGTGTTAGCCTCCATATGAACACAAAGAAAAAGAAGAAGAAGAAACAATAGTGGAAGGTAAACTCTTTGGAGCACTGCATGAACTAAAAATATGGTAAAGTTGATACAAGAGACAACATTGCAGATTAGACAATAAATCTCAAGCAAAAGTCAAAGACATATTGGTTTTTATTAGCTTCTGTCTAAAAGTAATAAATGAAATGAAATCATATAGAGGTAATAGAAGTCCCTATGATTTATTTCTGGTTGTATGGGTGTCTTTTGTGCCCTTATACATTAACATGTAAGAAATCACAAAACACATCAGTGCACTTCAGAAGTGTACTAAAGCTTGTACACTTCAGTATACTTTACGCAACAGTGTCAACATCAAATTCATGAGTTGTTGGAAATCTCCATATTATTGCACTGTCAAGCAGAGCCACACACAATACTTGTGTGTAGCTATTTTAGTAGCTGGTAGGAATTGTTTGAAGTTCAAAATACTCTCGCTAACAAGCACTCAGCCTCACATTCTTTTATTCACATTCATGCTGGCAGACAATGCATCCACCGCTAGCATTTACTCATTCCTTAAATATTTTTAGGGTTATCTGTTCTGTGGCTATATAGTTACAGAACATATCTATAGTTTGCATCTTGGTCACTGAATTTTTACAAGGATAGCAATTTCTTCCCTGTTAGATATTTGTGCAAGCTACCTCGGATCACGTTCTCATCGTTGGTTAGTAAATGTATAGGTATTGATAGGTATTGATCGACACTGATAAAGTACAAATGGGGAAAATAAAAAGAGATTGTTTATTTTTCATCACCAGACATTAAAAATATATTTTCATATAATTTAAAACAATAAAATACAAAGGGGGAAACATATAAAGAGATTGTTTATTTCTCATCATCAGACATTAGAAACATATTTTCTTATAATTTAAAATACTGATAGCATTGTATACCTATCATAATAATTTTCCGTTTAAGTATTTTAGTATTAAGATATTTGTTATTCTGCTTTTTAAAAACTCCTGAGTGTTGCTAGCATGATACACTCACATGTTGTGGAGTTTTGATAGCATGAAACACTGGCATGTTGTGGAGTTTTGGTTTGGTACCATGTCAACAATTTATTGTTATGTTACATGTAAACAATTTATTGTTATGTTACATGTAAACAATTTATTGTTATGTTACATGTAAACAATTTATTGTTATGTTACATGTCAACAATTTATTGTTATGTGACCTCTAATAGGTGTATGTGAGGCACCCAGAGTTGGCGGCAGCAAGGTCAAACCGAGACTATGCCTACAAGCAACTCTGTGATGCTGTTAATGCCATCTCTGATGTGGCGCAAGCTTCTGGCCAGTCTGATGCTCATCCATATGAAGGACAAGGGGAATTGGCAGCAGCACTGAATGAACTTGATGTAAGAGGATGCCTTAAATCTGCTTTCATTTTTTTCTCTTTTAACACTGCTATAAACTTCATAAGATACCCGTTTAGCTGTTATTGTATTTTCATTTAATTTCTGTTTCCTTTTTGTTTATAAACTATCATCAGTGTTTTATTTTCAGAATATTCATTTCTTAGTTCTTAACACATGAACAACTAGAATTTGTTAACTTCTTTCTCTTTCATTAATGCAGAACTGTAGCTGTTGCGGTCCAACATTGTCTATTTTATGCTGCCTTGTTTGGTCTCAGTCATTCCAAACTCATTTGTTTCATTTACTATAGTTCTTAAAATCTTCCTGCTCTTATCTTTGCATTGAGAATTCCATTTCATGGCATTTTGACTGTGGACTGTGTTTCACTATTCTTTCAGAGTTCCATTGCCATCTGTCTGTATATTTTCTGTTTTCATCATATTATGTTCATAATTAATAAAGTTTATTTAGTCAGTTGAATTTTGAATCATGTCTGAAAGAATTGTCCTAAAAAGAAATGTATACTACTGTCATTGATGCATTTACAACTGAAACGTCTAGCTGATTGATAATAGTCATGACAGAATATAAAGTAACTCTGTTTGATTGATACGTACACAATTGTATACAAATGTATGTTCATCTAGATGACTTGTTCATGATTTAATAAACAGGAACATCCATCTAATTTATGCATTCCCAATTTAATACAAAGTTACATCTACCTTTATTGATAAATTAGCAATGTTCATAAAACAAAATATAAACCTATCAGATTGATACATGCATGATTGTATTTCACTTCACATCTAGCGTAAGATAATCATGGACCCATTGACATACAATGAAGTTCGCAGCCGCCCATCCCTGGAGGAGAGAGTGGAGAGCATCATAAGTGGAGCAGCACTTATGGCTGATTCATCTTGTACACGTGACGACAGGCGGGAGCGTATTGTGCAGGAGTGTAATGCAGTTCGCCAAGCTCTACAGGATTTACTTGACGAGTACATGAGTAATGTAAGACATTTTTATCATTTCAAGTTGCAATTCAAAAAGTTAAGTTAATCTATCACAGGATGCTGTGATAGATTATTACTGGTGAAATTAAATGGCGGACTTTTAGTAGGTCAGCATGGCCAAATGGATAAGAATGTGTGTTCTTAAACATCCTGTGTGCTGATGCCGAGGTAAGGAGTTCGTCCTCTACACTGGACAGTTGGACTAAAATGTGGACCTATCATCCTCGACTTGGAGGCATTAATTACCAGTACCTCTGAAGTGGGAGTGGGTTCACCTGATGGCATCATCATCAACTGGCGTAGTCGTTGGCTCTCCACAGATCTCGGTCTTTGGTGTTCTGGATCAACTCTGCTGCTGATATTCCTCCATGCCACGTCTCAATCCATCCAGCGTCATTTCTCTTGGTCTGCCTCTGCCTCTCTTCCCCTCGATCTTTCCAGTTGTCACGATTTTCTCCAATGCCTCTCTTCTCATCACATGACCGAAGAAAGCTGTTTTTTTTTCTTATTGTTGTATATAATGTTCTAGTTTCATTAGCCTGTTTCAGGCAGTCATTGTTAGTTACTCTGGCAGTCCAAGGAATTCGCAGCATTCATCTCAGGAACCACATATCTGTTGCTTCTAATTTCTTCTTAATTTGTTCATTTACATTCCAAGATTCACTGCCATATAGCAAAACAGGTTCTACATAGCACTTCAGCACTCTCTTACATTCAGTGATAGTGACCTATTTTATAAGATACTCTTCATTTTCTGAAATGCGGCTTTTGCTTGCCCTATTCTGCTCTTAATCTCTGTTGTACATCTTCCATCTGATGTTATAAATGCCCCTAGGTATTTAAAATTATCCACTTGGTTACAAATCTTTCCTTCTATCTCTGTGTCACACTGTTAATAGAGAAAGTTAATCCTCACGCTAAATTCTGTCCAGCACTACTAAAAATACTGTGTATGGACTTCACTTGGGTTCAAAGCGAGCGAGCGCAAAAAAAAATTAAGTAAGCCCATTTCTTCAAGCGTGAACTTGTAGTCCACTAAAGTGATGAAAAAACTGGCCACTCATTCCTCCTTACATTCGGGCCTTCAAACTATGATGACTCTACCACATTACATACCATAGCAGATTCCAGCTTTTGGACAGTTTTAAAATAAAATTCTTTATCAGGTGCTCCATCCCCTTCTTCAGTAGCCAACAATGAGGTAACAATAAGGCTTCAGTAAAGGTAATCCATGGCAAATACTAATAATGGGGTGTGAAGTGGTTTGATTTACTTAGGTAAGCCCAATTATTCTTCAGGTATTATCAGACTGCCGCTGGCAATAGTATGAACACTTTCATAACTCTACGGCCATCATCCCTCTATATCTGCTAAGGATGATAAGAGTACTTATGGTTTTGCCCGGAGTGCAGTGATGTCAACCATATGAACAAGTAATCAGGCAATTTTCCAAACACAAAACAGAAAAAGATGAATAGTAAATAGTACTTTTGAACGGATGATCAGATTGTGAAAACCTAGCATCAGAACTATAGTGCCAAAAGTCATGACTAAGTTTGTCAGGTTTTCTTCATTATTCCTCTTTCAAAGGAATATGTCACACTTAAGTATGTACCTCAGGGGCCAGTGTGTCCAACTTTGTCATGTATTTATGGCGGACTTCCCTCATCTTGACAAGTTCCATCCACAGTACAGGCTCTATCTACCCGTTGGTAGGTTTTTGTCCTAACAATTATACCAGGGTAGAAACCTTGCAGCCTACACATTGTGATTTTCAATTGCTGTGGGATATTTTATACAAAGACATTGATGATCTGTTTAATCCCCCGCTAATCACTGGTATCATGATGGCTAATAGACTGCAATGGCTGGGGCATATGGAAAGAATGGAAGATAATAGGGAAACAAAACTCACTTACACTCAGGAAATAAACTACTGAAGACCCCGAGGTAGACCAAGAAGACGGTGGAGAGATAATGTACATACAGACCTACAGGCACTTGGAATCAGCGACTGGCAAGAGAAGGTCAACCAGAGAGACAAATGTAGACGGCTTGTATCTGCAGCAAAGAACCTCAGTGGCTCGGAATGCTGAAGAAGAAGAAGAAGTGGGATATTTTATGTGTGCAAGTTGCACATGAGACCTTCTGTTTTTTCACACATGGCCAAGAAGGTTAGTACCTGATCTCACAACCCAAGAGATCTAGGGGATGGATGATATCATAAAATACCAATAGTTCTTAAGATATTTCCCAGCCTTGTGTTTAGATAGAATCCCGTACCTTCTATTGTTCACTCATGGCGAAGAATGTTAGTAACCTGATCTCACAACCCAAGAGATCCAGGGATGTATGATATCATAAAATACCAGTAGTTCTTAGGATATTTCCCAGCCTTGTACTGAGATAGAATCCGTACCTTCTGAGCCTGTGGCAGACAGCATGACCACTCAGCAATGGCTGCCTTATTTATTGATTATATTGCCTGATTTATTATAAAAACAAAACAAGTTTCTGTATTTTAGAGATGGTTTATGTTAAATGTTACAGATCTGTCTTATCTTTAGAAATGCATTGTATATTGCCATTGTCGAGGTTGCCACACATAAATTAAAAAAAAAAAATAACAAGTTACATCCTGTTCAGTCTTTCTTGTTATAGTTGGGGATATACAGTGTTCTTATAATGAATGCTATTGTTTATGATTATTTTTCATACTGTTTTACCATTTATATCCTGTTTGTTGCCTTTATCATAGATCACCTTTGGACTGTTGATTTGCACAATGGTGTTAGTGTTGTTTGTTCAAAGGCAATGGCACACTAAAAAAAGTCAGTTGCATATCCTTTACAGGATGTTGCAGTCAATCCCATTTGTTGGCTGGTTATGATTTATGAGGCAATTTGGTACTTCATTTTTAATTCACCACAAACAAACAGAGTAGTTATTTTTAGCACTGACCTAGATCTGGTGGGATCGTCGATTTTCAGAATAGGGATATCAGGACTCACTTACATCAAAGACAGATGGGACATACACAAGACGAGTAGCACAAGATATGGATATACACTCCGATATCAGTGAGGGCCCACCAGACCCAGAAACATTTATTGCATCCATTGATCAGTCTAGCAGTCCGCCATATACTCAACCAGAGGTGATTGACAACACATTCAATTTATTTGATTCTTTATTTCAACAAATACATTACATAATAGCACTTGCTTGTCTTCTACTTGCGAAAGAAATTATATGTCTATATCTGTAATTAATAAAAACCATGGCCCTTTTCAGGGCCCCCAAAATATATCAGTTAGCTTTTCTCGATTGCACAGAGTATATTAACACACCTGTACACCCACTATGGAATAACCTTGATGTCGCATGATTTCCCGGGAACTCCTGGGTTTCCTTTGTTTGCGGTGAATTAAAAATGAAGTACCAGCAAGTTTAGTTCAGTAGTTTCCCGTTGCTTTCAGAATGGTTAACACCTCATATCATCAAATTCAGCTAAAAACAGTTTGCTGCAAAACCACCTGCAGCTGATTTTAAACCCTCAACTTGGTATGATGAGGAATTATGTATATGTGTGTCTCCTAAGCCACAGCAGTGGCAAACTACTGAATGCCTAGCCCCTCTGCTGTGTGTCCACCGTGACGAGGTAGAGGGGCTTGTGCGTCCCAATGACCCCAAGAGCTATGCCGACGGTAGCACAGCTACTGGTAGGGCCACCCATGTCGGACAGGTCAAGGGAGAGGGACCAGACGAAGAGACACACAAACCTGCTGCCTTGTAGGTAGACTGGGGACAGTCAAAGGCTAGGGAAAGCACCCCAAATACATGCTTGTCGAAATCGGATGTACTGAGCCACAGGCTTGACAAAGCAGTGCAACGTGAAACCTGCTGCCTTGTAGGTAGACTGGGGACAGTCAAAGGCTAGGGAAAGCATCCCGAATAAATGCTTGTCGAAATCGGATGTACTGAGCCACAGGCTTGACAAAGCAGTGCAACGTAACTTAATTCATGATGTCACAAATCAAAATTAATCGATATGGTGCTAATCCCGTGAAGTCCCATCAGGCGGTGATAGTGCCGGGCCCCCTGCCTCGAGGGGGTCCACCCATGACTACTGGTGGTCACCTTCCCCTGTGCTGTGGAGTCAAGGCACAGAGGAGTAGGTTAAGAGCTATTGACCAAATACCCCGGACACTCAACATACTACAGTGGAATGCCGAAGGAGTTTACAAGAAGAAAGACTCCCTAACACAGCGTCTTCATAAAGATAGAATAGATGTGGCATGCATTCAAGAGACACACCTCAACGCCAATCACAAATTCTCAGTCAGAGGATATCAGGCCACACGTTTCGACCGCGAAGGACACAAAGGAGGAGTTCTAATACTTACACGAAATACAATACCTTGCAGCGAAGTATCTGTGATCTCTGACAACCAAACGGAAATTATAGGTGTTGATATAATGATAAAGGACGTGAAAATAAGAATCTACAATCTGTATAGCCCAGCAGATAAGGACCTTACACTCTCAAACATGAAAATAACTGACACAAACTGCATTATTGTCGGAGACTTTAATAGCCGTTCAGAAAGATGGGGATACCCAGATACTGACAAAAGAGGAGATGAATTGGAGGACTGGGAAATAGACTCAAATCTCCATCTACTCAACAAAGCGGATGACACACCGAGCTTCTACTCCAGAAGATGGCTTACCACTTCTACTCCAGACTTAGCTTTCTGCACAGGAGACATCCTCCACAAAATCGATCGCCATGTGCTGGACCAATTAGCAGGTAGTGACCACAGACCAATCAAGCTTGAAATGAATATGGAGTATGTTCCACAGGAGCAAAAGCCCTTGCCCCGCTGGAATTACAAACGAGCAGATTGGGACAGATTTGCCATACTAACAGACAAATATTGTGAAAACATAAATACACGATATGGCAACATAAAGCAAATGGTGGAAAGTCTAAACAGAGCGATAATACAGGCAGCCACTGAGTCCATTCCAAGAGGAGCGAGGAAAAATTACAAACCATACTGGACTGAAGAACTACAAAGTTTGGAGGACAAAGTTGAAGATGCCAGGAAGACAGCAGAGAGAGAACAAACAATTGAAGCAAACATCTCTCTCAAAGCCATCTCAGCAAAATATAAAAGAACAGTAAATCAAACAACAAGAGATTGTTGGAGGGAAAAAACAGAAAACCTGAATTTTGACAGGGATGGAAACAAACTATGGAAACTAGTGAAAGCCATGAACAATGAAGGACCTAGAAACAAACAAATAACAATTAAACAAGGAAATGCCTTGCTTACAGGCAAAAAGGCTGCAAATGCACTAATGGAACACTATGCAAATGCAAACCACATTGATATTACAACCGAACAGAAGAAAGCAATCAAAGACAAACAGATACATCATAGAAATACAGAGACAGCAGCAGAATATATGATGGCAAATCTAACAATGGAAGAAATGGAACAGGCAATGAATACCCTAAAAAAGAAGAAATCACCAGGAAAGGATGGAATCACAAATGAAATGCTAATAGGACTAGGCACCAAGGCAAAGAAGAAACTACTAGCAGTCCTAAATAACAGCTGGAAGAGAGGAATAGTCCCACAGGCATGGAAGGAAGCTATACTAATACCAGTCCCAAAGAAAGGAAAAGACCTGGAAGAACCAAATGGCTATCGACCTATCAGTCTACTTAGCTGTGTAGGAAAATTAATGGAACGCATTATCAATGGCAGGCTAACATGGCATCTGGAAGAAAACAAACTCTTAACACCACACCAAGCAGGATTCAGAAAATACAGATCCACTGAAGATCAAATAACCTATATAGCTCAGGAAATAGAGGATGCCTTCCAAGAGAAAAAGCACACACTAGCAGTCTGGATAGATTTAGAAAAAGCATTTGATAAAGTATGGAAGGAAGGACTGAAAGTAAAACTGCAAAACATGCATGTTTGTGGAAAAATGTATAAATGGATCAGCCACTACCTTGAGAACAGAACTGCCAGGACAAAAGTACAAGGACAAACAAGCAAAATGATGCTGCTGGAGCAAGGTGTCCCCCAAGGAGGAGTTCTTTCACCAACATTATTCCTAGCATATATAAATGACATCACAGAAAATTTTCCAGCCAGAGTACACACATCCTCCTTTGCAGATGACCTAGCCATATGGACATCTGAAGAATATATTAGTACAGCTAACAGCAGAATACAGCAAGCCTTATTAGCGCTAGAGGACTGGTCAAAATCATGGCTAGTGAAGATAAGTGAGGAGAAAACAACATGCACAGTGTTCTCCCTCTCAAATAAAACTCAGCAACCTAAGCTGGTATTGAATGGAAAAATATTGCGCCATGAAGAAAATCCAAACTATCTAGGAGTCACCTTTGATCGTCGCCTGACATGGAAGACACAGGTTGAGAAAAATCGAACAAGAGCAAGGCAGAGAATGGCAATCATGAAAAAGCTTGCTGGTACAAGGTGGGGAGCAGATGAGAAAGTTCTCAAGAAGTTATATACTGGACGGGTGAGGCCAGTACTGGAATATGGCATTGCAGCTTGGGCAACAGCAGCTAAGTCAAACTTTAACAAAATAAGTAGAGTCCAAAACCAAGGAATGCGAATCATAACTGGAAGCCTGAAGACAACGCCTATTAATGAACTAGAAAAGATCACTTGTTTACAACCAATGCAGGATAGAAGAGATAGCAGAGCCCAGCAACAAGCAGAAAAATTTAGAAGATTGACAGACCACCCTATGTACAACAGATTTAATGGTTTTGGAAAGGGAAGACTGAAGCGTAGCAACTTTGTAGAAACTGCAAAACGAAGGATTAGGGCAGATCCTATACTTAACATATCAACAGTCAAGCCCATACACAATGCACACAAGTTCCCAGCTTGGAGACAGCAGCAACTGCCTGAGATGATAGAAAACATTCCTGGTATTGAGAAAAGAACACTCAGCATGAAACCGAAAGAAGAGAAATAACCCTAAACTACATAAAAGAACATTACCCAAGCAGGAATTGGACCCATGCATATACAGATGGATCAGCCAAAAATTCAATAGAGAATGGAGGAGGAGGAATTCTCCTAAATTTAAAAAATGGAGTGAAAAAAACACATTCAATGGCAACTGGAAAATTTTCAAGTAACTTCAAAGCGGAGGTAGAGGCTTTGAAAACTGCAGCAGAAATGCTCCTGATGGAGGAAAATAAAGAGAAGCAAATAGCTATCTTCACAGATGCAAAGTCAGCTGTCTCAATACTCAAGAGCAGTAACAGCACAGAACTAACTGACCTAAGAGCAGCACTCCATGGTCTATGCCAGAAATCCAAAAAAGTTGTAATACAGTGGATCCCATCACATTGCAGTATACCTGGAAACGAAGAGGCTGACAGACTGGCAAAAGAGGGCGGACGACTACCACAGCCTGACATAGACATAACCTATAATGAGGCAAAGAGGTTGATAAAAAGCACTTATAGAACCAAATGGGAATCTGAGCATCCAGGCCATCAGAAGGATGATGCATATTACAAACTCGACCGAAGAGAACAAGTAGCAATCTTCAGACTCCGCACAGGACATAACAGGCTGAAATACCACTTGTTCAATAAACTAAAGATAGGAGATACCGATGAATGTAATTGTAGAACTGGAAAAATGACAGCAAAACATTTGCTGCAGGATTGCCCAACGTATGCAGAACAGAGAAAGATATTTTGGCCCACACCTGCTTCATTTGAGGACAAGCTCTATGGAGATATCAACAAGCTCAAGTTGACCGCAGCTTACTTTAACTACATACAGGTTGACATTTAAAGGTGCATGAAGACCCAGAGGCATGAAATGGAATATTGCTTGGATAGCAAATCCATTATGTGGAAAGTCCAAATCGAAAGCTCGCTGTGTGGGCTTCATAAAAGGTGGAAAAGTGTCCTAGTGGCTTGAAATGGAATATTGCTTGGATAGCAAATCCATTACGTGGAAAGACCGTATCTAAAGCCCACTGTGTGGACTTCATAAAAGGTGGAAAAGTGTCCTAGTGGCACGAAATGGAATATTGCTTGGATAGCAAATCCATTACGTGGAAAGTCCGAATCAAAAGCCCATTGTGTGGGCTTCATAAAAGGTGGAAAAGTGTCCTAGTGGCTTGAAATGGAATATTGCTTGGATAGCAAATCCATTACGTGGAAAGTCCGTATCTAAAGCCCACTGTGTGGACTTCATAAAAGGTGGAAAAGTGTCCTAGTGGCACGAAATGGAATATTGCTTGGATAGCAAATCCATTACATGGAAAGTCCGAATCGAAAGCTCACTGTGTGGATGTCATCTGCAGACTGCATACTTCTGGTTTCCGGAAGAACAGCCTATGGTGAACGGAAGGCCCAATATACGGAAGTGAGGCTAAGCAGCCATGTGCAGGACGTGACGATTCCTTGGGTGAGCCCAGTACCAGAGCGCTATGTATTGGCTCTGCAATTATGGAAGCCTCCTTGGATGGCGGGGAATGCCCATGGTCTGCCCCTGCCTTCCCTTGAGGGCTGACCAGGATCTTTGGCTGTTCTATATGGACCAGCTGGGATGGGGGATAACACCACAACAGTGAGAGTCAAACGTCCTAAGAAACCCCCGGGAAGGTTAACCCGGTCAACAAATGCCCGCAGAAGTCGGATGTGTCGGCCTAACGGCGCAAGAACGCAGCTCTGCTGTAAACAGGCACAACGCAATCACATCCGAAAAAAAACTCCGGATGAACGAAGAAGAAGAAGAATGCCTAGAAAATCACAGACATCCAAAATATTCTTGGATTAATTGTGACCTTCTGTAAAGGTCATGTGATGGCCCTACCGCATCACAGACTCATAGCAGTTCATGCTTCGGGAGTATTTGTGATTGTTATTGTTTGTAAATTCTTTATCAGGTGCTTCATCCCTTTCTTCAGTAGCCAACATTATCGGGGGGATGCTTCATCACAGGTAATTAATCAGCTCCGCGGCGAAGGGGTTACGGACACAGTTCGTAATCCCGCATACCGTGTTCGAAACACTGCTGCGGGCGATTTGGCAGCAGACTGTCTTGCATTGGGTTTTTATGAAATGGTATGGGTGCCAGTCGTTCAGAAAGCAATGGCAAACTACTGAATGTAAACTTGCCCAGGAATCACGAACAACCTAAAAATGCTGGGGTTGACTGCTACATCTTGAAATGGATATGCAACTAAATAACAGGTGATTATAGTGCTATATTTTCTATTTTCTATTGCATAACTTTGTGTATTGTTGTTATTGACTCACTTGTTGTTTTGTTCACTTTAGACTGGCAAGAAAGAACCAAGTGAAGAACTGGATCAAGCTATTGACAACATGACAAAGAAGACTAAAGATCTGAGAAGACAGGTCAGTTGGAAATAACTGGGATATTCTTTTCATTTTCATTGAATCTTTCTTGTCCCATATTACAATTGTCCTGAATGCAGTCACCACATTACTGTAACTCTTTATTGTATTTTTTATGTAAACAAATGATCTTAATTTTACAATTTCAGTGACTACTTTAGTAAAGGAATTATTCACAAAAGTAACAACAATTAAGTAAACATATTAGGCAGTCAGTGAATACTTCTCGGTATCACAAAGAAAAACATATTCTTCTTCTTCTTCTGCGTTCATCTGGCATCTTTTTGTGTGTGGACGTGATTGTGTTGTGCCTGTTTACAGCAGAGCTGCGTTCTTGTGCCTTTAGGCCGACACATCCAACTTCTGTGGGCATTTGTTGACCGGGTTAACCTTCCCGGGAAAAACTTGTTCAAGAATATTAGGTCTGTCATAGTCTTTCTCCCCTTTATTATTGCTACTGGTACTATTGGGGTTGGAACTCTTCGCTGGCTTCTGAGGATGGGGACGGGTCGCTTATGGGAATGCCCCGAATGCTGTGATGTCAGTTCAATCAATCAATCAATCCCCTTTATTCACCATTTTCTTCTTCTTCTTCTTCTTCTTCTTCTTCTTCTTCTTCTTCTTCTTCTTCTTCTTCTTCTTCTTCTTCTTCTTCTTCTTCTTCTGCTGCTGCTGCTGCTGCTGCTGCCCCTCCTTCTCCTCCTTTCATCTCCCAGTGGAGCATAGGCCTTCAACCAAGTCACATCAAGCCCTTTGAAGACTTGTAGATTGAGGGGGAAAGCACAAGGGGATTGTAGAGAAGTATATATCTGTATGCCACAGGGCATGGTCGAAGCAAGAACACAGAGCTGATCCACATCTCTGGTGATCATGTGAGATGGCGAAGCTTGACCGCCCACGCTAACTGGCATGGCACATAATGAATGAAGACTTGATCATGATTGGTGGGAATTTGCAGCTCTGATTTTCTATGGGATAAGGAGGCCAGCCTCAGGACAAACCTCCTTATAACCTGCCTCCTAACCTCCATACAGTGTTACTATTCTTTTTGGTTTTCTTAACCCTTTACCGGGCAGGCGCTTGTCCATTTTTTAGCCCTGAACGGGCAAGATTTTTTCAGGTTCGGTAAAATTTTGGGTTGCATTAGTAAAAACATCACATATAAGGTGTTAGTCAACCGATTTTAGTTAAATAAACAACACAATGAAGGGAAAAGCATGCAGAATATGTTACTCACGTGATTGTTGCCGGTAATCCATATATGAACACAAATATTTACGAAATATAGCATTTTGTTTGTGATTTTCAGTCATCTATACAGCAATTTACAAACACATTTTCAGAATCATAATCTCCGTATCATAAAGTCCGACTCACGACTGCTAATGCAAAGTAACGCTTTTCACTGATGTCTAGCTCCGATTAATAGTTAACTTCGTGCCCTTTAATGTCACTTAAATTGAACCTAGCGAAATCTCGGCTATCACTTGAAGAATTGCCGAAATCCATTTTGAAAAACTAAGCGTAAAAACCCCGAAAACTATCCAAAAAATCCGTTCAAATTCATAGTAGGCACTTGCAAATGGCGGCTATGTTGTCAAGCTATTGGCGAAAGCGAAAGTAGCCGTCGGAAGTATCGGAAAGCGAGAGATCGCATTTTTACAATGCATAATAGTATCGGGCAGTTTCAGACGGTCTGCCCGTACCGAGGACTGGACGTAAATGGATGATTTGCCCGGTAAAGGATTAAGGGCTTTGGTAACACTTGGATGGTAATTAACCATGCAGCAATTAATTGTGCCAATTTGGTGTTGATTGATAAGCTTGCTCGTGAGCTTTGTATGTTTCTTTTTTTTTTTTTATTTGGCTATTTTGATTATGCTCAGTCTGAAATTTTGCACACTAACTTCATCATGTAGCAGATACTTTGCGGAATGTCGCTCTCATCATGGTCCACCAACAAGACACTTAGTCCGTTGCCAGTTGCCCTGCCTCATGCATTTCATGCCCAAGGTGTCTACAGTGTCCTGTGTCTATCTTCATGTTGGTTGACCCTTGCTTCTACTTTCAGGAACCATGCATTCCATCACTGTTCTTTGTGTTTTGTAAATTCTCACGGAGGAAAATTTTATTCCAGAATTTGTCATGTTATATCAACTGGAGTGACATAATTATAGTATAGCATAGTAATTTTAATTAAAGAAAAAAGTTTGTTTGCTGTATGTATAAAATTACTTATGCCACAAGCACCAACCTGTTACATGTGCACGCATTTTGTGAGATATGCCGTGATACAGTTCCATGCCAACCCCCTTTAGTTTAGTCGCTTCTAATTACATGCATGATGGGTTACAGTTTTACTATTTTGTGCTTCCCTTATAGGCCCCAGTAATATGCAGGAGATGCTTGTTTATATTTGATTTATGTTATTAATTTGTTATTTTCAGTTGCGTAAAGCTGTGGTGGATCATGTGTCTGACACATTCTTGGAGACAAGCGTACCCTTGTTGGTGTTAATCGAAGCTGCTAAAGCTGGAGACGAGAAAGGGGTGGATGAATATGCTTTAGTGTTTATGGAACATGCTAACAAACTTGTGGAGGTGAGTTAACTCAAACATATGAATATATATATATATATATATATATATAATAGGCCTCTTTCAGTCCTGAAGGACTGTAGAGTTGTGCCGCTTGGGAGGTGCCTGGCAGCATCGCTGGTGACTGTATAGTCCAATGTGAGAGTGACAATCCCTGTCACAGTTTCCACATCTGTAAGACGAGGCAAGTCCCGCAGTAAGTGACTGCATTTTAAGCCTGTGCCGCCCACCCTCAGTTTGTTGTATCAGATTGCGCTCAAAGAGCACCAGTCCGTTTCGTACATCTCTTCTCCAGGAGCATCTGTCTGTTGCAACTCTCTCCCACGTGTCTGGATCTATTCCAAGGGTTTTCATATCTTGTTTACACACATCCCTATATCGCATTTGGGGTCTTCCGGTTGCCCTCTTTCCTGTGGCTAGTTCTCTGTATAGGAGATCTTTGGGAATACATTCATCCTCCATTCGAGATATTTGGCCCAGCCACCGGAGGCATCTCTGCTTGAGGAGGGTGTGCACTGTGGTAATATCTGCTCTTTCAAGCACATGTTTGTTTGTTATATGGTCTTTCCATGTTATGCCCAGGATACATCTCAGACATCTCATGTGGAAGGAATTCAACTTCCTTTCCTGTCTTGAGTACCGGGTCCAGGATTCAGACCCATAGAGTAGTGTGCTAACAACACAAGCTTTATATACTTGAGCTTTTGTATGCTCTGTTAGTCTATTATTCTCCCAAACTCTTTTAGCTAGCCTGGAAAATGTTGTGGCTGCCTTTCCAATGCATCTGTCGATTTCTGTCTCTAATGAAAGATTATCTGATATTGTCGACCCCAAATACACAAACTCGTGGATGACCTTCAATTCGTAATTAGAAATTTTGATTGACGGATGCGCAGCAGCATCTTGTTCCATCACCTGTGTTTTATTTAGGCTAACGGTGAGCCCAAAGTCTTTGCAGGCGGCTGCAAAACGATCTATGAGCCTTTGGAGATCTTCTGCTGTATGAGTAGTCAGTGCTGCATATCTTACGCATTTTGATCTTGTTTTGGTCTTTGCCTTGAGTCTTGATGGGTTAAAAAGTTTGCCATCGGATCTTGTATGGAGGTATATGCCGTCAGTGGCAGTCCCAAATGCCTGCCTTAGGAGAACGGCGAAGAAGATACCAAAGAGTGTAGGAGCAAGCACGCAGCCCTGCTTTACTCCGCTGCTGATGCTGAATGACTGGGATGTTGAGCCGTCAAATAAAATGGTCCCCTGCATGTTTTCGTGGAATGATTTCACGAGACTAAGAAGGGTGGGTGGACATCCAACCTTTTCAAGGACCTTAAAAAGGCCGCTTCTGCTCACAAGGTCAAATGCCTTTGTGAGTTCGATGAAGGCAATATATAATGGCTTCCTCTGTTCTCTGCACTTCTCTTGGAGCTGCCGGAGTGAGAAAATCATATCGATGGTGGACCTGCTGGGTCTAAATCCGCACTGCGATTCGGGGTAGATTCTTTCAGCAAGAATGTGTAATCTTTTAAGGATTGCTCTGGCAAAAATCTTGCCTGTAATGCTGAGTAGGGAAATGCCGCGATAGTTGTTGCAGTCGCTTCTGTCGCCTTTGTTTTTATAAAGGGTAACAATGTTTGCGTCTTTCATATCTTGTGGTACTGATTTTTCTTTCCAGCAGAGCTGAAATATTGCATACAGTTCTGGGATGATTGTTTCTTTGCTACATTTTAAAATTTCAGGTGGAATACTATCTTTTCCAGGTGCCTTGCCAGATTTGAGAGAGTCTAGTGCTTCGCTGATTTCTGTGAGGCAAGGTTCGTTATCCAGGGCATGCATGGCGGACTGTTGATCAATGGCTTCCAGAGCTTCTTCACTGACAGTGTTATCCACTGAATATAGCTCCGAGTAGTGTTCTACCCAGCGATCCATTTGTTTCACTCAATCTTTTATGATTACCCCTTCAGTTGATCGTAAAGGGGCCATCTTATGTTTTGATGGACCAACAGCTTGCTTGATGCCCTCGTACATTCCTCTTATATTTCCAGTGTCTGCACAAGTTTGAATTTGAGCAGAGAGCTGTAGCCAGTACCTGTTTGCACATCTTCTTGCCATCTGTTGTACTCTTATTTCTGGCCGTTCGCAGTGCCTGCAGTGTTTTCTCTGAAGGTGATGATTTATACATTGAGAATGCATGTCTCTTTATCTCCAGGACAGGGAGCATCTCTTCAGAGTGTGCTTCAAACCAGTTGGTTGACTTGGTTTGCTTCTTGCCAAATGTTGATAGTGCTGTATTGTAGATGGGTGTCACGAAAATGACTCCATCTCTCGGTGGAATTTCCGTTTGTGGGGGCCAGGCAGAGTATCCGCTAGAGCCTGCATGAATTTGTTGACCTTCTCTTTATTTTGGGTGCCGCTGGTGTCAATGCGTGGTCTGCCTTCTGTTCGGCTTCTGTAGATTCTCTTGGGCTTTATCTTCACCTTGCTGGAGACGAGTGAATGGTTGGTGTTGCAGTCAGCACTATGATAGCTGCGAGTCAGCCGTACATTGCGGAGGTTGCTGCGTTTAGTGAGCACCAGGTCGAGTTGGTGCCAGTTCTTTGATCTGGGGTGCCTCCATGACACCTTGTGTTGAGGTTTCGCGTCAAAGAAGGTGTTGGTCACACACAGATTATGGTGGCTGCAGAATTCCAAGTGACGTCCATTGTCATTGATCTTCCCAACGCCAAACTGTCCTAGACATGAAGGCCAAAATTTGTGGTCGGAGCCAACCCTGGCATTGAAATCCCCCAGGATAAAAAGATGTTGTTTCTCTGGTGTTTCACTGACTTCTTTGCTAAGGTCATCATAGAACTTGTCTTTAGATTCTGATGCTGCAGTTAGTGTTGGGGTGTAAACGCTTAGAATACTAACTGGGCCTGCCTCTGTCTGGAGTTGGTGCTTCAGTATTCTTTTAGTGCCATCACTTGGTGATATGATGGAATTAAGCAGCTTGTTTCTGATAGCGAAGCCAACTCCATGCTCCCTGGTCTCTCTGCATGGCTTGCCATGCCAGTAGAAAGTGAAGTCCCTCTCCTTGATGCTTCCAGATTCTTGGAGTCTGGTCTCTTGCAGGGCGACAATGTCTATCCCCAGTCTTAATAGTTCGTTGTTTATCACTGCAGTTTTGCGGGCATCAACAATCTTGTTTAGATCGTCTGAGATGCCAGGGGTCATGGTTCTTGCGTTCCATGTTCCCAGCCTTAGGGCCGGTTGTTTTGTTTTTATCTTGTTGCTAGGTGTATAGATTGCAGTCCATGTGTCAGGATTTTCCCCCTAAGCTCCACACACCCTCAGGAGCAGATAAACCATGTTGAGACAACACCTTATGGACTGGGGGTTGCCCAGCTTAGGCGGGCGGTAGCTGTCTAGTGAGATACGATGATCTCTCCCACCGTCAGAAGTAACCCTTGGCGCCTTACTCTACGCCAGTCGAGCATTAAGACTTATAACCGGCAAATGCTGCTTCCCATGTTTCACCGCTGTACGCGGTGCTGAAGTGGCCTCTTCAGGGCACAAGCCTGGGCAATGGAAATCGGAGAACCAGCTGTTGCCCAGTAGCAAGTTCCCCCTCTCCACATCGCCGATGTTGACCAAGGGAAAGGCAGTAGCCAATTGCAACTTGACATCGGTGCCGTCACAGGAGTTGCCAGAACTATGTTGTTTACAACATGGAATTGCCTTAGGGACTCCATCTCCGGATTTGTCCTCAGGGTTTACTCCCGAAGCCTTCCCCATATGGGTATACCCGCAAGGCAGCGGAGGTTTGAGATTTAGAGTTCCCTCTCTTAGAAGAGATACCGACCAAGGCTGACGAGCCTCCTCTGCCCGGGAATCAATAAGAAGGGAGGTCTACCATTCTTGCTTCCTGGCAGTGACCATACTGATCGGATGACCATAGCCATTGTCTCTACTGAGAGATCCTCTGCCCACCATCACTGACTTGAAACCATAACCAGCAACTATTTGTCGGCTGCTCCCAAGTCCAATCCACCACCTGCTCCCATGGCTTCACGTTACCCTGTGGGGGGCTAGACGGGTACCCCACCTTGCCCAAGGGTGTCCTGTAGGCTAGCGGAGGGAAGGAGGCATCTTACTTCTCCTTTGATAGGGGGTACCCCTAACCCACTACCCAAATAAATATATATATATATATATATATATATATATATATATATATATATATATATATATATATATATATATATATATATATATATGCTTAGTATGGCTAAAGAAAACTACTGTTTTGTTAAGCTTGTGGTTCAGTGCATCAAATTGCCATCAGATTTGCTTTCTCTAGCTTTTGACTGCTCTTAGTCTGACTTCAATAGGCTATGACTGTTCAAAGTCTGCCTTCTTTAGTCGTTGACAATTCTTAGTTTGCCATCTCTAACCTTTGACGGTTCCTTGCCATCTATAATTTTTGACAGTTTTTTGCCTTCTCTAATCTTTGACAGTTCTTTGCCTGTTTTCTCTAGTCTTTGTCAATTCTTTGCCTTCTCTACTCTTTAGATCTTTGCCATCTCCAATCTTTGAAGTTCTTTACCTTCTCTAATATTTGACAGTTTCTTTGCCTTCTCTACGCTTTGACAGTTCTTTGCCTTCTCTACGCTTTGACAGTTCTTTGCCTTCTCTAGGCTTTGACAGTTCTTTGCCTTCTCTATGCTTTGACAGTTCTTTTGCATTCTCTACACTTTGACAGTTCTTTGCCTTCTCTAGGCTTTGACAGTTCTTTGCCTTCTCTACGCTTTGACAGTTCTTTGCCTTCTCTAGGCTTTGACAGTTCTTTGCCTTCTCTAGGCTTTGACAGTTCTTTGCCTTCTCTA
The DNA here is from genome assembly GCA_014155875.1 of Cepaea nemoralis. Lineage (NCBI taxonomy): Eukaryota > Metazoa > Mollusca > Gastropoda > Stylommatophora > Helicidae > Cepaea > Cepaea nemoralis. Next base: position 409,168 of record JACEFZ010009116.1, read on the forward strand.
CGCTTTGACAGTTCTTTGCCTTCTCTAGCCTTTGACAGTTCTTTGCCTTCTCTAATCTTTGACAGTTCTTTGCCTTCTCTAATCTTTGACAGTTCTTTGCCTTCTCTAATCTTTGACAGTTCTTTTGCCTTCTCTAGGCTTTGACAGTTCTTTGCCTTCTCTAGGCTTTGACAGTTCTTTGCCTTCTCTAGGCTTTGACAGTTCTTTGCCTTCTCTAGGCTTTGACAGTTCTTTGCCTTCTCTAGGCTTTGACAGTTCTTTGCCTTCTATAATATTTGACAGTTCTTTGCCTTCTCTAGGCTTTGACAGTTCTTTGCCTTCTCTAATCTTTGACAGTTCTTTGCCTTCTCTAATCTTTGACAGTTCTTTGCCTTCTCTAATCTTTGACAGTTCGTTGCCTTCTCTAGGCTTTGACAGTTCTTTGCCTTCTCTAGGCTTTGACAGTTCTTTGTCTTCTCTAGGCTTTGACAGTTCTTTGCCTTCTATAATATTTGACAGTTCTTTGCCTTCTCTAATATTTGACAGTTCTTTGCCTTCTCTAGGCTTTGACAGTTCTTTGCCTTTTCTAGCCTTTGACAGTTCTTTGCCTTCTCTAGGCTTTGCCTTCTCTAGCCTTTGACAGTTCTTTGCCTTCTCTACTCTTTCACAGTTCTTTGCCTTCTTTAGCCTTGACAGTTCTTTGCCTTCTCTAATCTTTGACAGTTCTTTGCCTTCTCTAGGCTTTGACTGTTCTTTGCCTTCTCTAGGCTTTGACTGTTCTTTTCCTTTTCTAGCCTTTGACAGTTCTTTGCCTTCTCTAGCCTTTGACAGTTCTTTGCCTTCTCTAGGCTTTGACAGTTCTTTGCCTTCTCTAGCCTTTGACAGTTCTTTGCCTTCTCTAGCCTTTGACAGTTCTTTGCCTTCTCTAGCCTTTCACAGTTCTTTGGATTCTCTACTCTTTCACAGTTCTTTGCCTTCTCTACTCTTTCACAGTTCTTTGCCTTCTCTACTCTTTCACAGTTCTTTGCCTTCTCTAGGCTTTGACAGTTCTTTGCCTTCTCTAGCCTTTGACAGTTCTTTGCTTTCCCTAGCCTTTGACAGTTCTTTGCCTTCTCTAATCTTTGACAGTTCTTTTCCTTCTCTAATCTTTGACAGTTCTTTGCCTTCTCTAGCCTTTCACAGTTCTTTGGATTCTCTAGGCTTTGATAGTTCTTTGCCTTCTCCAATCTTTGACAATTCTTTGCCTTCTTTAGTCTTAGACAGTTCTTAGTCTGCATTCTCTAGCCTTTTGTTCTTATTTTGCTTTCCAGAAAATATTTGTATTGTCTTAAACCATACCCTACATTTCAACATGAAGACCCTGATTGCAGCAAATCTGCCATTGACATAACTATAAAGGCAAATATGATATATAGTTTGCTCTGTTGCAGCAAGATGGAAACAGGGGAGAGACAACCGCAGTCTTGATTCTTCCTGAAACATCAATATGTAAAATATGCTCCTGGTTCAAGAAAGAAATCGGCCATGATAACAGACCGAGATATTTCCACTCCCCTTATGTTATAGCCTACTTGGACATTTGGTTGGATTCTGTGGACATTGAAAAGCCTAAAACATGTGGAGGAAATGCCAAACTACGGCTAACTCAGTCAATCCTTATGTGCTGTGTTAACCCTTTACAGAGCAGCCGTTTGTCTGTTTTGTAGCCCTGAACGGGCAAGAAGAATTTTCAGGTTCTGAAAAATGTTGGGTTACATTAGTTAAAACATCATGTATGAGTTGTTAGTCAACAGATTTTAGTTAAATAAACAGCAAAATGACGGGAAAAGCATGCAGAATATGTTACTCACGTGAAGGTTGCAGCTAATCCATACATGAACACAAATATTTACAAAATATGACACAAAGTTTTCAAAATGTCTATGTACACTGCCCACGCTGGTATCACTGATATCTAGCTGCAATTCAGTCATCTTCGTGCACTTAAATGTCACTTAAATTGAACCCAGCGAAATCTCTGCTATCACTTGAAGAATCATCGAAATCCATTTTGAAATACAACGCGTATTTCCTCCCAAAACTATTTTTAAAATCCGTTCAAATTCAAAGTACGCACTCGCAAATGGTGGCCACGTTGTCAAGCTATCGGCGAAAACGAAAGTAAACGATCGGAAGCCTCGGAAAGCTGCGAGATCGCATTTTTATAATGCATAATAGTAACGGGCAGTTTCAGACGTTCTGCCTGTAACGGGGTCCGGACGGAAATGGACGATTTGCCCAGTAAATGGTTAAATCATGACATGGTGGCATCTTAATATGCCTCTCGGAAATGTGAAGTACTGATATTGTAACAGCCTGCTGGTTTCTGCATTAACTGTTAATGAATTTGTTCCAGGTTGCGAATCTTGCATGCTCCATGTCCAGCAATGAGGAAGGTGTGAAGCTTGTGAGAATGGCAGCTGCAGAAATTGATCAGCTGTGTCCACAGGTGAGTGTCCATGTTTTATTCAGTTTTTGAGTGTTTCATCTTCCTTTTATCACCCAATGGACCATAGACTCTAAACCAACACATGCAAGCCATTTTATATTTGGCCAACTGTTGAAGCTCTCCCCATGTCCTCCCCATATTATCTATCTCCATCTCTAATTCTTTTCTGCATGCATATTATAGGTTTTCCTCTATATCTTTTACATTATGGGTTCCAGAAAAGGATTATCTAGTCATACTACCAACAGGTGTTCTCAGTGTGTGTTCTATCCAGTGCTAGCGTCTTTTTTTCATCTCTGTTTCACTAGAATTTGTTTAGTTCTTTTCATAAGCTCTGCTTTAGTCATTCTGTAATCCTATTCTGCACAAGCACCAGTTAATGAATGGTTGTTTATTAGTAATCCTTTTAGTTATTCTCCGTGTTTCAGATGCATATACCAGCACCGATTTGACATTAGAGTTAAATTTTCTATGTTCAGTCCTAAGTTTAATTTCTTTAGATTTTCACAAATGTCCTAGTACTATAAAAGCCCCTTTGCCTTTTGTAATCTTATTTTAATATCTCTATATCTCCCATCTTAGCCTTCAACCAACATTTGGATTCACTTAGTATGACCTAGAACAGAGCAATAATGACAAATTTCAGGTGCAGCGTAGATGATCCTTGAATTGAGTTAATCAATCAGTCAGTTGATTATTACAATCTAAGCTTGAACATTTATTGAAAGGTTACAAGGAATGTGCAGCTTAGATGATCTTTAGTTAGTTAGTCGACAGATCATCCTCATTGCACATCAAACCATTCAGTCCATAAGTGCTCGGATCCCCTCCTCAGCAAATCCCACAGCGTGTAGCGGCTCATGACACCATTTCTTTGTTGGTTTATTACTCTTCTTTGGCTTCCTGTGTAGTGTTCTTGTTTGGCCACACCTCTTTTAACTTGCTGTTCTCGCAGCCATGATTGTAGATTCCCAGTCATCGCTTGTTCTCGTAAACGACTTACTTCTCGTAGAGCATTCAGAATGTCTGCCTGGTCCTAGGCTCATCCATCTTCCACAGTAGCCCTACTTGCAAGCCTGTGAGTCTGCTCATTCCCTTGTACATCCGCATGCCCTGGCGCGAAGATGAAACTAATCTTTGCCAGCCGAGACCGCTCCAGAGACAGCAGCCACTCTCTTCGGACCCACCCTATCTCTGTGCACCTGAGCATACTCATTGAGTCACTATGGACACAAGCCTGAATGAATGTCTGTGTCTCGAGCCATGTTATTGCTTTACTTACTGCCATGGCTTCCATAGTCAGGCTTCTTGTGGTCAAAGCAAAAGCGCCAGACACTTCCTTCACAATTTTCCCTCCGGCCTGAGTTCTGAGTTGTAAAGGCCCATGAACTTCTCACTCCTCAGACGGCCGACCCATCCATGTAAATGACAGCACCATCCTCTAAAGAATTCTCGAAGATCAGAGCCTGTACTTCCGCCTCCACAGCAACTGGATTTTCTTGTCTGCATTTCCTGTCTAGTTGGATGCGCACTGAAAAGGATGTACAAAACTCTGTTGGCACTTGTACCCACTCTTCGCCAGGTTCTAAGTCGTCAAGTGAAACACACCTGCTGAAGAATGTCTTCGACTTGACCCATCCACGACTTTCCTCTTTTTATTAATCTCTGTCAATCTATTGAAAGAAAATAATAACCTAAACTTTTGTATTAGTTGAACATTGAAGAGGAAGTAATCAGAAGATTTACATAAGAAGTAGTGAGACTAAGATTATTTTAATTTCCACGTTAATGAAAACTCAGTCATAACTCTGTTGTAATAGGATGTTATTTATGGTATTCTGTCTATAGGTGATTAATGCAGCACGAGTTTTGGCGGCTCGACCACGATCTAAGGCAGCCCAAGAAAATATGGATGTATTCAAAGATGCCTGGGAGAAACAAGTTCGTCTGCTGACTGAGGCTGTTGATGACATCACAACTATCCATGACTTCTTGGCTGTATCAGGTAAGTAGTTGTGCCAACAGACAAACATTGCTCTACAGTGGCTCCAATTATAACCCAACAAAAACAGGAGATTCCTCTACAAGTTGTACATTTCAGACATCCCATAGCAGTTGGAAATTGCAAAGTGTAAACTTTAATTTCACTGCTCTGGCAAAATTGTCGGGGAGAAAAACCTACCCATAGGTAGACAGTCATTTCCTCAGATTGAAACAGTTTATAGGACATGAAGCTTGCGCAAATAAATTGCAGTGGCATGAGGGCGAGGTGGTCGGGCACCTGTGGGACCAGGTGGAGAAAGTGGTGGAACAGACTGAGAACCCATATGTGGAGAGAACGATATGACAGGGAATGGCAGGGGTTCTGAACAAATCTCAAAACAGAGGGAAGACCATGAGAACTTTCGATCAGATGGCAGTTGGAACGATTAGCAGTATGACTCTTCGTTGGCTGTTGAATGAGGGGACGGGGCGTGTATGGAATGTCCTGAGTGCAGTCGGTTCTTAGCTCAACTCAATTCAACTTACTTGCAGTGGCTTAGTTGGACACTGATCTCTAAATTTAGTTTGCGAGGTTTGTTATTAGATGTGATGCATTTACCTTGAAATAGTAACAAAGGACAAAAACAAAAAGTACTTGTATCATAGTAAGTTAATAGAAAGCATGTCTCTTATCATGTTAGTACTTAGGCCATCTTCTCTGATTGCACATTTATTGTACAATAAAGTGAATAATATCACACGCAACAGTTATATGCCATTTCTTTTCAACAGAAAATCATATCCTGGAGGATGTGAACAAGTGTGTTATTGCTCTGCAGGAGAGTGATGCAGACACCCTGGACCGGACAGCTGGTGCCATCAGGGGCAGGTCGGCACGCGTCTGCAATGTTGTAGCTGCTGAGATGGACAACTATGAGCCAGGACACTATACAGAGAGAGTGATGGAGGCTGTCATTATGCTGAGAGATCAAAGTAAACACACTTGCTTTAACTTATTCTGTACAAAATAACTTAGCATTTGTTGATGACATTAGTTACCTCTTGATCCCCTTGATCATAAGCAAGATGTCCCACTTCCAATACACCCATCTGGAAATAATCCGCCACATCCTGCACCCCATTTACTCTTTGGTCTTCTTCTTCCTCTCTTCCCATGCATAAACCTCTCCATTATTGTTCTCTGCAAACTTTTGTAACGTTTCAAGTGACCAAAATATTTCAATCTTCTTTGTTTTATCATCTTTAATAGCCAACCTTCTTAAGTATTCAGCTCTTGAAGTATGGATGCATTTGTTCTTTTCTTTATCCAAGATATTCTTAGACCTCGTCTGCATTTGTTCTTTTCTTTATCCAAGATATTCTTAGACCTCGTCTATAACATTTATATTCAAAGGCATTTATGCACGGTTCAGCTTGTCTCACAGGCATTTGTTGCAATGGGAAAGATGCATGCTCTTAAGAATCTAATTTTTATAGTTCTATCTGTCCCACTCCACAATTTTAGTCTTTGAAGAGCAATAGCTATTCATCTTTTAACTTCTTTCATTGTGTCATCATTGTTGGTAATCAATGACCCAAGATATTCAAAATTGTCCACCACCTCCAATTTGTCTTCATTAACGTATATTTCTTTCTCCATAGTAATTTTATCTGTATGCATCATCTTTGGTTTTGCTATACATGGAGAATAGAATTAGAGACAGCTGAATAATGTGGAAAAGAAATGGAAGCAGCTGCATGAGAAAGCAAACAATAGGATGGCTTGGAATGAGTTAGTTGAGAGCCTTTGCGGCAATGGGGCACAAAGGGCAGAAGAAGATGATTACCTTGATGAAATACTCCGTTTGTGAACAAAACACTTTCGATTGTCTTTATTCCTTTAGCTCCAGAGAGTTATTTTTTTTCAACTCTATTTTACTTGTTATTTTATATGTTTCTGTCTTTGTTCTTACTTTTACTTATTTATCCCAGATAGTACTTTATCTCCTTCTGAATTTATTACAAAATAAACTGCCTGGAATTGAAGAAAAAAAAAGAAGCCATCCATATATTACCTGAGTCTATAGTGACACTGTAACTGACATTGCATGTTGTCAGAGACAGGAGAGATTGTCTGCAGTAGCCTGTAGAAATTGTCTACAGTAGCCTGTAGAAAACCTTAGTTTCAAAATGCAATCCAGCAATATCATGATGATAGACAGAAAGTGCTGAGATTTCCCACAGGAATCCATGAAAATTAAGATCAGCTTTGTTTTATGCTTATTTATTAGTTGATATTTTTAATTGTCCTTTTTAATTTATTAATTTTATTATATTTTTTAATTTGTTTTCTTTCCTCTTTGTTACTTTTGTCTTTCACATTATTGTTTAGATTACTATTACCATCTTTTATGTATATAATTTTAACAAAAATTATTTATAGTTGGAATGCTTTTTACTAAATTTATTGTTCATTAGTTTTTAACTTTATTTCTGCCTTATTTCTTTTCTATTATCAAAAACATCTCCCATTTGCTCACAGTAATTTATTATAATTTTTATTTCATATTAATATGTTTATACATGTGTATTTGTATTCACAAATGTTTTGTTATATTGGCTTTTTACTTATTTCCCCACATCTATCCATTTTCATCTTCTTAATTTTCATAGCTGTTTTATTGATGTTTTTATGCGAGTCAGAAGAAGATCATGTACACCATAAATATTCATTGCCATTGTGCTTTGTTCTGGGGAAAAAAAAAAACTTGGAACTACTGACTCTTGAACATTAACAGTTTATGATAAACTCTATTTGAGAATATCTTTGTGTTCTTTAAGAGTTAACTGCTATATTTTTTCACAAATAAACTTTTAGTATTTCTTATCACAATTAAATTTATAAAATGAGTATTTTACAATATATGTTTTCAGTCATGCCAAACTTTGCTGAGAAAGTGGAGGTAGCAGTTGATGCTCTCAACTGCAATCCACAGAGAGAAGTCGATGAAAATGAGTTCATTGAGGCTTCCCGTCTTGTGTATGATGGTGTAAGGGATATTAGACAGGCAGTTCTCATGAGTGGGGTGAGTCCATCTTACCTCTGTCTGTGTTCAGTTCCATTAAGCTTTGTTTTAAAACCTCGATAGATGTTCACAGAAAACATACACTGAAATTCAAAATAAATCTGCATATTTGTTTTTAATTATGATGATCAGCACTTGCATGATGATTATGAAGCTTCCTGATCATGTCCGCCAAATTGTTTCTGTCTTCATTCTGTTATCCTTGAGTTGTGTTGAGATAAGTTGAGCTAAGAACCAACATCACTGCACTCAGGACATTCGTATACACGCTCCGTCCCCTCATTCAACAGTAATTTCTAATTTCTTCTATTTCTACTTTCTTCTTCTTCTCCTCCTCCTCTCCCTTCTCCTCCTCTTCCTCCTCCTCCCCCTTCTCCTCCTCTTCCTCCTCCTCCTCTTCCTCCTCCTCTTCCTCTTCTTCTCTTTCTCCACCTCCTTCTCTTTCTCCACCTCCTTCTCTTTCTCCTTATTCTTCTTTTTCTTCTGCTGTTGCTGCTGCTGCTATTGTTGCTGCTGCTTGCTTCTTCTTCCTCCTTTCATCATCCTGTAGGGCATGGGTCCTTAACCAACTCATACCAAACCCTTTGAAAAGTTGGGTCATTCTTCTTCTTCTGCGTTCATCCTGAGAGTTTTTTCGGACATGATTGTGTTGTGCCTGTTTACAGCAGAGCTGCGATATTGCACCATTAGGCCAACACATCCGATATCTGCGGGCATTTGTTGACCGGGTTAACCTTCCCGGGACTTGGGTCATGATTTGTTGGATCTTGCAGTTGAAGTGTTCTATCGGATGAGCTAGCCAATCCCACGACAACCCTTGTTTGTAACCTCTTGCATCATGCACAGGTTACAGTGTTACTTTTCCTTACATCTGTTATGGATCTGGATAATACTCTGGCGATTTGTAATTTAGTAAACATGTGTTCATAGTCTTCTAAAAGTACTGGAGAGTTACTTTAGAAAGGGAAAATCCCAACTACACCTCCCAGTGGTAGAGGATGGGAAACATGCCACAGTGTGGCAAACACAGCGCTGGGGACAGAGTATACACCGAAGTAAGTGGAGAACTCTGCAGTTGAGCAGAGCAGGGCACTCACTTGTCCTGACAGCCAGAAATGGCTGTCAAAAGCAGAGGTAAAAGACCCCATGCGGATGTGGAAATCAAGGGGAAACCACCACGTTATTTTCGTAAGATTTCATGAATAGAATCTTGGAATGTAAAAGAACAAATTAGGAAGAACTTGGAAGCAACAGAGATGTAGTTCCTAAGACGAAAGTTGCAAATTCCTTGGACTGCCAGAGTAACTAACGATGATTGCCTGAAAGAGGCTAATGAAACGAACATCATATGGAACAATAAGAAAGACAAACAGCTTTCTTTGGTCATGTGATGAGAATAGAGGCATTGGAGAACACAGTAAAGACTGGAAAGATCGAGGGGAAGAGAAGCAGAGGCCGACCAAGAGAAATGATGCTGGATGGATTGAGACAGTGGCATGCAGAAATATCAGCAGCAGAGTTGATCTAGAACACCAAAAATTGATATATGTGGAGAGGCATGAATGCCTACACCAGCTGGCATGGCACTCGATGATGGTGATGTGTTCATAGTTATGAATCGTGAAAAATACTTTTGCCTCATGCCATTGTTTCCATCATGGGATGGTTTGGCATTCATTCAGAGATTGGCTTCTTTCCATTTGTATAAAACAATCCATGTTTGTGTGCTGTTTTAACATTATCAGCCTAATGGCGCTGCCCTGCAAAATTTTCGAGTTAAAAATCTACCCAAAGTATTTCAGGATCCTCGCCGGTGCTACGGAGTTCGTGCACTGAGCTGAGTTTCTCCAGACTCAGATTTGAGTTAGGAGGAGAGCGGAGCACTTATGGGTTACACCCGTCGTGCCGTGATGTTGATCCATCAACTAAACTAAACTAAACTTAACATTATCAGTTTACCATGTTCTTGGTCTTCCTGTTGCACCGTAGCCTCACTCACAAGCTTTGTAACAAGCCTGCCAGTTTCTTAAAACAAAAACCTTCACAGAATCAGAGATAAATTTTACTCAAAGTTTCTAAGGATGGTAAAGACATCATACTTTTGTTTCAAGATTTTTATTTCTGTCTGTTGCTGAAAAATGTTGTCTCATTCATTTATTTGCAGGCTGACTTTGATGAATCAGACAGTGATAATTTTGAAGATGAATACACATATGCTCCATGTAAGTGTCTGTTAGTTTTTTTTGATGAATTAATTTGTGAAAATCTATTTTTAAAATTGTTATGTTGGCAACTTGACTGTGAAGTTTAGATCTCTGCCACAGATTCAGAAGTCACTGGTGTCGAATCCTAGCAATATGCTGTGAATGTTAACAAGAACTATTGATTTCTAATTATATTACACACGTCCTTCTAGTCTCTTTAATAATGAAATCAGATAATCTAACCTTCTCGGATAAGGCAGACAAATTCCAGGATATCCTGTGTGCAAGGTGCACATGATAAAAATACCACAGTAGTTGGGAATAGCAAAGAGCAGGCCATATGCTGCTATCATGACAAAATTATGAAGACAGAAAAAACCTACTGTCAGATAGATAGAGCCATTACCTTAAATGGATTCTGTCTACAGAATGTTAAATCTCACAAATGCATGCCAAAATTGGACACTGACCTCTAAGCTAGAGAAGTGCATATCTAAACGTAATGCATTCCACCTTCTCCTCCCCCACCACACACCACTACCCATACATACTGAAGTAGGTACGAAGAAGAAGAGGAAGAAATGTTTATTTTGACATCTGGCTTGTAAATACAGATTGGTGCCACATTTATCACCATTGATCTTGCTAACTACAACATTTAGAGAACAGCATTTTTGATGTAGTCAGCAGTGGTATCGAGGACAGTAGCACAAAACTGAACAACTATACCATCATGTAGCTGGTCCTTTGCAGGTCTTTGCTGTCATCACTACCTGCTCTCGATCCTAATACAGCTATATAAGTACAAAAGTAAAGGACCATTGTCCATGCCTTGGGGCATTTTAGACATATGCTAGCCAAGTGTTTTAGTAGACTAATTAACATGTGATATGCCATGTGGTCAGTATCACAGCAACCGCCTGTACTTCTGAGAACAAATTCAAGTACTCAGTTTAGGCTGGGTTGACATGAATTTTAAAAAATCTGCTCAACCTCTGGACTGGCAGGCAAAGGCTAGCATGTTAATCACTGTGCTACCATGGCTCCCTATACAGCTATATTGTTAATTAGATGTCCTTTTACAAGACGTTGCAATGAACCACAGCATTTATTGGCTGTTAGTGATTTCTAGGAAATTTTACTTTCAGTTGTTTGACATTATACAGCTTTATAGACACCCATAATTGACAGACATCATGGAATCCAAAATATTAAGATTAATAAGACATGTTGACCTCTCACAGAGGCCGAATTAAAAGTTTGATAATGGCACCATCTCTCTCTCTCTCTCTCTCTCTCTCTCTCTCTCTCTCTCTCTCTCTCTCTCTCTCTCTCTCTCTCTCTCTCTCTCTCTCTCTCTCTCTCTCTCTCTCTCTCTCTCTCTCTCTCTGTCTGTCTGTCTGTCTATGTGTCTCACTCTTTCTCATGTACGTATGGAGAGAGAAAAGGGAGAAAGAGTCTTAGCACTGTGGGCATGAACGGATCCATAGTGGATTTATAATCTCGATGCATTAGGATATTTGGTTAAAGACGGGACTGGGTTAACCATTAATTAAAATAAGCATGTGCCTAGGACATCAAGATAGAAGGGACACTGGGCAACAACAACAACAAAATGATCATAATAAAAATTTATATCAAAGTTTGTATGGGTGTAAATTGTGTTGATCCTAGCACTCAGTGGACTTGAGGGACCTTTACTTCTAATGTTTTGTAGTTCAAACTTCTGACAAATTTTAATAAGTGATTTTCATAATTGTCTGGTAGTGAGGAAAGTAACGGGCATATCATGGCATGGAGTTTGTGAAGACCTAGGACTTCACAACCTAAAGGAGGGTCTACCATGCGACTATCTTTACCCAAAGCCTGGAGGCATTTGATAAAGGCTTTTTATCCTTAACCTGGATTGTAAAAGAGGATGTGCATTACAGACGAGGCACTGTTGTTTTAAGATTACCAGTACATTGAATCCAGCCCAGTTTAGGGTCTTACATGCATGTTCTAGATCACCAATGTCTAGCACCAAGTGTCATTTATTAATTTATTCATGTTTTGTTTTTTTAGCAAGTGTTGCAGATCGTGATGATTATTATGGCCAGAGTGACCGTGCCATGATGCGCCGTCTACCAGAGGAAGAGCGGGAAGTGATCCAGCAGCAGGTTGAGCAGTTTAGAATGGAAAAGGCTGAGTTGGACAAAGAAGTTGCCAAGTGGGACGACAGTGGAAATGATATCATTGTACTGGCTAAACAGATGTGCATGATCATGATGGAAATGACAGATTTTACAAGGTTAGATTTTATTTCTATATTTGTGTGGAGTTCATGCATACATGCATGCAAAATAAAGGTGACGGAGAGACAACATTATACACTTTATTTTTCCTTATTGAGACCAAGCACCAATAGTTTTGGCTGAAGAAAAGTGAGTCAGTTTTGCCTACAATACATAATAAGTACCACTGTAGAATATCATGTGTGTGCAGAAGTTCTGTTAATTCTTGAAAATGGGAAAAACCTGGGAATGACAAATTAGAATGTCACGGTTGTGAACAACTGAGTGGGGGGAAATATTCTTTGCCTGGGCACATTGATTGCTAACGTGAGGGAAAGATTGGCCACTTATTCCTCCTTGCTCTACAAAATATAATGGCCCTATCACATCAGACCCATAGCAGGAAACTACTTCGAGACAATAAGTGTAAGGAATGCCTTTGAAATGTGAGCACCGTGGTCTGTAAACATGAAGAGAACGAAGTGAGATCACAAAACATGTTTTCGGTTTTTGGGGATAGTTTCTACCATGCTACAGATATGAACAATATAAATGGTTTTGTTGGTTATGGTAAAGTGTGAGCATGTGGTTGAACAATCAGTCAAGATGTTTAAACACAATAAACTGTGACTCTGAGGCTATGCCTGGTTGCTGATTTCAACATAATTGGCACAGTATGCCTAAGTGCTACCACTGAATATAAATTAGTAGTGAAAATGTGCCATGTGCAACGTACTCATTGGGAAGAGCAGGAATTGCACTTTGATCACATGCATCTGAGGAGCAAGATTAATTTGCTTCAGCAATGTCTGTCAAATGGCCTGTCACAAATCCTGACAGACTTCCCAGTTTATTTTTAGAACTTCTCATGCTTATAGCATGTGGAAAAAGTAGTGTTATAAAACAAATTGCTGTTTTTTAGATTTTCTGAAATCAGATACATGGTAGAATATGTCTCTTACTGCCGAAGACAGTAATCTTAAATGGAATGTGATTTATTATAGTGGTTTAGTTCTGTGAATCAAATGATAGTTTACTTCAATAATCGGCCTGTTGACCAAAAAATGCTTCCGCAAGATGTAATCCATCCATCCATCATGTGCCATGCCGGTAAGCGTGGGCGGTCATGTTCTGCCATCTCACTCGATCACCAGAGTCGTGGATCAGTTCCGTGTTTCTGTCTCGACCATGCCACAAGGCCAAGCCATCCAGATACTTGTTTCTAGGTCTTCCCCTTAGTCTGTTCCCTTCGATCTTACCAGTTGTCACCAAGTTCTCCAAATCATTTCTTCTCATAACATGTCCAAAAAATTTTGACTGTCTACGTCTAATTTCTCTAATCAGTTAACGATGTTCATTTGTCTCCTGTAGTACTTGGTCATTGGTTTTTCTGTCTGTCCATGGTATTCTTTGCATTTTCCTCAGAAACCACATTTCTGCAGCCATCAGATGCTTTTCAGCTTGACTGCTCATTGTCCAAGTTTCACATCCATACAAAAGAACAGGCTCTATGTATCCCCTCAACACTCTTTTTCTCGTTTCAATTGACATCTTTTTATTGGTCAGAATGTTTTTCATCTTGCTAAAGGCTACTTTCGCCATGGCGATTCTTGTTCTAATCTCTTCAAGGCATCTCCCATCAGATGTTATAACTGTTCCAAGATAATTGTACCGATTCACTTGTTGAAGAATATTTCCATTTACTCGTATATTACATTGTGGCACTTCTTCCTTCCTACTGACGACCATAACCTGAGTCTTTTTACAATTTAATTCTAACCCCAGTTGCTCACTGTGTACAACAACCGCAATTACTAATTGTTGCAGGTCCTGCACATTGTCTGCAAGTAATACTGTATCATCTGCATATCTAATGTTATTGATGTTTCGTCCTCCAATGCTGATTCCATTTATATCCTCTACATTTCTGAAAATATTTTCACTGTACAGGGAAAAAAGATCTGGAGACATCACACATCCCTGCCTAACACCTCTCTTAATTGGCTGATACTGTCCCACTTCATTATCAATCCTTATTGCAGCTTGTTGTTTCCAATATATGTTTTTTATAAGTCTAATGTCTTTCCCATCAATTTGTAGATCTGCAAGCATATCCACCATGCTGACATGTCTAACGCTATCAAAAGCCTTTGTATAGTCAATAAAGCAAAGATGTATATCCTTGTTTACTTCTATAGCACGTTCAATAACTGTTCGCAGCATATACACAGCATTTACTGTACCCTTTCCTTCTACAAACCCGCATTGTTCTTCCCCTATTTCAGGTTGTATCTTCTTCCTCATTCTTTGCATGATAATTCTTAGCAAAATCTTTGTGATGTGACTCATTATACTAATTGTTCTATGTTGATCACATTCCAAGGTTCCTGATTTCTTTGGGATTGCAATAAATATAGAGTTACATAATTCAGGAGGTATATCTCCAGTATCATATAATGTGTTCAGCAGTCTGGTGACTTGATCTATTCCAAATTCTTCTAAAGCTTTAATCATTTCTGTTGTGATGTTATCTGCACCGGGGGCCTTGCCAGCTTTCATATGCTTAAGAACATTTCGAACCTCCATCTCCAAAATTGGCGGTCCTTCATTATTCAATGGCCTTTCACAAATCCTGACAGACTTCCCAGTTTATTTTTAGAACTTCTCATGCTTATAGCATGCAGAAAAAGTAGTGTTATAAAACAAATTGCTGTTTTTTAGATTTTCTGTAATCAGATACATGGTAGAATATGTCTCTTTCTTACTACCGAAGACAGCAATCTTATATGGAATGTGATTTATTATAGTGGTTTAGTTCTGTGAATCAAATGATAGTTTACTTCAATAATCGGCCTGTTGACCAAAAAATGCTTCCGCAAGATGTAATAGATATTGAGAATGTGCTGAAGCCAAGCCTCATCAGGTAGTTATCTCTTTATCTTTCCCTTTGCTCTTTTCTCACCAAGTTTGCCAGTTGTCACTAAATTTTCAAATTTATTTCTCCTCATAATGTGCCTAAAAATTTTGACTGTCTATGTCTAATTTCTTTAATCAATTTTCAGTTTCTTGAAGGACTGTCTGGTAAATTTTTCTGTTTATTCATATTGTTTGCATTTTCCTCAGAAACCATATTTCTACTGCCACTAGATGTTTCTCAGCTGTTCTGCTTATTGTCCATATTTCACCTGCACACAACAGTGTTGTCAGTGTATAGCACTTTAACACTTTTCTCACCACATTTAACAGCCTTTTATTGGTGAGTATGTTTTCCATCATGCAAAAGGCCACTTTTGCCATGTCAATTCTTAGCATAACTGGCAAATGGTAATTTTGGTCTGTGACTTAGGGAATAGTGAGACACACAGTTTCACAATTCCCTGGCATAGAGTCAAGGGTTCGAATCCGCCACTAGCGATTTGAATCAGATCACTTTGTGTTGATTTCCATGGTATGAGAGGTGGGCCTTTCAGAAAGCAATGGGAAAATACTGAACTAAATAAATGACTAATAAATCACTAACAGACAATAAATGCTGGGGTTGATTACAGCATCCTCTTAAGGACACAAAAATGACTTTTGGGGTAATTTGGTAGTTCAAATCCTGCTGTTGTTATAATAAAAGTCACTGACATTTCTTTACGTTCCAGTTATAATTATATTAGGAAATGCTTTAGCATGACCTTAAAGTTACTGCATTTTTTTACAAGTTCTTGTTTGATCATCTGCTTTCTTGCTTTTCTATAGAGGGCGTGGCCCACTCAAGAACACAATGGATGTAATTAATGCTGCCAAAAAGATTTCCGAACACGGGACAAATCTGGACAAGCTTGCTGCAATAATCGCAGAACAGGTGAGAAAGTATTTAATGTTTTATTAGACTAATACACATTTACAAATTCAGATTTGGTAAATTTTTTATTTGTTTCTCACATGCTGTTTTTTGTACAGCTTAGGGTTAGAAGTTTGGGACATTTTATGAATTGTGTTTTTCTATGGTGTTTTTTTCTGAGTTGGCTTCTCTTGGCAGTCCAGTGCCACTATTATTAAAGTGCTCATTTTCTGTAGTGGTTCCGGGAATTTACAGTGAGTTAATAACTATTGGGACATGCTCATTTGTGTAGTTGATAGGGGGTTCACGCTTTCACGTGTTGTAGACTTGAATGCAGGGAGAAATAGGTGGCCATTCTTTCCCTCACTTTTGCAGGCAACAAGCTCAGGTGTTGAGTCCGTGTCTAACCGTGTGCCATATCGTTGATTATGGTTGAAAATGACTCGTCTGGTATACAGCGATAGGCACACAGTTACTTACAAAAATCACAGCTGACACATGAATTGAAGACTCACTCGTTGTCAGCACTTCAAAAGTTTATTTAGGTAATCCACTGTGCATCAGATTTCAACATTGACCAGGATGGGTCTACACTCAATGTGGGACGCAGCCAGAACATCAGACATGCTTGGCAATCTATCACGAGGTCCCTACTCTTAGAAGTCGAACTGGCGTCATGGTCTCTCTTCATTCGTCGAATATTCTCAGTGGCTTTATCTACTGTTTTGATCTTCCATTTTCACTATGAACTGGATGGAATACCTCTCTCACAATTGTTGAATCGTAGTGTCAATCTTTGTCAAGCTATCTTAGTTAGGTGTTAACATGTCAGCTGCCTGTTGCCGAATTAATCTCTGCTGTGTAGGGCTCGCCTGGCATATTGCATTATCACGTGACTTTTAGTAGCCAGTCCTTTGTGTTCCTGACTGTCGTTCAAAATTACTACGCCTGTAGTGAGTTATCCTTAGTCACTGATTTCCGTCCTACTATTTCAACTCTGTCTTTTGTCATTGTCTCTTTTTGCGTTACTCTTAATCGGCTACTTTTGAGTCATGGCACCGTGTTCATGACATTTTTTGTGTGGCGCTCACTCGCTTTGAACTCAAGAGTAGTCTATACAACTACTTCTAGTAGTGCTGAACTGAATTTTGCGTGTGGATTAGCTTTTCCTATTAAGTGTCCGATCAGGCAAACCTACTCCGACTTCAGTTGTACTTGTGATTTACATCACCAAGTCAAGGACGATAGATCAACATTTTAGTCCTAACTGTCCAGTGTAGGAGTTTAACCCTTTACCTCGGCAGCAGCACACCGGATGTTTAAGAACATTGTAAAGAGCTTTTTTAACAAAGAATTTATATTCAAATAATCTTCCTTGTCAGTGTCCTGAAACTCAAACAAAGAAGGATCTGGAAGCTTATCTGCAGCGTATAGCCTTGTACTGCCACCAGTTGAACATCACCAGCAAAGTGAAGGCTGATGTCCAAAGTGTCAGTGGCGAACTTATAGTATCTGGGGTGAGTAACCTGGTTCTTTTCCTGCTAGATATATATATTATTGTCAAGAATGATGATTTATGAGAACTTATAGTATGTGGGGTGAGTAACCTGGTTCTTTCCCTGCTGGGTATATTATATATCATTTTCAAGAATAACCATTTATGATTTTAATATACGCAAGTTTTTCCCATCAGATTAATTCTCCTTCTTCTTCGTTCATCCGGAGTTTTTTTTTTCGGACGTGATTGCGTTGTGCCTGTTTACAGCAGAGCTGCATTCTTGCGCCGTTAGGCAGACACATCCGACTTCTGTGGGCATTTGTTGACCGTGTTAACCTTCCCGGGGAGATTAATTCTATAACAAGGCCTTCATGTGAGGAAACTTCCACATCCATAATACCGTTTCCAACAAATCTTTTGCCCACTTTACAAGTCAGCCTCCTCTTTCATCACGCTTCCCAAGTCCATAATTACCTACTGTATCTTCATCTCATCGGGTTCCAACTTGAGCATTTAAGCCCCTCATTATGATATTTTGTTATGAGTATTTGCACTTCTTCAAGGTATTAATTATCCAGGACACTATAATTAGCATCCATCCCGTCTTCGTTAGTGTCTTTAACTTAAAGGGTAGTGAAATGCAATTTTGAAATTCTTGGTTAAATAGAGTTGAGAGTTTGAAATCAGCGGTGGGCTGATTTTGAAGAAGATGCTTATTGTTGTTGTGAGGTGTCATGCATTCAGAAAGCAATGGCAAACTAATGCTCATAAAATTGCCCAGTAAATCACAGAGAGCCAGTGCTATTTCCATACCCTTCCCGTATCTGCCATGGGCGTATATATCACTGACATGTTGTCATTGTATTATAATACAACATGTCTGTTACCATATTAACAACTTTTTAGTCATCACTGTAACGCACCTCTTACTTCCCATTTTTTGTCATCCTTTTCGTTTGGACCAAATCTATTTTTTTTGTTGGGCACTGCATCAGTTAATAATCCTTACACCATTTTTGATGATTCTCTCCCCTAGAATGGATAATTGTATAGTTGTCAGATTCTATCATTCCTGTCCCTTTCTATTTGGTCTCATACATTCTTAAGATTTATGTTCAGTCTTTTCATTTCTTGTTTGAATTCTCTAATTTGCCATCTGTGCTTACGGTGCGAACATTGCATGTCCCTACTTTAAGCTTTGTAAATCTTTTAGCACTCACTCGCATGCCGCATGTCTGGAGTCACCTCATATGCATTATTTTCCCTTACTGTATGTTCCTATTTACACTAGTTGATCTAAATTTGTGTGGGTTGTCTAATCAAAATGTGCTAGGGATATACAATGGTCATTTCCCCTTGCTTTTCACTGGTTTGTCTGCTATTTAACTCTGCTTGTCTTTGTCTAAAAAGATTAATCCTGCTAGGCATAAGGGGCAGAGGTTATATATGATGCCTCTTAGCTGCAGATGGCCATGTCACAAAGTTTTGAGATATATTCACAAACTAACTCATCTACTCTCAAGCATCACTGCTTATGTTGGTCCACAGTCAGTTATTAAACATATTAGTGGTAATCCTCTATATCTATAGGCCGCTCCACCATCCATCAACCAGGGGACACACCTATAAGTAGTACTGGCTCCTGACCTAATTGTCAAGTGTTAAGATATACAGGCTCCTAGCCGTTGTGTCACTAGTATTATCATCATCATTGGCACCTTGCCGTCTTGACAGACGATAGTTTGTGCTTCAAAAAGGCATAGTAACTTTTACCCATGGCGGTAGCGAATGTGACTGATAAGGCCAATTCGCGCTGTAAATGTTCGTCCACAGTGGGTGCATGTGAACACGTGGTCATTTCCACCATCATGCACCATCTTACGTCTCACACGCTCGGTGTGTGACTTATCTGCAATAATTTTCTCCTTTGTCTTTATTCCATTTCTGATGTTTGCCCTCCATTCAACACGTTCAGCCACAACTTGCTCCCAATGTGCATTATCAATGCCTGTATCAATCATGTCCCGCTTACACACATCTTTGTATCGTAGTAGAGGCCGACCCTGAGATCTCTTACCCATCTGTAATTCACCAAAAAAGATGTCCTTTGGTATTCTACCATCATCCATCCTCCTAAGATGTCCTATCCATCTAAGTCTACGAAGACTGAGCATGGAATAAACCGTCACACAACCTGATCTTTCCAATACTTCAGTATTTGTGATTTTGTCTTGCCACTTAATACCAAGAATTCTTCGCAGACACCGCATATGAAAGCTGTTTAAACGTTTCTCTTGGTGTGAGTAAGTTGTCCAGGCTTCACTGCCATAAAGAAGAGTACTAAGGACACAGGCTTGATAGACAAGGACTTTTGTTTTGGCAGTAAGCTTCCTGTTCTCCCAGACTCTTTTTCTTAACCTGTTCATTGTTGTTGCTGCCTTACCAATCCGGATGTTGATTTCCTGATCTAGGGATAATTTGCTATTTACCACTGATCCTAGATATGTAAAATGGTCTACCATCTCTAGTTCGGCGTCGTCAATAAAGATTGATGGTACCCCATGTGCACCTTGTGACATAATCTGTGTCTTCTTTTTGCTAATTGTTAAACCAAATTCAGAACAAGCATTGGAGAATGCAGATAGTAGACATTGTAATTCTTCCTCAGAGTGGGTCGTAACTGTAGCATCATCTGCAAAAAGCAACTCTTTGATCAGTACCCTCCTAATTTTGGTCTTAGCCTTCAATCTCTGAGCATTGTAGAGACCGCCATCTGAACGTGAGTGAATTTATATACCACCATCCTGATCACGAAAGGCATATTTCAGTAGAAGTGAAAAGTATATTCCAAAGAGGGTGGGAGCTAGTACACAACCTTGCTTAACTCCACTCTTGATTTCAAACTCTTCAGAAGTTGCACCATCAAACTTGATTATACCCTTCATGCCTGTGTGGAACGATTCCACAATGGACAGAAGAGTTGGTGGGCAGCCAATCTTCTTTAGTGCCTTGAACAGACCCTCACGACTGACCAAATCAAATGCCTTTGTGAGGTCGATGAAGGCAATAAACAGTGGTTGATTCTGTTCACGGCATTTTTCTTGCATTTGTCGCAATGAGAATATCATATCAGTGGTAGACTGGTTCTGTCGAAAGTCACACTGTGATTCGGGGTAGACTTGATCTCCTAGAACTTGAAGTCTGCGCAGAACAATTCTGGCAAATACTTTTCCAACAATACACAGAAGTGAGATACCCCTATAGTTGTTGCAGTCGCTCCGATCGCCCTTGTTCTTGTACAGTGTTATGATGCTTGAATCTTTGAAATCCTGTGGGACTTGTCCTTCTCGCCAGCATAGCTCTATTAGCTGGTGGATCTGTAGAGTGAGTGTGTCTTGCCCACTCCTGATAACCTCTATTGGAATCCCATCCTTACCTGGAGCCTTGCCAGATGCAAGTTCATTTATAGCACACTTAACTTCTGTTATGGTGGGAAGTGTGTCCAGGTGGTCAAGAGTTGGTAGGGCCTCTATGGCGTTGAGGGCATCATCCGCTAGTTTGGTCTCACTTGAGTAAAGCTCCAAATAGTGCTCTACCCATCTATCCATCTGCTGTTTCTTATCAGTGATGATTTCTCCAGTCAAGGTTTTCAATGGTGCACTTCTTTTGATCACTGGACCACAGGCTTTCTTTATTCCTTCATACATGCTTCTGATGTTTCCCTTATCACTTGCGATTTGAATGGACTCACATAACTTGATCCAATAGTCATTTGCACACTGCCTGGCAGCCTTTTGCACATCCTTCCTAGCTTGCTTTAGCTCACTCAGAGTGTTACGCGTTGGTCTTTCCTTGTTTCTTAAGAGAGCTATCTTCTTCTTATCAATCAAGGGCTGCAGAGTCTGGCTGTTTGCCACAAACCAGTCCTGCCTCTTATGATCCACAGTGCCGTAAACCCCTACGGCAGTTTTATAAAGAGTTTCCTTAAGTTTACCCCACTTTTCACTTACTGTACAATTTTCTGGTGTATCAGTGAAAGCGTCTTCAAGTTGCTGTTGAAACTGAAAGCACTTTTCAGGATCGTGAGTGTTAATAATATTAATCCTGGGGCTAGATTTGTGTTTAGCTGTGTAGATTCTCTTTGGTCTCAGTCTAACCCTTGCAACAACCAAAGAATGATCCGTATCACAGTCAGCACTGTGGTAACTTCGAGTCAATGATATATGGTTCAGATGTTGTCTCCGTGTGATGATGAAGTCCAGCTGGTGCCAATGGCCGGATCTTGGATGTTTCCATGTGACCTTATGCAGCTCTTTTGTTTTAAAAAAGGAGTTTGTAATACATAGGTCATTTCTGGTGCAATGCTCCAGCAGCCTTTGCCCATTTTCATTCATGCGACCGATGTTGTATTTTCCAAGGCACACTGGCCATGAACTCGAGTCCTTGCCCACATGAGCATTGAAATCACCGAGCATATAAATGTAGTCGGATTTTGGAACTGCTTTGATCATGGAGTCTAACTCCTCATAGAACGAATCCTTCACATCATCAGAGGAATCGAGTGTCGGTGCATATGCAGTAATAATGGTGGCAAAACCACAAGAGGTTGCCAAGCGCAGGGATAATAGTCTTTCATTTACCTCCTGCTGGAATTTCAATCATTCCCAGTAGCGAATTCTTCACTGCAAAGCCCACACCGTGTTGCCTTTTTTTCTGCCTGCCCTCTACCCTTCCAAAAAAAGGTGTAATTGTTTTCCCTGAGTGACCCAATATCAATGTTAAGACGATTGAGTTCGGCATCAATCACAGCCGTTTTTCTCACATTCGTCAATATTGGTCAAGTCAGTGGAAAATCCTGGACACATGGTTCTCACGTTCCAGGTTGCAAGCCGTAGCTTGAGGTTTCTATTTTTCTTTTTATTAGTACCTGGTGCATTGGTTTTACAGCCTGCTGATTCAGATTTTGTCCTAGCCCCAAGCACCCATTGAAGCAGGCAGGCTGTGGCGGATCAGCACCCACTTAGCTCGGGGATGCCCAGCTTGAGGTGAGCGGTAGCTGATCAGTGACACCTGTAGGTGTCTCCCACCGTCAGAGGCAACGCGTGGCGCCCCATGTCTACGCCAATTGACAGGGACTTATAACCCGTAACAGTTGCCTCTCGCTTTGATTCCGAGACCGGTTAAGACAGGGATGGAGTTATTGCCTCTCCATAGCACAAATATAGAGATCATGTGTTGCCCATGCAGCATGATCCCTCTCTCGGCCTGCCTAGTTTTCTCCAGAGGAAAGGTAACACCTATACATCTGGAACAAGACAAGCTGCAGAAGCTATTGGAATAGCAAAACAATGCTCTGTCCGTCTGTCGAAGCTGCGATCCTAGACCAGCTGCCAACCAAGGCTTAGGGCCTGGTCTGCCCTGCCATGACATTTTGTCTTTAGGTTGCATTTCCTCGCACCAGGGTAAGGCTTGTACCCTCCCAATTGCGCTTCTTCTGCCCGAAGCCGTTGGCACTATGTGAGGTGTCTGGTTTGGTAAGCTCCACACAGCGTTTCGTGCTAACAGAAAGCAGGTAGTACCGTCTACTGTCTTACGGTAGCTCAGTCATATCTGACTAAGACCTGACACCACATAGTATTAAGAGATTTAATAATTAATATGTCAGATTAGATTTTCATAGTTATGTTTTCAGTATTATGTTTTTCTCTCATTGATGCTGACTGGTCAAAATGTTCTATTTTTTATGTGTGTCTCATTAATTGAGCTTATTAGATTCACATGCAGATCCTGCAGTCCAAATTATGTCAGTTTTTATTGAATTATTTTTTATGAAGCTATATTAACAAAGGAGATGTAATTATATTAGAATACCCTCAACACATTTTTCACATGTTAATTGTATTTTACAGTATAATTGTCTTGAAAATTAATTATGTGCAAGATGCTGAATTTTTATCTCTTGCAGACAATAAGTGAAACAGCAGTAGCTCGAAAGAAGGTGTTTAAAATATATATCTGTGAATTTCCGTTATGAATTTACGGGATTTTACAGTTTTGATTGTTTTGAACTATTATTTTTGTTTCATCTTGAAAATATCAATTACTTTACTTACTTTAATGTTGATAATTATACATGTTTTTGTGTTTTGTTTCATCATTTGTTCTTTTATGATGTATTCTAAATAACAAGTAGAGACAAGGTCAGAAATAATGTTATCAGAATAAGTAGGGTCAGCATCATTGATAGACTACTAAATATCAGAAAATTAGATGATTTGGCCATGTAGCAAGATTATTACAAAATATTGCAGCACAAAGAGCTTTTGACATGATGAGAATGAAGCAAGAGGTGGCCCCTGCAAATGATAATTTGATGGAATATCTAAGGCTATAAATACTACTAAAGTTCTCAACAGATGACTCTTCTTAATCTCATGTTGAAAAGCACAATGAAGAAACAGAAGGCTAATAGAGTGTTTCACTGTTTGAATAGAGCTTTCTTTTCATTTGCTCTAGAAAGTTTGGTTTCATATTTATTAATGAACATGAGTTCATAACTAGTAAAGGAAAAAAATTGCATTTTTTTAATTCTGTTCTTGTGAAATGATAATGATGCCATTATATGCTTTTATAAGTAGTTAGCAATATAATAATTATAATAAGTAAAGTTACATGTGTTACACATATTTTATTTTACCACTTATTACTACTTATATATATTGGGGAAAAATAGGAATACAGAAGTAATGGTATTATCAAAGAAATCTATCATGTTTCCATTCACAATTAAAGTCAGTGGTATTAATTTTGAGTAAGTAAAGAAATTCAGGGTATCTAGGCACACATGGATAACATCAGACCTAAGATGTATCACAGAGATTAAGAACAGAAGTAGGGAGGGCGAAAATTGCATTTTATAAAATTGAAGAACGTCATATACAATAGATCACCATCATTTAAGGTTACAAAAATTCTTTCATGTTACATAGAAATATTATTAACACGTGACTATAAATCCTGGAAACATTTATGGAAAGAGACATAGAGGAAGGCAACGAGTTAGTATTCTTTACAGCCTTTTGTCTGGCACTGAAAGTTGTCAGCACACAAATTGATCCAAGCTGTTGGAGATTGCAAGATGTGCAGAAGCATGATCATCCATAGCAGTAGCCAAGACAATTGATAATGATGGTATATTTAAAACATGTATAGGGTTACCAGCTGTCCTAATTTTCCTGGACTCTTCAGGAGAAATGTATAAAATAATGCGTTACTGTGGTCTCAAAATGGAAGTAAAGATTAGTAACACCTTCATTGCTGATCATTAAATGTGACTAAAGAGTGTTAGCATAAGGCTGGCTAGAAAAATTAACCAACAATGAACTGACCTACAAAGGGTTGCGAGTCTAAACTTATTAGTAGTCTTACAGGCAAAAGAAGAAGAAAAGGGATAGTTTTTCATTTTACCAAGCCTCTATAGACAGTGTTGAATGAAATTGATTCCAGAAAGCAGATACACGTTTTCCAACTTAATAGAATCTCCCATCTCATACCTACAACTATGAAACTGATCTTCGTTAATCCATCCATTTCCATAAATGTTTCAGCTGGACAGTGCCACATCTCTGATTCATGCAGCGAAGAATTTGATGAATGCTGTTGTGTTGACTGTCAAAGCTTGTTATGTTGCGTCCACCAAGGTAATCACCTGATACAGACATATTCTTAACCTGCATTTTAATACTATATTAAAGTAATATTTGTATGTACTTTAGTAAGTAAGTAGTCAAGTAAGAGTCCCTATTACATGCCTTAGGTACAGTTTAGCATATTTAATTAGAACCATATTTTAATAGGCAACACTGCAATCAATGGGTGATGTGGTTGGTATCACGATGGCTGTCCTTACTTCCCAAGACATTTCCTGGTACCCATTTTAGGTTGTGTTAACCTGAGAGTCCAGTTCAAATTTAAAAATCTGCCCAGATATGGATCAAAATGAAGATCAGTGAGCTTTTAGCCATAATGCTACCGCAGCTCCCATGTACTTTAGTTTTATGCTGCATTTGTGTGACACTTGATGTAACAGCAAACAGCTTTAAGTTCCTGGAGTTTGGGATCAAGTATAGCTGGCAGAAAAGACCATGGAAGAAATATCCTTCAAGACACCTGCAAAGTTTGTCAGTTATGGGCTGAATATTGGCCTACACAGATAAGCATTCACACAAAGCTACTGGGGAGTCTTCATGGGCTCTCATTTACAGAAATTTACATAAAAACACATGGATTCCTGTGTAGACATTACTAGAACAATAGCCAGTGTAAAGACAGATAAAGAGATGAAGGAAGAAAAGAATAATTATATATGTTATAAAGTGAAGTTGAAACAAATTTTTTAAAACCTTTTTACACGCCTTGAGATGTATAGGGCATATGGTGTCGGGCCCGTATTGTTGCACATCAATCAACACTCAATGGGTGATGTGTCATGGTGTCGGGCCCGTATAGTTGCACATCAATCAGCACTCAATGGGTGATGTGTCATGGTGTTGGGCCTGTATGTTGCACATCAATCAGCACTCAATGGGTGATGTGTCATGGTGTCAGACCTGTATTGTTGCACATCAATCAACACTCAATGGGTGATGTGTCATGGTGTCGGGCCCGTATTGTTGCACATCAATCAGCACTCAATGGGTGATGTGTCATGGTGTCAGACCCGTATTGTTGCACATCAATCAGCACTCAATGGGTGATGTGTCATGGTGTGGGGCCCGTATTGTTGCACATCAATCAGCACTCAATGGGTGATGTGTCATGGTGTGGGGCCCGTATTGTTGCACATCAATCAGCACTCAATGGGTGATGTGTCATGGTGTCGGGCCTGTATTGTTGCACATCAATCAGCACTCAGTGGGTGATGTGTCATGGTGTCGGGCCCGTATTGTTGCACATCAATCAGCACTCAATGGGTGATGTGGTCGATGTCATGCCAGTCACCTTCCCACATCATTTCCAGACACCCACCTGAGGCTGGGTCAACCTCAGAGTCCAGGTCATGTTAAAAATCCGTCTCAGCGGGGATTCAATCACTTGAGTTGATTTAAGATCCAACATCACTGCACTCTGGGCATTCCCATAAGCGCTCAGTCCTCACCTTCAACAGCCAGCATTGAGTTCCAATACTAATGATGGCCATTGCAATCTGATTATAAGTCTGTCTTGCTTTACCTCTGAGTGACACGGACACTGGGTCAACAGGCAAGCATGCTAGCCACTGTGCTACGATGGCTCCCTCATGCCATGGCCATTTGTGTTTTAATCCTCTTTTTTTCATCTTCCCATGAGAAATAGGACATTGTGGATGCACCCTCGCTCAAAACGCTAGTACAGTGGTTCTCAACCGGTGGGGAATTCCCCCCCAGGGGGGAATTTCAGGGTTTCCAGGGGGGAATGAAGACCATTTCAAGATCGTGTTAATACAAGAACCGATTACTTGACATAGTTTTTCCCTTCATACTTTACAGTTATGTATGTCTCGTCCTTCTAAAATTCATTTTATAAAGTAAGTAGACCCACAAATCATGTTTTATGTGGATGTGTGTTTTAGTATATGTTATTACATTTGTCTTCCACTTTTACGTATACTGTGTAGGGGTAGGGGATTTTTAGATAGGAAATATGAAAGGGGGGGGGGGGGGGGGAATGACGTTCTGAAAATACGGTGAAGGGGGAAACGGGCCAAATTTTTGATAGGAAGGGGGGGGGGGGGGAATGGCGTTCTGAAAATATGGTGAAGGGGGGAATGGGCCAAAAAAGGTTGAGAACCACTGCGCTAGTAGCTTATTGACTATGTCATCGTCAGGAGGAGTGACAGACAAGACATTCGAATAACAAAATCCATGTGTGGTGCCGAATGTTGGACAGATCATCATCTCATTGTCTTAAAAATAAATATACACACAAACCACCATGGCGTCCTCAAGGGGTAAAAATGCAAAATAAAAAACCTAAATGTCACCCACCTAAACAGCAAAAAAAAATGCAGCTGTCGTTTTAAAATATGCGGAAGACTGCCTTAGGCCTAACGCTGCAGCTAAACAGAAAAGGATGCAGAATCAGAGTGGAGAGCCCTAAGAGACATAATTTACAACACTGCTATGGAAATCCTGGGTCCAGCTCACCGAAAGCATAAAGACTAGTTTGATGAAAATTCTGAAGACATCAACCAGTTGCTGGCCGAGAAACATCTTCTCCTCCAGGCATATTTGAATGACCCGAAGTCAACATAAATATAAAGATGCCTTCAATAACATATGGAGAGTAGTGCAGCAGAAACTTTGGCACATGCGGGACTCCTGGCTGAGCAACAAAGCTAAGGAAATTCAAGACATGATATGAAAATCTTCTACAACTCACTGAAAGCAGTCTATGGTCCTACATCACCAAGCATAATTCCTCTCCTCAGTGCAGATGGGAAAACATTGGTCACCGATAAGAAAGAAATCCTTCAACACTGGGCAGAGCATTTCAGCTACATCTTAAATGCAACCTCCTTCTTCGATGATGAAACCATCAACTGCCTTCCTCAAGTTCCCACTAATGATACACTTGATGACCTGCCAACCATAGTGGAAGTAAACAAAGCCATCCAGAAACTTTCCAGCAGTAAGTGCCTGGTCCTGACTCCATCCAGCAGGTGGACCAATCCTAATAGAGCAGCTTCACCAAATTTTTACAAACATATGGGTGAACGAGAGCATGCCACAAGATTCCAAGGATGCGTCAATAGTCCACCTTTACAAATGTAAAGGAAACCGCCAATCCTGTGACAACCACGAGGCATCTCCTTGCACTCAGTTGCGAGGAAGTTGCTTGTCAGAGTTCTTCTCACAGCCCATCTTGACCAAGGTCTTCTTCCTGAGTCAGTGTGGCTTCAGAAAAGAACGTAGGAACTGTTGATATGATTTTCACTGCAAGGTAGCTGCAAGAGAAATGTCAGGAACAGAACTCCGAAATGTTCTCCACTTGTATTGTCCTTACCAAGGCTTTTGATACAGTCAGCAGAGAAGGATTGTGGAAGATTATGGTAAAATATGGCTGTCCACGAAAGTTTTACCAGATAGTGCGGCTATTTCATGATGGTATGCAGGTTATGGTCGTCGCTAGGAAGAATGAAGTACCACAATGTAATATACAAGTAAATGGGAATATTCTTCAACAAATGAATTGGTACAATTATCTCGGAACAGTCATAACATCTGATGGAAGATGCCTTGAAGAGATTAGAACAAGAATCGCCATGGCGAAAGTAGCCTTTAGCAAGATGAAAAACATTCTGACCAATAAAAAGATGTCAATTGAAATGAGAAAAAGAGTGTTGAGGGGATACATAGAGCCTGTTCTTTTGTATGGATGTGAAACTTGGACAATGTGCAGTCAAGCTGAAAAACATCTGATGGCTGCAGAAATGTGGTTTCTGAGGAAAATACAAAGAATATCATGGACAGACAGAAAAACCAATGACCAAGTACTACAAGAGACAAATGAAAATCGTAAATTGATTAGAGAAATTAGACGTAGACAGTCAAAATTTTTTGGACATGTTATGAGAAGAAATGAATTGGAGAACTTAGTGACAACTGGCAAGATCGAAGGGAACAGACCAAGAGGAAGACCGAGAGGAAAATACCTGGATGGCTTGGCCACATGGCATGGACGAGACAGGAACACTGAGCTGATCCACGACGCTGGTGATCGAGTGAAATGGTCATGACCGCCCACGCTTTCCGGCATGGCACATGATTGATTGATTGATGCAGGAAAGAGTACAGAAAAATGGTGAGCTGTCTGAGCCCTTTCCTGTCACCAGTCGAGTGAAGCAAGGTTGTGTCCTGGCACCAAGACTGTTCAGCCTCATATTTTCAGCTATGCTGAGGAATGCCTTCGAGAACAGTGACATTGGAATAGAAATAAACTACCACATGGATGGAAAATTGTTCAATCTCAGAAGGCTGAAAGCTAAAACGAAAACTAACAGTGACACTGTCAGGGAGCTCGTGTTTGCTGTTGATTGCGCTGTATATGCCAACTCAGAGGCAGACATGCAACACAATGTTTCAGCTTTCTCATATGCTTGTGCCAACTTTGGGCTCAATATCAACTTGGAGAAGACTGTAGTTATGTACCAGCCAGCTCTAGGGATTAATCTCACCGTGCCGAATGTTAAAGTGAATGGCCATAGACTAAGTGTTGTGGACAAATTCACCTATCTTGGCAGCACTGTGTCACAAACTGCCACAATTGATGATGAAGTGAATGCAAGAATCTTTAAGGCCAGCATGGCCTTTGGCAGACTGTACAAGAATGTGTGGGACAGAAATGGAATAAGCCTGCAAACAAAGCTGAAAGTCTACAAAGCAGTTGTATTATCCATACTGCTATATGCTTGTTAAACCTGGACTGTTTGTCAGCGACACGCTAGGAAATTAAACCACTTCCACACAGTCTGCCTTAGGAAGCTATTGAAGATTAAATGCCAAAACAAGATCCCAGACACTGAAGTCCTAGAAAGAGCGTCCATGCCCAGTATCCACATTTTACTAATGAATAATCAGATTCGCTGGGCTGGTCACTTAACTCGCATGCCAGATCACAGACTTCCTAAATGAATTTTTTACGTTGAGCTGCGTTGTACTAAACGCTTCCAAGGCGGCTAGAGGAAACGCTTTAAAGACTGAAAATCTCACTGAAAGCTTTTAGAATTCATCATGACACCTGGGAGACTGCTGCCAAAGACCAAAATTTGTGGCGTACATAATTACGCAAGGGTGCAGTCACTTGTGAGGCAACCAGGACTGCAAGAGCTGTGAAGAAAAGGCTGGACAGAAAAACCACTGCAGGAGATCCTCCTGGAATGTCCAGCATTCTTTGCCCACATTGTCAAAGAATATTTCGAGCCAAAATAGGCCTTATCAGCCATCTTAAAACTCAGGGCTCCATACTTTCAACCCCACTGGATGAAATGAATGGTCATCATCATTCTTGATGGACAAACAACAACAATCCACTTGATCAATAGCCTGGAAATCCTGTCTCCATCTTGTAAAGCTACAGGGTCTTGTGTATTCCTATGACCCCAAGAGCTACACTAATTGTAATATAGCTACTGCAGACTCCTCCCTAGTCAGACAGGTCTTGGAATAAGCAACAAAGATAGAAAAGTCTTCTGCTTTGCAAGCAGATTGGGGACTCAAACACTAGGGATGTATACTTGAAAGAAATAGTAAAATCTATTCACTGAGCCGAAGGCTTAATTTAAAAATGGATGGCTCTCACTTTATGATGATACAGTAACTTCTTGATTAATTTAGGCTCCAGTTTGTGTCAGCTATTTCACCTGTGTCTTACCAAGGCTCTTAAGGAAGGCAAAGAATAGTAACAGTGTCATCTACCATGGATGTTGTAAGAGGCAACTAAAGAGGGTTGACATGAAACAGGCAATCCCATCCCATAGAAACTTTAGCGACAAAACACTACCAACCATAGGATTTCTTGGGCCTATGCTTCATTGAGAAATGAAAAAAAATTGGTCAACTTATCCTTATGTATAAATGGAATGCTGGGGGGAAATTGGAAAAGAAGCATGCAAGAGAAAGAAAACATTACACTTAGATAACATCAATAGATCCACTTGAAGAAGAAACATTGAAGGTTGATTGCGATGAGTTTCCAACACCTTCTACCTTGAGTCTTCAAGGTGCACTCCTATCTATTATTGCACTTCCTAATAGAAGAAATCTGTATGGGTGACCTTCAAAACGCAGGGCAGAGGGTGTTGGAGATTTATTGCATTTGACCTTCAGTGTTGAGATGTCACTTAGTGATGATGAATGGAGCGGACAATCTGCTGTTTATAATATTTTTATTGTTCATTTTCATAATCCTAGTGAAATATTTTACCCATTTAAAATTGATTTATATATTTTAAAAAAACTTTTATTGTAAACTAATTATGTATTATTTTCTTTTCAGTACCTGAAAGGATCAAATGTAAGTAAATAATGTTGATATTTATATTCCAAGAAAATATTCTTTTGTGTTGTGTGCCTGCTACATTTCTTTTCATTATTGTATTTTATGTTGTATGCTTGTTTACAACTATTTCATGGTTAAGAAAAAATGGAAATAAGCAAAATAGTCATATATTAAAGGTACATAGAGAAGGGAAGTTAGGGGGCTGAGTGGTCTCGAGGTATGGTGTCCGCCTCGAGTGCTGGAGGTCCCGGGTTCAGGCCCCGGTGAGGACCGGGATTTATTTTAAAAATCCACCTGGACTTCCAGTAATAAAATTTCCCCTGGTCTCTGGGTAGTGAGATCGGACGCCCGTGTGTATTGTTGCGCACGTAAAAAATCCCTTGGCAGTTGGAAATCGAAAAAGAGTAGCCTAACGGCGCTGCCCGGGCAAAATTTCGAGTTAAAAATCTACCCAAAGTATTTCAGGATCCTCGCCGATGCAACGGAGTTCGTGCATTGAGCTGAGTTTCTCCAGACTCAGGTTTGAGTTAGGAGGAAAACGGAGCACTTATGGGTTAAACCGTGTGCCGTGATGTTGATCCAACGACTAAACTAAAAAAAACTAAACTAAAAGAGAAGGAAGTGACTGGTTAACATAATAAAGAACACATTAGACAAGACAGAAGTTGACTTCATGGGAAAGGAGATTTAGACAAATACAGACACAATAACAGTGGATTTGAGTGGCTGTTGTGACAGGATGGAGATCATGTGATCTCATCTGTACATATGGTTTTGTCATCAGTCTATTTTTCCACTGCTGATTCTAGAACACTGTGTAGTATTGGGTTGTAAATATGGACATTATATCCAACTCTTTGTCCTGGTCTATCAAATATGTTATGTATATTTGTTTTGTGCCAGATTTAGATCTCATTATTTTATTTTCGTATATGTGTTTTGTACCGGATATAGATCTCAGTACTTTATTTATATAATTGTATTTTGTGCGAGACATAGACCTGAGATAATATTTTCTTGTATGTGTTTTGTGCCAGAGATTTCATTTTCTTGTATATGTCTTGTGTCAGAGATAATATTTTCTTGTATGTGTTTTGTGTCAAAGAGTTTATTTTTTTTGTCAGAGATTTTATTTTCATATTTGTGTTTTGTGCCAGATGTAGACCTTGAGTTTTTATTTTCTTGTATGTGTTTTGTGTCAGAGATTTTATTTTCCTGTAAGTGTTTTGTGCCAGAGATTTCATTTTCATATTTGTGCCAGTTTTAGATCTTGAAGGTCTTATTTTCGTATATGTCAGAGATTTTATTTTCCTATATGTGTTTTGTACCGAATGTAGATCTCAAGTATTTTATTTTCATAATTGTGTTTTGTGCCAGACATAGACCTGAGATTTTATTTTCCCGTATGTGTTTTCTGCCAGAGATGTCATTTTCTTGTATGTGTTTTGTGTCAGAGATATTTTCTTGTATGTGTTTTGTGTAAGAGATTTTATTTTCCTATATGTTACTGAGTATAATTTGAAAAGTTAAAGCAGATCAAGACATAGATATTGGTCAGAATCACTGCAGAGGTCCACAATCTGATACCTTACTCTCATATTCACCACTAATGCATGCATACTTTCTGGGCCTTAAAACAACAGGATTGGCTGGTTCTGCCACTTTTATCAAGCCAACATTATGAATGTTCTTAGAGAGTTGTGCTGAAATAAGGATTTTCAGTCAGAAGAATCAACATTGATAGGTAGAATGTAGAAGTTTGGATTGAAGGTGGGACTAGCCAAAAAAGATCAGCACAATAGGTGCATGAGTAGGCTTGTCAGTCAATACCAATTAATCATTGAATGCTGATGATTTATTATGCATGAGATTGGAACTCCAAAGACATGTCTGGAATGCAGTGATCTTGTTTTTGTTCTTTTGAAAACAAACTTATGCAATAATGTTTCCTCGTGAACAACACTGTTTTCTGCATGCTTCCATAGAGTTTGATATCCACAGTTGTTTCATTTGGCCAGGGGATATACATTTCTTAGTCTTGGCACAATATTGCAGTGTTTGTTTTTTGCACTTTGAGGTGCTTGCCAACACATACACATTACTGTAAACCTTATCTTTAGCTTTGTGTGCATGTGGAATATCTGATAAGTGTTCGGTGCAGAGTAAACTATTCTGTCTTTGTGTGTGTGTGAATTACTCATCAATTCTTGGCCTCATTGTTTTCAATGCTTTAAATGTTTATTATTGCAGAAGAAACCAGTAGTTTTATGGAAAATGAAAGCGCCAGCCAAGAAACCACTGGTCAGAAGAGAAGATCCAAATGAACTGGGAGCCAAGGTCAGAAAAGGTGCTGCCACACGGTCAGCCATCGAGCCAATCAAAGCTCTTAGCGAATTCCAAGAGGTGGATCCTGACAGTTACTGCTAATACAAACATTTTTCTGGTGGTGGAATTTTGAGAATGAACAATGTGAATATATGCTGTCATGTAGTGCAGAGTAATTCTCACAAATATTTTATTATGTTTTTAAAATATTAAAACACTCAAATGCCAGGGAATGCCTGCAAATGTTGTCTTTAACAATTGCCAGACCATTCTAATATGTCCTTGGATTGGCTACACCAAATCAACACATTTAAAAAGACTAGTGTTGGGTTATCAATAATCAACTTTTGGAAAGCTAACAAGAACAAAAATATTGTGAAAAATTACAAGAAAAACACAATTTTAATCTTTTCCTCATTTGCGGTGTTCACAGTTATAAATTTGTTATAGTACTGAAGAGTGCTATTGTGAGCACTTTTTTATATGAGAAATTAACACTTCACTAAATATGGTGAACTGTTGACCTTTTCAGTAATATTAACATAATTCATTCTGTAATGAATAGTTACTGCAGACACAATCACAATTACACAATTTAAGCAGTTACCAAAAGTACCATTTTCAGTCCAGTTATCACCGTCCCCGTGAAAAATAAAATGTACTCATAAAATATGCTTTCAGTGTGCAGCAAAAGTTCATACCTCAGCTGCTGGAAATGCTACATTTTGATGAGTACAATGTTTTGATATATGCTCTAGAGCTACGCTCTTCTTGTGTTGACTTATGCCAATCTACAGCACAAATGGTTGTTATTATACATTTATATTTACAGAAAAACTGGTTGTTTCAAAATTCATTCACTTGTTTGTCATATGAGTACATTAAACAGTGCCTTTGCATGGTGTGTTATGAGTAAATTATAGTTCATAAATAAACACACATGTATTTGTTTGGTGCTCATAGAAGTGAGACGAAGGAAGTACAGACTAGAGGCTACAATTTTTTTTTAAAGTTGCATATCCCTTGCAGGATGTCGTAGTCAACACCAGCATTTTATAGCTGCTGTTGATGTTCTTGGCAAGATCACGCTCAGTAGTTTGCCATTGCTTTCTGAGCGACCGGATCACACACCCCATAAGTAACCAGCGCAACGTGATCAGCTGCCGAATCTCATGCAGCTGTGTTCCTTACGTGGATATACTGGATTACGGAGAAAGTCGTTAACCCCTTCAGCCAGGGAGATCAGCTAAAGGATGCACTAGGAACTTAAAAATTAAAAGCTATAGTTACTGACTGTCACTTGTTTATGTTATCTAATGCGTCCTCTAGTCTTTACTTCTTTCTTCTCACTTCTGTGAACGCCAAACAATACATGTGTGTTTATTTATTAACTGTCTTAGTGGCCTCCAAGGATTCCCCAATTGATATCTTTGAGTCAATTATGGCAAGTCTATGGACCCTTGCCCACAGTCGTGAGGTGTATTGGGTATATGGTGCCAGCCCCATGTTTTTGTAGACCACTGGGAGCTCAATGGATGAGATTGTAAATCTCAGACTGGCTGCCTTTTGCTTCCTGGAACATTTCCTGTTGCCCGTTTTAGGCTGGGCTGACCTAGGAGGTCAGTTTTTATTTCATTCTCATCTCGGGGAATTTGAACACATGACCACTGGGAAGAGTAGGCTACCACCACTCCATGATGTTTATACGTTTATGTTTTCGTTATTTACATTTTACACAGGTCCAAAGTAGGCCAGTGTATTTTTAGTTTTCCTGATGTGTTGAAAATATGTTTCAATGGTTAAGTGAAATACATATCCCAGTTATAATCCTGTTTTGCAGCTCACATATTGCTTGTAGAACATAAAGATGCATACAGTGATTTTGCTTTTTCCCATGCCTGCTTTCCTTCAGTAGTTATTAGCAGAAATACATTTGTTGCTTCATACATATTCAACAGCAGTTTGAAATAATTAAACTGATCAACAAGTGTAGATAAGAAGATGGTGTGTGTGTGTATAGGTGGAGAGAGAGAGAGAGAGAGAGAGAGAGAGAGAGAGAGAGAGAGAGAGGAGAGAGAGAGAGAGAGACTGGCTGATTTATACTTCGGCTGAGCTATTATTTCATGAAGTAGTATCTGAAATATTTATTTCCTCCTCCTTAACTACCAGAGTTGCTTTATGGTAGTCTTGAACCAGACTAGTGAGGAAAAGAATTGGTCACCTTTTCCTCATAATGCCAAGGCCTATAATATATAGCCTCCTATGATTTCCCACACCAGCCAGTGTTTACATTGGGATTCCCATTATCTCTTTTCCCCAGTAATTGTTTAATATGTATCTTAACACAAGCTTATATGTTGTCAGAATAAATTTGACACACAAACAGTTTAATACCTCAAATTACAAGATAGTTTTTTTTAAAGAACTAAAATACGAGGGCAGGTCAATAAGTAAGTCACACAGTTCTGTGGGATGGCAGTTTAATGCCTCAAATTATAAGATAGTTTTTTAAAGAACTAAAATACGAGAGCAAGTCAATAAGTAAGTCACACAGTTTTGTGGGATGGCCAGTAAATGTAGTTGGTGTTTTCTACAGGTGTCATTAGGTGACAGCAACATCGAACTTTATATTTCCGTTCGTCAGGTGGCACTAGGTGTCTCATGCGCATACGTAGCACATAAACAAAATGGCGACTGTACTTACGGTGTGTACAACCAAAGAGCAACGTGCGTTTTTTGTGGGCAAAAGGACTGCCTGCAAAGGGCATTCATAAGGAAATGCTTCCTGTTTATGCTGACAAATGTTTGTCCCGTAAAGCGGTGCATAGCTGGGTAGAAAAATTTTCTCAAGGACGCTCTAAAATTGTTGATGAAATCCGATCTGGTCGTCCTGTTGAGATTGCAACAGAAGCATCCGTGCAGCGGGTGGAGGAGATGATTAGAGGTGACAGGCGAGTAACGATAGACTCTGTAGCATCTGCAATAGGGTGCTCACATGGTTCAGCATACAGCATAATGCATGATCGATTGAAATTTCCAGGACTGCTGACTAGAGGAGTGTTGCTTCTTCATGACAATGCCAGACCACATACGGCTCGATTAACTCAGGAGAAAATTAACCAACTAAGGTGGGAAGTTCTGGAACATCCACCTTACAGCCCCGACTTAGCCCCTAGCGATTTCCACCTTTTAGTCCACTGAAAACCCACCTTGGCAGGAAACATTTTGCGAATGACTGCCGAAGTTGAATGTGAAGTGAAAACGTGGTTTAGAAAACAGAGCACGCAGTTCTATGCAGCCAGTTTTGGAGGACTGATAAAACGATGGGATAAGTGCATCAATGTTGGTGGAAATTATGTTGAGAAATAAAGGGCAATGTATGTATAAAAATAAACTGGTTTCAATTGTTATCATATTTAGTTATTTTTCTCCAACCATTTGTGACTTACTTATTGACTTCCTCGCTTAGGTAGTCAAGCGAAGAATTAGGCCATTACTAAAAAGTATGTAGACAAATCGCATTTTAAAAAAATTATGAAAATGAAACAATTATTTAGTGTCAAGTCTTTCAGTAATTACACTGTCTTTGAAGGAACTTATGTCTGGCTATATTAAAATACAACTGAGAAGACAAGTTTCTTTTGTATATTTTCTGCACTATGTTATTAGCAGTCGACATGGCTCAAAAGATAAGAGTTTTCTAGCTCTTAAACTTCAGGTGTGTGGATGACAGTGTAGAGGGTTCATTCCCTGTAATGGTCAGTTAGACTTCAACATTGACTTCGTGTTTAGAAAGCAATGACAAACTACTGAATGTAAAACTGCCTAGAACATCAACCTGAGGTTGTTTGCAACGTCCTGCAAAGGACATGCAACATTTTTATTACTAAGAGCATACTGGACTCTGGACGCATTTATTGAGCTCTGCCTGCCTTAACCTCTGGCAAAGAATATGTAACTCATATATTCCCTCCCATGCTAATTATGTGTCTGTATACATTGGCCCCTTCATTTCTCTAACTTTGTCAGTGCTACAATTAGTTCAGTATTCCAACTGACTCAGGCTGATTATTGTATCAATGTTTAAAAGGAAGTTACTACTTAATAACTCTATTATTTCTCCCTTTTCAACTGCCTACAATTACCTTTGTAGCATACATATTGGCTCTGTCATTGCCTTGTATCTCACACCTCCACACATTACCAAGAAAAATGCATGTGCAGGTAGTTGTTGGGTGAAACAAATTCAGGATATAATGTAGTCATTGGAAATATATACAGCTGACCAACTATTGCTAAAATAGTGTGAACTACTTGTTCAAAACTATTTTTTGGTGTCCTCTGTATATATTTAGTTTGTTTTGTGTCACATTATATTCATATTGGAAGATATACCTTATATTTATACATGTATATATAAAAGATGTTTAGCAGAGGGAATCCAGTGTACCATTCTTGTTAAGTGCCCAATAAAGTGAATTTACAACTGTACATACATATATAACCTAAATGTTATTTGTATACCATAAGCTATTTTAAATGGCACACATCTTGGCCTAATAATACTAGAAACCACGTCACATGGTAGGTTCATAAACAGAAAACAATTTTGAAAATTAAACCAAACCTGGATTTATATTGAGTGCTGATTTTGTGTTAATTTTCAGTCAGAGATTATTTGCTAGTCATGCTCTAAATATGATGCCAGGTATGCCATGGGAAAGCAATTTCTCAGTTGTTTGCTAAAGGTTAAAGATATTCTTGTCCAGAAAGACTAGCAATTGACAATCATAAAGTGAATTCTTTTGCATTGTTTTGTCAAGCCTATGGCTCAGGTACAT
Source organism: Cepaea nemoralis (assembly GCA_014155875.1). NCBI lineage: Eukaryota > Metazoa > Mollusca > Gastropoda > Stylommatophora > Helicidae > Cepaea > Cepaea nemoralis. The sequence goes on from JACEFZ010009116.1 coordinate 447,711, forward strand.
CTGACTTTGACAAGCAATTGTCATGTTTGCTTTCTCTAGCCTTTGACTATCCCCAATCTACCTACAAGGACAGCAGGTGTCTCTCCGTCTGGTTCCTATCCCCTGATCTGTGACATTGGAGACCCTACCAGTAGCTGCACTACTGTCGGCACAGCTCTTGGGGTCATTGGAACACACAAACTCTTCTGCCACTGTAAGGTGGAGACATGGCAGAGAGGAGACTGGCACTTAATGATTGGATTCACTGTTGTAAGGTTGTGAAATCATGTCACGTTTATAATTTATTTTATTTTATCCACAGATAACCTGATTGGTGTGGGTATTTTTGTTTCTGTATCATATTATAATCATTACTTTGAAGCATTGCATTCTTTACATATCAAATGATGAACAACGACATTTTTCAATTACTGTTTCTTTTTCTTTGTATAACAGCTTGTCAGCCTGTGGTTAAACATTGTTGTTGTGTTCTTGATGTGAACAGAAAGCTAACATACATTCATATATCAATATTGATCCATCTGTGGTGCCTCCATTCAAAATTATTCACTAGTTGGCGAACATAATTTTGTGGTTCTCAAACTTCTGTTTATAGGTACTGAACTTCTGGGATGAAAATTAGATCTGGCCACGCCAAATTTTGTATTAATCAGAAATACTTTCCTCGCATAAAAGTAAAGTAGAAATAAATAGACATTATTGATGTTTATATTTTGGGTGTTCATATTTATGCACATGATTTCATTCTTGTTTGAAAATTATTTTCAAAACTTGTTTATACCAAGGAAAGTTTACACCTTTAAATCATGCTGTGGACTGACCATGGCACCAATATTGGTTGTTTACATTAAAAATAAATAATTTCCTGAGGAAATTAGAGGCTTAGGGTTATGTTGTCTGCCTTTCACTCAACAAGACCGGGTATGAATTCCAGGGGGGTTAAATTTTACAAAATAGAAATCTGAGAATTGATTTATTTGGTTGTTTCGGGATTTGAGATTTAAATATTGAGCACAATCCACTACTGGCAACGCTGATCGTATTCTGGTATAAACATACCAGAATACGATCAGCGCTGCTAGTAGTGGGTTGTGCTCAATGTTTAAATCTGAGAATGTTTTATAATTTCCCTTGATGCCTGATAAGTTGTTGTTTTTGTTCACACGCGTTGAACTCAAGCATAGTCCATATATATTCTACTACTTTTTAGTGCCCTGGACTGATTTTTGCGTGTGGATTAGCTTTCCCCATTACCAGTGCCCCTCGCCATCAAGCGAACCCATTTCGACTTCAGAGATACTTGTAATTTACGTCCGCAGGTCAAGGATGAGAAGTCAACATTTTAGTCCAACTGACCATTGCAGGGTTGAACCCGCTAACTCGGCATCAGCACACTGGATGTTAAAGAATGAGCGCTTATCCATTCTGCCATGCTGACCTCCTGTCACATAAGTGAAACAATACTGGCCATGGTAATGCAGATGTTGAACAGTATTTTAAGACTATGGCACAACACCATCCAACAAGTTAAAATACCATTGTTTAGCAAATGCATTTTTCCTGTGGTAACATACAGATGTGAGTCATACTTTCCTTTTCAGACTAGGGTGAAAAAAATAGGAGCGCCTATCCCTGTGTAAACAAATATCTTATGATGTATTAAGACTGGCTCCATCTTGGAACAAACTCTGTGGAGATGTCAACAACCTAAAGTTGATTCTGCTTTCTTTAAATATATTCAGGCTGATGTCTGAAGATTTACAAAGAGGTGTACTTGGTGAGGAGAGGGCACCATGAAGTAGGTCTGTTGCTCTGAATACTTTCATGGTGTATGTTGATGCTTCAGTTATGGTACAGCACTACCCATTTAGATCATGGGTTTATTTGGTTTGGATTTACTTATGGTCATATAATGAGAAGAGAGGCATGGGAAAACATCACAATGACTAGAAACATTGGTAGAAGAGACAGGGGAAGACAGAGAAATCATGCTGAGGTGGATTGGGAAAGTGGCATGGAGGATTATCATAAATAACATTTATCCAGACATTGGCATGGAAGATTATCAATAAAATTGATCCAGACATTGGCATGGAAGATTATCATCAATAGAATATATCTAGACATTGGCATAGAGGATTATCATCTATAGAATTGATCCAGACATTGGCATGGAAGATTATAATCAATAGAATTGATCCGGACATTGACATGGTGGATTATCATCAATAGAATGGATCCAGACATTGGCATGGAGGATTATCATCAATAGAATTGGTCCAGACATTGGCATGGAGGATTATCAATAGAATTGATTCAGACATTAGCATGGGGGATTATCATCAATAGAATTGATCCAGACATTGGCATGGAGGATTATCAATAGAATTCATTGAGAACACCAAAGACAGATGCATAAATACTTACACACCTATTAGAGGTCACATGATGATGGTTGTACTTAATGTGCGCTAGCTCCCAGGCATTTGATACCTTTCCAGCAGTATATGGTGCTGGATCATTTGTAGGATTTTAAATCTAATCAGGTCCGGCTTTAGGTCTTTCCCCATCTTACAGGTAAAGTACTCTATCTCCATTAACTGCAGTATATTGGGGATATGGTAAGCAAACACTATGAGGAGTATTCGGTATATGTTGCTAGTACTGTATGTTTAGACTGGTATTCGATTGGCGATGTGGTTAATGTCACGCTGGCCATGCCATTACTTCCAGTAAATTTTCTGGTCAACCTGGAAGCCTAAGTCAATGTAAAAACATCACCATCTTGAAGAGGATTTCAACATGTGACAACCTAGCCAATACTGTACATACTAGGCATTGTGCTAGTTCATAAATAAACACACATCCATTGTTTGGTGCTCATAGAGGTAGAATAAGGTAGAAGAGACTAGAGGATGCGCTAGGCAACTAAAATATTCATTGCTGGTTTAATGTACAATTCTGAGACCGTCGGTGCTATTTCAGTGGTTAGATACAAATTCTGTCCATATTCTTCTTCTTCTTCTTCTGCGTTCATCCGGAGTTTTTTTCCGGATGTGATTGCGTTAGGCCGACACATCTGACTTCTGCGGTCATTTGTTGACGGGGTTAACCTTCCCGGGGGTCCATATTCCATAGATGTGGGTTCATGTGGATGATAGGCCTGGCTAATAAAGACACCTTTTTTTAGATTTGTCTAGCTGGTCATGCGGCAAAGTACACTTTGTTCCTGCAGTGAGGCACTGTCATTATTTGGAGTCTCTACTTTCTTATTTTCTGTGTAGTAAGCACTGTGCTCCCACAGCTCCTATGAGAACAGGAAGAGATGACCAGCGAGGTGACACGGTCCCCACATACCATAGGTATTTAGCCCAGTAACCAGCTGGTTTTCTCCAGAGGGTTAAACTAGTGGTATGGTGCTAGGATTCTATTTCCATGACCAAATGGTACTCAATGGGTGATGTCATGTCAGCTATCTTTCCTCCCAGAACATTGTCTAGTACCCAGTATCTGAGGCTCGGTCGACTCTGAAGCCATATGGTCGTGGCAAAATGATGCCTCAAGGAGAGCTGAACCCAGGGTAACCAGGTTGGCATATTAGTTCACTAGTCCTTTTGTCTTAGGCTTGGAAACTATGTTTGGCGTAGTTCTTTAGAATTTCTAAATCCTGTTTATGAGGTGAGGTGGGCGGCATCACAATTCATTTTCATGACCACTATTATTTGGCTGTCATTTTCCTGACTACTGTGAGTAACTGTCTTTATTGCTTATACACAATAAGAACAAGAAATATTATAAATATTGCTGACTACTTATGGTTGAATACATTTACATTGACAAATAAGTGTATTATCATTTTCAATGAAGTAAAGCTTCAGTTGTTATGTGAAACTGAACTTGCACATTGAAGCAAAAGATAAATGGTAAAACAGTGACCAGAAATGCCGTGATGTGGCAATTAGCCTTCATCAGCATGTGCCTTGTTGGCTGACATCAGCAATCACGCGCCACATGACCAACAGAATGTATTGATTGATATCTGCCCATGCTATCAATGATCATAGGCTGTCAAGAATCTTCTCTAACTTCCTCCATTAATCTTTTTAGTTTCTCACTGAGAAATTTTGATTATTCTTTCTGATGTTTGTGATATATTGTCTTTGTCTTAGCCTCTTTCAAAACATTTAGATTTTAATCATTTTGGTTGTCCATAGTATTTTCAACATTCTTTTGTAAAATCACATGTTTGAGGCTTTGTGAGGTTTTCCTGCTTGTTTGCTAACTGCAGAATTCAGTCATATGTTAAAATCATTTCCAGTAATATGCTTTTATTAAAATTATTTCTACATAACATGTAAATATATCCTTTTCTAACTACCAATGGCAATGACTTATTGCATAACATGTTCTTCCTCATATAAAATGTATGTTCACTTGTCCCATTCTGTTCGTTATTCTGTGATACATCTTCCATCTGGTGTTCTATGTGCCTGAGTAGTTTAATTTCTATACTTTTCCCAAATTAATACCATTGATTTCAATTGTACATTTACGCAAGATCTGTTTCTTATTATTCAATCTGAGGCAACCTTTTGCTACTTTCTACAACTCGTGTATTGATCATTTTCAACTGTTTTCTATCAAGATGGTGTCATCAATATAATGTAGCTGGAACTTGCGGTGGGTATTTTAAGTGTTAGGCCATCACATTTTTGTAAGCCTGAATGAGGAATAGGGATTTTTCCTATGAGAGTTTACATCGAACCCTTGTCCAACCACAACCATGCTATTGTCAGCTAACATCCTAGCTGTTACTCCAGTGTGAGTCAACATGATGTAAGCTGTTTATATTATGCCCACCAGCTTGGCAATTATTGCGTCAGTATTACATTACCAACTGTCTTTGTTGTTTACCTTTCAGAACATATGCTTCATTGGTTTGCTTCTCATTATTTCTTGTTGCCATCTGTGGCTGAAGGGCTTGCGAACGCGGTTTGTGAGCCCGTATACCCGGGTTCGAAACACGGCGGTGCTCGTATTTTCGAAAAAGGTATAGAGACCGGTCGTTCAGAAAGCAATGGCAAACTACTGAACGTAACACTTGCCTAGTACATCAACAGCAGCTGAAAATGCTGGTGTTGACTGCAACGTCCCGTAAGGGATACGCAACAAAATTAAAAAAAAAAAAATGACAAGTCACCTGAACATATGCTAAATGATTGTGTAACACCTTTATTGTACTGACAGAATTTTTAATACCATACTAATAATAAACATGTTTACAAACAGCAGAAAGGTTGAATAAAATTATGTTTTTCTTTCTTATCTTTTGTATTGAACCCTCTCATAATCAGTTAAATGTGTTTTCTAGAATCACAGTATAATGTTGCATGTTTAAACCATTTGTCCTGAGTGCAGCAAATTATAATTTGTTTGTATTGTCCCGTTTGTTGACTATTAATGAAAATATAAAAATTTCAGTGGCTATTTACTTATTTGTTGAATATTCCTTTCACTTTTGTCTGGATTTGTAGAGATAATAGTCTATGTTTCTCTCTCCATGGAGTTCATTTTTACCAACTGTGGGAAGATCAGTAGTTTCTCTGCAGATTTGTTTGGCCTGGTGGATAAAACTGCTTCTTTTCATCTGCCACATGGCTGGATTTTTAAATCTGTTCTTCATTGGGTGGCTAGGCATGGTGAGGAACTGGTGAGGAACTATTCTGCTTGTATTAACGTTTTTGTATCCCTGAGTTCTTTCAATGCTATGTCCCTCCCCATCTCCACTATAGGATTATGGGGCTACTACATTCAATTCAACATCATAAAGAATAAATGTTCAAGATTTAATTACTATCTAAATTCTTGTAATACAGAAACTGAACATTGTATTGTAAATATAAATTGAAAGGCAAACACTTATGTAATATTTACAAAACAACTTTATTTTAATATGCATCTTTTACAGACATTTTCCTTTATGTAATCATCACAATAGTGAACACATTTCATTGCATGAAAATTAAAACCAAACAATTGTTTTTTAAAACTGCTAATGTATATGAGCTCACACAAGTCAAACTACTTTGACCTAAAAACAGCAAGAACTAAACTGATTCACAGTAAAGTAACAATACATTAAATAGCTACCAAAACAGCTTCCTTCACCACTTTGGTCATTATTTTGTTGATAAATTAATTGCGTTGTGCCTATTTACAGCAAAGCTGCGATATTTGTACCTTTCAGCCAACACATCCGATTTATTCAAGCATTTGTTGGCCGAGTTATCCTTCCTGGGTGTTTTGTAGGACGTTTGACTCTCACTGTTGTGGTGTTATCCCCATCCCAGCTGGCCCATTTAGAACAGCTGAAGACTTCCTGGTCAGCCCTCAAGGAAAGGCAGGGGCAGACCATGGGCATTCCCCGCAATCCTAGGAGACTTCTTGTAACCGTTATTTAATATTTCTTTCTCTTTGTGTGACTTAATTTCATATTCATTCTGGACCATAAGCCATATGGAGAGATAAAACAGAGAGAAGACACACAAGTAACAGATTACAGAAATTGCTGTAATACATGCAAATATAGACAAGGTTCCTGAAAGGAAATCAAGGGAAAAAAACAACTAATTCTTTGTTGTATAGAAAATGCAAGGCAGCTAATGCAATTATCCCTTTTTTTTTTTTTGGCAACAGTTATACATTTTATTTTGGATCTGTAGCTTAGGGGTTGTGATACTCAAGTTTCATAATCCCAACACATTGAGTATAAAGTCAACTGCAGGCGATTTGGAAGCAGACAAAGTTGCACTGAGTTTCACAATGGTATGAATGCCGATTATATGAAGGTCAATAGCAAACTACTGAATGTAAAATTATCTACAAAATCGCAAACAACCAAAATAAGTTGGGATTTACTGTGATGTCCAATAAAAGTACATGCAACTGACTATTAACTATACATTTTACAGTTGTTACAAAAAGTTAAGAAGAGCATCAATCATTCATCATAGCAGGTCAGCATGGTCGAATGGATCAGAACGCGTATTCTTAAACATCTGTTGTGTTGATGCCAAGGTAAGTGGTTCAACACTGGACAGCTTGACTAAAACGTTGACCTGTCGTCCTTGACCTGGATACATAAATTACAAGTACCTCTGAAGTCAGAGTGGGTTCGCTTGATGGCGAGGGACACTATTAATAAATCTACAAGCAAAATTCAGTCCATCACTACTATAAAATATAGTGTGTATGGACTACGCTTGAGTTCAAAGCGAGCGAACGCAAAAAAAATAAATAAATCATAATGAAACAAATAAAACATCATTTTTACTCATAAATTTTCTTCAAGCTTAAGATAACATACCAAATGCTCTAAAAATAGAAAATATAACCAAACAAATGTTATCTGGGTAAATTTATCAAAACTCTAGCCTTTGATTTCTGTTTTTATCAAATCTTCTGTGGACACACATTTCACATGTACTATGGTCATATTCTCCCATGTTACCAGAATCATAAGGGAAGCAACAAAATAGTAATATGGTAACTTAATATGCTCATCCTAAGAGGTGCCTAAGGAGGCTTGGCATGAGACTGGCTACTCCATTCCACACAAAACTTAATACAAAATCAAACCAACCAAACAAGTCATAAAAAAAGTAAGAAAAATAATTCAGTCAATCAAGATGAAAGAAGTATGATGGGATGCAGAGAAAGCATTAAGGAGTCTGGATCTCCGACATCCCTCCTTTCATCTAGGAAAATCTCTAGGAAATTTTATATGAGTTGGAAAAAATAGCACAAGAGGTATGGAAAATGAAATATAAGATTAGCTGATACCGATATATCCAGGCTGGGTCAACTTTGGGGTTGTACTGGTAAGGAAATCATTAAATCATTGCTCTTAAATTTCCTAGGGTTGGAGCATCACAGCCAAACTGGTAGATAAAGCACCTTAGCCACTATGCTCTGACTGCTGAATTAAGTGTGTCATAATGCAGCTCATTAACTAAATAAGTGTTCAAGCTCCCACATCAAATGACAAGGGTTATACATACTCATCCTGAAATGTAATTCCTATGTGTAATGTCTGCACTACTATCTTGCCTCAGTCTCTCTTTGCAGAATGGCAAGTACCCACCAAGAGCATCACACAAATCACAAATTCCGTAGCTTCAACAATGATCCCCCAAAAGATATCCAGATATAAATGCACTCATGGTCTGAGCAACAGTCAGAAAATGAACCATGACTTTCAGAGCGCAAGACAAAAGACTTTTACCACTTCACCTTCTAGACTACTATTCTCTCAAGCTCCACATCTGATACTGAAGTGAGTTGGGGCCTTCATACACAACCAATGGACAGGGTTGAAGTTAACATGTTTCCTTCCAGTGCTGCGAGACTTCTGTGATAGATGCAGACATCCTTTCACAGGCTATCAGCTATGTTGTGCAAATATAACTGAGATGGACCAACCATTTTCCTCATATGCTAAACAACTGGCTACTATAGATAATCTCTTATGGCAAACTTGATTCACAAAAGCAAGCTCACGGTGGAAACAAACAAAGATTCAAACACATGACTCTCACTGGCTAGGAGGATCTCCGTGGTGAAGTGGTCAAGCCATCTGCCTCGCACTCTGAAGGTTCGGGTTCATTTCTCAGCTGTGATTCAAACGATGTGTGCAAGCATTCCTAAGATTGCTGGGGTACATTGTGGAAATAACAGTCTGTGTGATGCTCTCATCAGGCGATTTCCATTCTGTGGAAGCCGAATTTTATGAGGTAAAACGTGCAATGGAGTCGATCCCTCTCGCTTTTAACTTTTAGAGATTTAAAGACTCTAAAAGAATGAGGAACTGTTGTACTGATATGAACATTGGATTAATATTACTGCTGATCTCTCTGCTTGACATGGTGGCTTTTCTAGCAGTTGCAAATAACAGTTATGGTCTTCTTTAGCAACAACAGACATACAAGATGAAGTATTTGCTTGGCTGTAACATCTTTAATGTGTGAAATATATTTGTTCCTGTTGAAAATGTTTGTCAACACATCCAAAATATTACGAATAGCTTACTTAAAGTTAAAACTGCCTCATCATAATGGAAGTATTTCCTGTCCAATAAGTTCTTGCGTTACATAATGCTATTTTTCATCATCATCAAGAGCAAATTTACCTAATTTACCATTTCTAAACGCACCACAGAATGTTGTTGCAGCAACTAAACTTGTTAGGACGATAAATGTACTGGCTGGTGACAATATCTTTAACACGTAAAATCTGTTTGTCCCTTATGGCCACTTTAGCCAACAGATCCAAAATATTATCCAAAGGTTGATCAAGCTGAAAATAGTCAACATAATCAAAGTGCCCCCTGCTGTTCAGCCAGAACAATATGTAATCGGCTATATTCACTTCCCCTATAAGGTGGTCGGGCAGGCAAGCACAAGCTGCAAGTCTCATTCCAGTTTCTAATCCAGGTATCTTCGGAGGCATTATACCTGGGGTATCAATAATAAACGCCTGAAGGATTTGAGCTCACTTTAATTTTGTTCAACACACTTTTTGTAATACCAGCAAGAGCACCGACTTCTGTTGCTTTTCCTTTTTTCCTCAAATTAGCATTCCTTAATGAATTAATAAAAGTAGACTTTCCAACATTAGGAACTCCAAGAACAAGCATATTTAAATCTTCATTTCCTTCCCTGCTGTATCTGGGTCTCGAATGAACTAGTTCCTTTACCACTGGTAAAATGTTGTTTAAAATTTGTTGGTGTGTTGACTTGCTTAAAGCTTGTGAAAAACACATTGTCAACGCCTTTGTTCTTTAAGTCTGTCACCACTTTGTCTCTCTTGTCATCATTTTCAAGAAAATCCGTCAGATCCGCTTTATTTAACAACAGAATGTGAGGTCGTAATTTTATTATATCTCTTAAATTCGGATTTCTTCCAGAAAATGGAAGTCGTGCATCGTGTACTTCGACAATGCAGTCGATAGACTTCAATTTGGCCTGTATCTGAAGCATTCCCTTCATCATATGACCTGGATACCATTGAACAATATGAGGATTTGGTAGCGAAAACTTTTTTCTAAACGAATTCTGCAACTGCACGAATTTTCTGGACATGATTTCTTAACTAAGTTTTATTTTCTAAATAATAGCAGCACCCGTGATAAATAAACCTTCGTCCTTCGTGCTGTCGACCATATTGTTTACTACTTGGGAGTTACTGCCCTGCAATAGTTTCGACGTAATTTTCCAGCATTTATTTTCGAAGCTCACAAACGCAACTAAAGCCCCAAGAATAAAGAGAGCAAGGACATCTCATACTTATATATATATATATATATATATATATATATATATATATATATATATATATATATATATATAATATATATATATATATATATCATCAAGTGCCGTGCCGACTGGCGTAGGCGTTCATGACTGACTCTCCACAGATCTCGGTCTTTGGTATTCTGTATCAACTCTGCCGTTGATAATCCTCCATTCCATGCCACCGTCACAATCCATCCAGCATCATGTCTCGTGGTCTGCGTCTGTCTCTCTTCCCCTCGATCTTTCCAGTTGTCACGATGTTCTCCAGAGCCTCTCTCTCTCTCTCTCTCTCTCTCTCTCTCTCTATATATATATATATATATATATATATATATATATATATATATATATATGCGTGTATGTGCGTACGAGTGTATGTATACACACACATAATTTGCATGACGTTGCGTTCCTCCATGCTCCTATTGGGTGTTTGGGATTTACTAGCTAATTTTAAGTTCAGTAATTTGCCATTGGTTTCTGAACGAGACTTCAACTTACAAGACCAGCTGACCGGTGTGTGGAATGAACCCACTACTCTGTCATCAGCGCAGAAGAAGTGTAAGCGAGCACTCTCAACTTGTCGGTCCCGCTGACATCTAATTGCATATCCTTTTTTTTTTACAGGTTGTTTCAATCAACCCCATCCTCTATTGACTTCGTAATTTACTAGGGAATTTTACATTCAATAGTTTGCTATTGCTATCAGAAATAAGTCATTTACGTCCAATTGACTGGTGCGTGGAAATATGGAATGAATCCACTGCACGACAGTCACAGGTGTTTGTCAAATATGATTGAGCAACCATATAACAGTAGACGGTATATCTGCTTTCTGTTAGCACTGAATGTTGGGAGGCGCTCACTAAACCGATATCCCAGATTGTAGTCAACGGCTTCGGGCGGAAGAGCACAATTGGGAGGGTACAAGCCTTATCCTGGTGCGAGGAAATGCAACCTAAAGACTACACTAAATGTAATGGCAGGGCAGACCAGATCCTAAGTCTTGGTCGGCAACTGGTCTAGGATCGAAACTCCGACAGGCAGACAGAGCATTACTTTGCTGATCCGGCAGCTTTTACAGTTTGTCTTGTTCCATATGTATTGGTGTTATGGTCCATTGACATATGTTTTCCCCCATATAAAAATCCATATCTCAGTAACCAACTGAGGGGAAATGATGAGATTTAGCCTATAACCTTATCATTATGTCCAACATCCCCCCCCCCCCCCCCCCCCCTTTCCGTATATAATTTACGGGTCAGAGTTGAAGTGCATATTGTGAAATGTATTACATCTTAACTCGGAAACATCAGCGTTCACTAGTTAAATTTTTCGTGCAGCACGAGAATGACCTCATGACAAGTTACCTCACGTAGTGGAACACGAGTGTTCAGAGGTGTCGTCAATAATGTGGGTGCTGTCATGAAACGTGATTATTTTATAAATCTTACAATTTATCGCTAACATCTGAATGTGAGAATATTGTTGAATGGGATTGAATGCGAAATTGTGTACACTTCAAAGCATCGCTATGAAGTTGTACACATATTTTTGTCAAGAAGTGGATGGCAGGAAACTGTTTCATACTATTACAAATCCCGAGAACAGAACAGTGGGTTTGAGTAAACGGTCATTTCGTGGATGGGTGCAAGAATCTGAAATGAAACCACCACGCAATAAGTAAACGTTAGGCTAGAAAGGCAATTGTAGACAGCTTTTGACAATTATGTCATAATGCGAGCTATTACTATTACGAGTGGAAGTCAATAAGTAAGTCACAGATGGCTGTAGAAAAATAACTAAATATGATAACAACTTGAAACCAGTCTTCTTTTTTTTTTTTTTTTATCATACAATGTCCCGTTAGTTCTCAACATAATTTCGACCAATATTGATGCACTTATCTCATCGTTTTATCAGTCCTCCCAAACCGGCTGCACAGAACTGCGTGTTTTGTTTTCTTAACCACATTTTCACTTCACATTCAACCCTGGCGTCATTCGCGAAATGTTTCCCACCAAGGTGGGTTTTCAGTGGAACAAAAAGGTGGAAATCGCTAGGGGCTAAGTCAGGGCTGTAAGGTGGATGTTCCAGAACTTCCCACCTTATTTGGTTCATTACTTCACATTCAACTCTGGCGTCATTCGCGAAATGTCTCCCGCCAAGGTGGGTTTTCAGTGGAACAAAAAGGTGGAAATCGCTAGGGGCTAAGTCAGGGCTGTAAGGTGGATGTTCCAGAACTTCCCACCTTAGTTGGTTCATTTTCTCCTGAGTTAATCGAGCCGTATGTGGTCTGCCATTGTCATGAAGAAGCAACACTCCTCTAGTCAGCAGTCCTGGACGTTTTCTTCGAATTACATCATGAAGCATCGATAGAACTTCACAGTACTATTCAGAATTTACATTGTCACCATTCTTCTTGAAATTGGTTAAAAGCACTTCTTGACAATTCCAAAACACTGTCAGCATAACCTTCCCTGCTGATGGCGTAACCTTGAATTTTTGGACTCAAGGTCAAGAAGAATGTTTTCATTGTATTGAAGTACACTTTGATTCGGGCTGGTAATCAGTATAAACAGGAAGCATTTCCTTATGAATGTCCTTTGCAGGCAGTCCTTTTGCCCATAAAAAAACGCACAACAGCACGTTGCTCTTTGGTTGTACACTCCTTAAGTACAGTCGCCATTTTGTTTATGCACTGCGCATGCGCATGAGACACCTGGCGCCACCTGACGAACGCGAATATACAGCTTGATGTTGCTGTCACCTAATGACACCTGTAGAAAACACAAACTACATATACCTGCCATCCTCACAGAACTGTGTGACTTACTTATTGACTCTACCTTGTATTAAGAAAAATAAAGCACTTAAGAGTTTGGTTGAGAAAGAACAATGACAGAGAGCAATCCAAAACAACTTTATGGAAAATTATAAGGACATTAGGCTTCACGTTTAGAAAGCACACGGGAGGTAGAAATATCATTTGCGAACAAATGCATTTAGGCGCCATGAGAAGCAGATACCTATGTGAAATAAGGGAAATGCGCAAAGGAAATTATGACAGGTGTATTTGGATGAAACCTGGATCAATGCGCACAACACAAGTGAAAAGGACAGGTAATCAGTGGATGGAAAGATAAAGGCATAAAGCGATATGTGCCTAGTAGTAAAGGACAGCGTTTGGTCACAGCCCATGCTGGTAGTACGCACAATGGATTACTACAGAATGCTGGACTCGTGTTTGTATCAAAGCATACAAATAATAGGGATTATCATAATAATGATCAATGGTAATGTATTTGAAGATTGGCTCCTAGAATACAGTGCTTCCATCTCTAGATAAACTGTCTTGTCTAATTATGGATAATGCATCATATCTGAATTTTGTTGCCTAAGAAGACAAAATACCTACGGCATCGAGCACAAAGGAAGCAATAAAGATATGGCTCCGGAGGGAAAACATACAATTCCAGAAACGTATTTCAAGCTAGAATTGTTGTCCCTTGTACAACAGACGCCAAAATGCAAGAAATATCAAATCGACAAGTTGATAGAAGAGACTGCCTATGGGTGCTTGAGACTTCCGCGGTACCATTCTCATTTAAACTCTGTAGAAATTGTGTGGGATAAAATTAAAAGACAGATGGCAGCTGACAATACTACATTCAAATTGTCTGACGTCAAGATAATAACCGAGTCCTGCGCTATTAAATACTGATGAAAGTTAGTGGACAAAACGTGAAGACCATGTGTTGAAAGAGGAAGATGACTATTGGAGAAAGGATGGATTGAATTTTATGCAACCGAGAGGAGCCGTCAATCTAGTGGAATCGTCCGACACAGATTAAGGTCTGGGCAGATTAATCCACATGCACACCTACTGGGATGTTTTGCTCCAACTATTCAGAAGAATTTCAGGCCCTAAACATTACAGCATCGGCACAAACATTACACCTTGTCAATGGCAAAAGTTTGTATTTGACAGTGGTACATTTTCAGTCCCGCAAGCCCTCAACGATGACAAACAACTGGCATTGATAAAGAAAACACTAAACGCATTGAATACCAACAGAAGAGTAATATTGCGGTGAAAACTGACATATTGTGGCATAACAAACAACTGTGAGAACAAACACGTTGTCTAATTAGGGCACAACGCACGAACATACGAATCAATCTATAAATTTCAATGAAAAGAGGACCAACATCTTGGCCGTTAAGAAGGAAGCCCATTACAGAGGCATTCACAACTTTATTCGTCGTACAAAACAGATAATCATGTTCCGTCTCTGAACAGTAAACAGCAGAGTAAAAACTCTTTCTAGAAGGCTCAAAACGGTTCTGTCACCCATGTGCACGTGTGAACAAACTAGACAAACAGCTGAACAGATCCTTAAAAATCAACACATGCTGACTAAATTGCGGTATCATCACTGGTCACTCCATACGCACATTAATGCATCAGCTGTTCGGAAGCTTTCGTGAATTCCATCCATATCAAAAAGCTAAATGCATTCTAGTAACATTTCTCCTTGTGTATTTCCTTACATTATTAACCAGCAGCTGAAGAAACAAGAAGGAAATGAAAAATACGGTAAGAAATATATTCCTTCTACTTTCCTGTCCATTTCCATTCATTTAGATTCCACATTATTTACGTCATGCTCCTGTAAATTCTCTGTCTTTACTAATTACACAATTGCACCCACTCCCATACGAATCTGGATACGCCGTGTGTCGTCATCCGAATTGACGTGCACCACTGTAAAGCAAGTTTGTTAGCGTGAATTCACTAAAAATTTCGCCAAAACATGAAAGAATTGTGGCCGCTTTCCATGATTTAAGTTGCCTTTGGATTTATCAAAGACATATTCCTTGGGTGGTGGTAAATATAAGACGGCAGGAAAAATTTCATAACTATGCAACAGTTTAAAAAAAATGATAGTGAATGAGGGCAATCATTTGTAATTGGACTATGCCTTTCCCTCTGGAATAAACTAGGCGGGCTGGGAGAGAGATCATGCTGTATGGGCAACACATGGTCTCTTTAATTCAGCCCCAGGTGTTGTGCTATGCAGATGTATAACCCTATCCCTAATATTTAAACTTAAGGTCTCTGTATCAAAGCGAGATGTAGCTGTTACGGGTTATATGTACGTGTCAATTGGCGTAGACAGGGCCGCCACGAGTTACCTCTGACAGTGGAGACAAAGGTGTCGCCGATCACTACTGCTCGCTTCAAGCTGGGCACCCTCACGCCAGTTGGGTGCTGATCAGTATCAACCTGCTTGCTTCAATAAGTGCTTGGAGCTAGGACAAATTCCGAATCACTTTCTGTAAAACCAATGCACTAGGCACTAAGAACGAAATATAGAAACCTCAAGCTACGGCTTGGCACCTGGAACATAAGAACCATGTGTCCGGGACTTTCCATGGATCTGACAACTATTGACGACGTGTGGAAAAACGACTGCGATTAATTCCGAACTCAACCATCATGAAATTGTATTAGGGATGTTCATTTGAAACCCGTTCCAGTGGCTTTATTATAAAAGCATGAAAGAAACATTAATAGGTGTGGTAAAATTAAACAAAACATTCATTTTGAATGAATTATGCACCATGGGTTGGTCAGAAGAAGTCGCCATAGAATTTCAGGCAAGCATCCCATTGCTTAGGTAGGCGGCGAATGCCGTCCGCAAAAAAGGATTGTGGTTGCTCACTGAACCAAGTGTTTACCGCGTTCATTAAGTCTGCATCTGTGTGAAATCGTTGCCCCTTGAGAGCTTTTTTAGAGGTCTGAACAAATGAAAATCACATGGTGACAAATCGGGACTATAGGCTGGATGTTGCAGAATTTCCCACTTCTTCCTTGCTAATGTTTCCTGCACATTCTTTGCGAAATGCGGACGAGCATTATTGTGCAACAAAATCACCACCGCGAGAAAGCATGCCGGGTCGTTTATTCTTGATGGCTTTTTGCAGCTTGTCTAGTGTTTTTCAAGTAGTGGGTAAGGGGTTGA